>CM075872.1:5764377-6187457 GCA_038021265.1 Cyprinella venusta | reverse complement strand
CGCTGGTCGAAGTCTCGTGGCCCTCTGTCAGAATCCAGAGTTTCAAGAAGATCGGAGGGGGTCAAAATTTCGGCCAAAAACGACAGTGTTACCCCTTATGTTTTTTTTTCAGGTCAAAACTTTGACATCCGATATCTCGGCTCTGGAAGGGTCTAGAGCCTCCATTTTTGCGCGCTGGTCGAAGTCTCGTGGCCCTCTGTCAGAATCCAGAGTTTCAAGAAGATCGGAGGGGGTCAAAATTTCGGCCAAAAACAACAGTGTTACCCCTTATGTTTTTTTTTTTTTCGGGTCAAAACTTTGACGTCCGATATCTCGGCTCTGGAAGGGTCTAGAGCCTCCATTTTTGCGCGCTGGTCGAAGTCTCGTGGCCCTCTGTCAGAATCCAGAGTTTCAAGAAGATCGGAGGGGTTCAAAATTTCGGCCAAAAACGACAGTGTTACCCCTTATGGTTTTTTTTCAGGTCAAAACTTTGACATCCGATATCTCGGCTCTGGAAGGGTCTAGAGCCTCCATTTTTGCGCGCTGGTCGAAGTCTCGTGGCCCTCTGTCAGAATCCAGAGTTTCAAGAAGATCGGAGGGGGTCAAAATTTCGGCCAAAAACGACAGTGTTACCCCTTATGTTTTTTTTTCGGGTCAAAACTTTGACGTCTGATATCTCGGCTCTGGAAGGGTCTAGAGCCTCCATTTTTGCGCGCTGGTCGAAGTCTCGTGGTCCTCTGTCAGAACCCAGAGTTTCAAGAAGATCGGAGGGGGTCAAAATTTCGGCCAAAAACAACAGTGTTACCCCTTATGTTTTTTTTCGGGTCAAAACTTTGACATCCGATATCTCGGCTCTGGAAGGGTCTAGAGCCTCCATTTTTGCGCGCTGGTCGAAGTCTCGTGGCCCTCTATCAGAATCCAGAGTTTCAAGAAGATCGGAGGGGGTCAAAATTTCGGCCAAAAACGACAGTGTTACCCCTTATGTTTTTTTTTCAGGTGAAAACTTTGACATCCGATATCTCGGCTCTGGAAGGGTCTAGAGCCTCCATTTTTGCGCGCTGGTCGAAGTCTCGTGGCCCTCTGTCAGAATCCAGAGTTTCAAGAAGATCGGAGGGGGTCAAAATTTCGGCCAAAAACGACAGTGTTACCCCTTATGTTTTTTTTTCAGGTCAAAACTTTGACATCCGATATCTCGGCTCTGGAAGGGTCTAGAGCCTCCATTTTTGCGCGCTGATCGAAGTCTCGTGGCCCTCTGTCAGAATCCAGAGTTTCAAGAAGATTGGAGGGGGTCAAAATTTTGGCCAAAAACGACAGTGTTACCCCTTATGTTTTTTTTTCGGGTCAAAACTTTGACATCCAATATCTCGGCTCTGGAAGGGTCTAGAGCCTCCATTTTTGCGCGCTGGTCGAAGTCTCGTGGCCCTCTGTCAGAATCCAGAGTTTCAAGAAGATCGGAGGGGGTCAAAATTTCGGCCAAAAATGACAGTGTTACCCCTTATGTTTTTTTTCGGGTCAAAACTTTGACATCCGATATCTCGGCTCTGGAAGGGTCTAGAGCCTCCATTTTTGCGCGCTGGTCGAAGTCTCGTGGCCCTCTGTCAGAATCCAGAGTTTCAAGAAGATTGGAGGGGGTCAAAATTTCGGCCAAAAACGACAGTGTTACCCCTTATGTTTTTTTTTCAGGTCAAAACTTTGACATCCGATATCTCGGCTCTGGAAGGGTCTAGAGCCTCCATTTTTGCGCGCTGGTCGAAGTCTCGTGGCCCTCTGTCAGAATCCAGAGTTTCAAGAAGATCGGAGGGGGTCAAAATTTCGGCCAAAAACGACAGTGTTACCCCTTATGTTTTTTTTTCGGGTCAAAACTTTGACATCCGATATCTCGGCTCTGGAAGGGTCTAGAGCCTCCATTTTTGCGCGCTGGTCGAAGTCTCGTGGCCCTCTGTCAGAATCCAGAGTTTCAAGAAGATCGGAGGGGGTCAAAATTTCGGCCAAAAAAAAAAATGACAGTGTTACCCCTTATGTTTTTTTTTTCAGGTCCAAATTTTGACCCCCTCTGATCTTCTTGAAACTCTGGATTCTGACAGAGGGCCACGAGGCTTCGACCAGCGCGCAAAAATGGAGGCTCTAGACCCTTCCAGAGCCGAGATATCGGATGTCAAAGTTTTGACCCGAAAAAAAAAACATAAGGGGTAACACTGTCGTTTTTGGCCGAAATTTTGACCCCCTCCGATCTTCTTGAAACTCTGGATTCTGACAGAGGGCCACGAGACTTCGACCAGCGCGCAAAAATGGAGGCTCTAGACCCTTCCAGAGCCGAGATATCGGATGTCAAAGTTTTGACCCCAAAAAAAACCATAAGGGGTAACACTGTCGTTTTTGGCCGAAATTTTGACCCCCTCCGATCTTCTTGAAACTCTGGATTCTGACAGAGGGCCACGAGACTTCGACCAGCGCGCAAAAATGGAGGCTCTAGACCCTTCCAGAGCCGAGATATCGGATGTCAAAGTTTTGACCCGAAAAAAAAACATAAGGGGTAACACTGTCGTTTTTGGCCGAAATTTTGACCCCCTCCGATCTTCTTGAAACTCTGGATTCTGACAGAGGGCCACGAGACTTCGACCAGCGCGCAAAAATGGAGGCTCTAGACCCTTCCAGAGCCGAGATATCGGACGTCAAAGTTTTGACCCGAAAAAAAAACATAAGGGGTAACACTGTTGTTTTTGGCCGAAATTTTGACCCCCTCCGATCTTCTTGAAACTCTGGATTCTGACAGAGGACCACGAGACTTCGACCAGCGCGCAAAAATGGAGGCTCTAGACCCTTCCAGAGCCGAGATATCAGACGTCAAAGTTTTGACCCGAAAAAAAACATAAGGGGTAACACTGTCGTTTTGGCCGAAATTTTGACCCCCTCCGATCTTCTTGAAACTCTGGATTCTGACAGAGGGCCACGAGACTTCGACCAGCGCGCAAAAATGGAGGCTCTAGACCCTTCCAGAGCCGAGATATCGGATGTCAAAGTTTTGACCTGAAAAAAAAAACATAAGGGGTAACACTGTCGTTTTTGGCCGAAATTTTGACCCCCTCCGATCTTCTTGAAACTCTGGATTCTGACAGAGGGCCACGAGACTTCGACCAGCGCGCAAAAATGGAGGCTCTAGACCCTTCCAGAGCCGAGATATCGGATGTCAAAGTTTTGACCTGAAAAAAAAACATAAGGGGCAACACTGTCGTTTTTGGCCGAAATTTTGACCCCCTCCGATCTTCTTGAAACTCTGGATTCTGACAGAGGGCCACGAGACTTCGACCAGCGCGCAAAAATGGAGGCTCTAGACCCTTCCAGAGCCGAGATATCGGATGTCAAAGTTTTGACCTGAAAAAAAACATAAAGGGTAACACTGTCGTTTTTGACCTAAATTTTGACCCCCTCCGATCTTCTTGAAACTCTGGATTCTGACAGAGGGCCACGAGGCTTCGACCAACGCGCAAAAATGGAGGCTCTAGACCCTTCCAGAGCCGAGATATCGGATGTCAAAGTTTTGACCCGAAAAAAAAAACATAAGGGGTAACACTGTCGTTTTTGGCCGAAATTTTGACCCCCTCCGATCTTCTTGAAACTCTGGATTCTGACAGAGGGCCACGAGACTTCGACCAGCGCGCAAAAATGGAGGCTCTAGACCCTTCCAGAGCCGAGATATCGGATGTCAAAGTTTTGACCCCAAAAAAAAACATAAGGGGTAACACTGTCGTTTTTGGCTGAAATTTTGACCCCCTCCGATCTTCTTGAAACTCTGGATTCTGACAGAGGGCCACGAGACTTCGACCAGCGCGCAAAAATTGAGGCTCTAGACCCTTCCAGAGCCGAGATATCGGATGTCAAAGTTTTGACCCGAAAAAAAAACATAAGGGGTAACACTGTCGTTTTTGGCCGAAATTTTGACCCCCTCCGATCTTCTTGAAACTCTGGATTCTGACAGAGGGCCACGAGACTTCGACCAGCGCGCAAAAATGGAGGCTCTAGACCCTTCCAGAGCCGAGATATCGGACGTCAAAGTTTTGACCCGAAAAAAAAACATAAGGGGTAACACTGTTGTTTTTGGCCGAAATTTTGACCCCCTCCGATCTTCTTGAAACTCTGGATTCTGACAGAGGACCACGAGACTTCGACCAGCGCGCAAAAATGGAGGCTCTAGACCCTTCCAGAGCCGAGATATCAGACGTCAAAGTTTTGACCCGAAAAAAAAAACATAAGGGGTAACACTGTCGTTTTGGCCGAAATTTTGACCCCCTCCGATCTTCTTGAAACTCTGGATTCTGACAGAGGGCCACGAGACTTCGACCAGCGCGCAAAAATGGAGGCTCTAGACCCTTCCAGAGCCGAGATATCGGATGTCTAAGTTTTGACCTGAAAAAAAAACATAAGGGGTAACACTGTCGTTTTTGGCCGAAATTTTGACCCCCTCCGATCTTCTTGAAACTCTGGATTCTGACAGAGGGCCACGAGACTTCGACCAGCGCGCAAAAATGGAGGCTCTAGACCCTTCCAGAGCCGAGATATCGGATGTCAAAGTTTTGACCTGAAAAAAAAACATAAGGGGTAACACTGTCGTTTTTGACCGAAATTTTGACCCCCTCCGATCTTCTTGAAACTCTGGATTCTGACAGAGGGCCACGAGACTTCGACCAGCGCGCAAAAATGGAGGCTCTAGACCCTTCCAGAGCCGAGATATCGGATGTCAAAGTTTTGACCTGAAAAAAAAACATAAGGGGTAACACTGTCGTTTTTGGCCGAAATTTTGACCCCCTCCGATCTTCTTGAAACTCTGGATTCTGACAGAGGGCCACGAGACTTCGACCAGCGCGCAAAAATGGAGGCTCTAGACCCTTCCAGAGCCGAGATATCGGATGTCAAAGTTTTGACCCGAAAAAAAAACATAAGGGGTAACACTGTCGTTTTTGGCCGAAATTTTGACCCCCTCCGATCTTCTTGAAACTCTGGATTCTGACAGAGGGCCACGAGACTTCGACCAGCGCGCAAAAATGGAGGCTCTAGACCCTTCCAGAGCCGAGATATCGGATGTCAAAGTTTTGACCCGAAAAAAAAACATAAGGGGTAACACTGTCGTTTTTGGCCGAAATTTTGACCCCCTCCGATCTTCTTGAAACTCTGGATTCTGACAGAGGGCCACGAGACTTCGACCAGCGCGCAACAATGGAGGCTCTAGACCCTTCCAGAGCCGAGATATCGGATGTCAAAGTTTTGACCCGAAAAAAAAAACATAAGGGGTAACACTGTCGTTTTTGGCTGAAACTTTGACATCCGATATCTCGGCTCTGGAAGGGTCTAGAGCCTCCATTTTTGCGCGCTGGTCGAAGTGTCGTGGCCCTCTGTCAGAATCCAGAGTTTCAAGAAGATCGGAGGGGGTCAAAATTTCGGCCAAAAACGACAGTGTTACCCCTTATGTTTTTTTTTCAGGTCAAAACTTTGACATCCGATATCTCGGCTCTGGAAGGGTCTAGAGCCTCCATTTTTGCGCGCTGGTCGAAGTCTCGTGGCCCTCTGTCAGAATCCAGAGTTTCAAGAAGATCGGAGGGGGTCAAAATTTCGGCCAAAAACGACAGTGTTACCCCTTATGTTTTTTTTTTCGGGTCAAAACTTTGACGTCTGATATCTCGGCTCTGGAAGGGTCTAGAGCCTCCATTTTTGCGCGCTGGTCGAAGTCTCGTGGTCCTCTGTCAGAATCCAGAGTTTCAAGAAGATCGGAGGGGGTCAAAATTTCGGCCAAAAACAACAGTGTTACCCCTTATGTTTTTTTTTTTTTCGGGTCAAAACTTTGACGTCCGATATCTCGGCTCTGGAAGGGTCTAGAGCCTCCATTTTTGCGCGCTGGTCGAAGTCTCGTGGCCCTCTGTCAGAATCCAGAGTTTCAAGAAGATCGGAGGGGTTCAAAATTTCGGCCAAAAACGACAGTGTTACCCCTTATGGTTTTTTTTCAGGTCAAAACTTTGACATCCGATATCTCGGCTCTGGAAGGGTCTAGAGCCTCCATTTTTGCGCGCTGGTCGAAGTCTCGTGGCCCTCTGTCAGAATCCAGAGTTTCAAGAAGATCGGAGGGGGTCAAAATTTCGGCCAAAAACGACAGTGTTACCCCTTATGTTTTTTTTTCGGGTCAAAACTTTGACGTCTGATATCTCGGCTCTGGAAGGGTCTAGAGCCTCCATTTTTGCGCGCTGGTCGAAGTCTCGTGGTCCTCTGTCAGAACCCAGAGTTTCAAGAAGATCGGAGGGGGTCAAAATTTCGGCCAAAAACAACAGTGTTACCCCTTATGTTTTTTTTCGGGTCAAAACTTTGACATCCGATATCTCGGCTCTGGAAGGGTCTAGAGCCTCCATTTTTGCGCGCTGGTCGAAGTCTCGTGGCCCTCTATCAGAATCCAGAGTTTCAAGAAGATCGGAGGGGGTCAAAATTTCGGCCAAAAACGACAGTGTTACCCCTTATGTTTTTTTTTCAGGTGAAAACTTTGACATCCGATATCTCGGCTCTGGAAGGGTCTAGAGCCTCCATTTTTGCGCGCTGGTCGAAGTCTCGTGGCCCTCTGTCAGAATCCAGAGTTTCAAGAAGATCGGAGGGGGTCAAAATTTCGGCCAAAAACGACAGTGTTACCCCTTATGTTTTTTTTTCAGGTCAAAACTTTGACATCCGATATCTCGGCTCTGGAAGGGTCTAGAGCCTCCATTTTTGCGCGCTGATCGAAGTCTCGTGGCCCTCTGTCAGAATCCAGAGTTTCAAGAAGATTGGAGGGGGTCAAAATTTTGGCCAAAAACGACAGTGTTACCCCTTATGTTTTTTTTTCGGGTCAAAACTTTGACATCCAATATCTCGGCTCTGGAAGGGTCTAGAGCCTCCATTTTTGCGCGCTGGTCGAAGTCTCGTGGCCCTCTGTCAGAATCCAGAGTTTCAAGAAGATCGGAGGGGGTCAAAATTTCGGCCAAAAATGACAGTGTTACCCCTTATGTTTTTTTTCGGGTCAAAACTTTGACATCCGATATCTCGGCTCTGGAAGGGTCTAGAGCCTCCATTTTTGCGCGCTGGTCGAAGTCTCGTGGCCCTCTGTCAGAATCCAGAGTTTCAAGAAGATTGGAGGGGGTCAAAATTTCGGCCAAAAACGACAGTGTTACCCCTTATGTTTTTTTTTCAGGTCAAAACTTTGACATCCGATATCTCGGCTCTGGAAGGGTCTAGAGCCTCCATTTTTGCGCGCTGGTCGAAGTCTCGTGGCCCTCTGTCAGAATCCAGAGTTTCAAGAAGATCGGAGGGGGTCAAAATTTCGGCCAAAAACGACAGTGTTACCCCTTATGTTTTTTTTTCGGGTCAAAACTTTGACATCCGATATCTCGGCTCTGGAAGGGTCTAGAGCCTCCATTTTTGCGCGCTGGTCGAAGTCTCGTGGCCCTCTGTCAGAATCCAGAGTTTCAAGAAGATCGGAGGGGGTCAAAATTTCGGCCAAAAAAAAAAATGACAGTGTTACCCCTTATGTTTTTTTTTTCAGGTCCAAATTTTGACCCCCTCTGATCTTCTTGAAACTCTGGATTCTGACAGAGGGCCACGAGGCTTCGACCAGCGCGCAAAAATGGAGGCTCTAGACCCTTCCAGAGCCGAGATATCGGATGTCAAAGTTTTGACCCGAAAAAAAAAACATAAGGGGTAACACTGTCGTTTTTGGCCGAAATTTTGACCCCCTCCGATCTTCTTGAAACTCTGGATTCTGACAGAGGGCCACGAGACTTCGACCAGCGCGCAAAAATGGAGGCTCTAGACCCTTCCAGAGCCGAGATATCGGATGTCAAAGTTTTGACCCCAAAAAAAACCATAAGGGGTAACACTGTCGTTTTTGGCCGAAATTTTGACCCCCTCCGATCTTCTTGAAACTCTGGATTCTGACAGAGGGCCACGAGACTTCGACCAGCGCGCAAAAATGGAGGCTCTAGACCCTTCCAGAGCCGAGATATCGGATGTCAAAGTTTTGACCCGAAAAAAAAACATAAGGGGTAACACTGTCGTTTTTGGCCGAAATTTTGACCCCCTCCGATCTTCTTGAAACTCTGGATTCTGACAGAGGGCCACGAGACTTCGACCAGCGCGCAAAAATGGAGGCTCTAGACCCTTCCAGAGCCGAGATATCGGACGTCAAAGTTTTGACCCGAAAAAAAAACATAAGGGGTAACACTGTTGTTTTTGGCCGAAATTTTGACCCCCTCCGATCTTCTTGAAACTCTGGATTCTGACAGAGGACCACGAGACTTCGACCAGCGCGCAAAAATGGAGGCTCTAGACCCTTCCAGAGCCGAGATATCAGACGTCAAAGTTTTGACCCGAAAAAAAACATAAGGGGTAACACTGTCGTTTTGGCCGAAATTTTGACCCCCTCCGATCTTCTTGAAACTCTGGATTCTGACAGAGGGCCACGAGACTTCGACCAGCGCGCAAAAATGGAGGCTCTAGACCCTTCCAGAGCCGAGATATCGGATGTCAAAGTTTTGACCTGAAAAAAAAAACATAAGGGGTAACACTGTCGTTTTTGGCCGAAATTTTGACCCCCTCCGATCTTCTTGAAACTCTGGATTCTGACAGAGGGCCACGAGACTTCGACCAGCGCGCAAAAATGGAGGCTCTAGACCCTTCCAGAGCCGAGATATCGGATGTCAAAGTTTTGACCTGAAAAAAAAACATAAGGGGCAACACTGTCGTTTTTGGCCGAAATTTTGACCCCCTCCGATCTTCTTGAAACTCTGGATTCTGACAGAGGGCCACGAGACTTCGACCAGCGCGCAAAAATGGAGGCTCTAGACCCTTCCAGAGCCGAGATATCGGATGTCAAAGTTTTGACCTGAAAAAAAACATAAAGGGTAACACTGTCGTTTTTGACCTAAATTTTGACCCCCTCCGATCTTCTTGAAACTCTGGATTCTGACAGAGGGCCACGAGGCTTCGACCAACGCGCAAAAATGGAGGCTCTAGACCCTTCCAGAGCCGAGATATCGGATGTCAAAGTTTTGACCCGAAAAAAAAAACATAAGGGGTAACACTGTCGTTTTTGGCCGAAATTTTGACCCCCTCCGATCTTCTTGAAACTCTGGATTCTGACAGAGGGCCACGAGACTTCGACCAGCGCGCAAAAATGGAGGCTCTAGACCCTTCCAGAGCCGAGATATCGGATGTCAAAGTTTTGACCCCAAAAAAAAACATAAGGGGTAACACTGTCGTTTTTGGCTGAAATTTTGACCCCCTCCGATCTTCTTGAAACTCTGGATTCTGACAGAGGGCCACGAGACTTCGACCAGCGCGCAAAAATTGAGGCTCTAGACCCTTCCAGAGCCGAGATATCGGATGTCAAAGTTTTGACCCGAAAAAAAAACATAAGGGGTAACACTGTCGTTTTTGGCCGAAATTTTGACCCCCTCCGATCTTCTTGAAACTCTGGATTCTGACAGAGGGCCACGAGACTTCGACCAGCGCGCAAAAATGGAGGCTCTAGACCCTTCCAGAGCCGAGATATCGGACGTCAAAGTTTTGACCCGAAAAAAAAACATAAGGGGTAACACTGTTGTTTTTGGCCGAAATTTTGACCCCCTCCGATCTTCTTGAAACTCTGGATTCTGACAGAGGACCACGAGACTTCGACCAGCGCGCAAAAATGGAGGCTCTAGACCCTTCCAGAGCCGAGATATCGGATGTCAAAGTTTTGACCTGAAAAAAAAACATAAGGGGTAACACTGTCGTTTTTGGCCGAAATTTTGACCCCCTCCGATCTTCTTGAAACTCTGGATTCTGACAGAGGGCCACGAGACTTCGACCAGCGCGCAAAAATGGAGGCTCTAGACCCTTCCAGAGCCGAGATATCGGATGTCAAAGTTTTGACCCCCCCAAAAAAAACATAAGGGGTAACACTGTCGTTTTTGGCCGAAATTTTGACCCCCTCCGATCTTCTTGAAACTCTGGATTCTGACAGAGGGCCACGAGACTTCGACCAGTGCGCAAAAATGGAGGCTCTAGACCCTGCCAGAGCCGAGATATCGGATGTCAAAGTTTTGACCTGAAAAAAAAACATAAGGGGTAACACTGTCGTTTTTGGCCGAAATTTTGACCCCCTCCGATCTTCTTGAAACTCTGGATTCTGACAGAGGGCCACGAGACTTCGACCAGTGTGCAAAAATGGAGGCTCTAGACCCTTCCAGAGCCGAGATATCGAAGGTCAAAATTTGGACCTGAAAAAAAAACATAAGGGGTAACACTGTCATTTTTTTTTTTGGCAGAAATTTTGACCCCCTCCGATCTTCTTGAAACTCTGGATTCTGACAGAGGGCCACGAGACTTCGACCAGCGCGCAAAAATGGAGGCTCTAGACCCTTCCAGAGCCGAGATATCGGATGTCAAAGTTTTGACCTGAAAAAAAAAAAACATAAGGGGTAACACTGTCGTTTTTGGCCGAAATTTTGACCCCCTCCGATCTTCTTGAAACTCTGGATTCTGACAGAGGGCCACGAGACTTCGACCAGCGCGCAAAAATGGAGGCTCTAGACCCTTCCAGAGCCGAGATATCGGATGTCAAAGTTTTGACCCGAAAAAAAACATAAGGGGTAACACTGTCGTTTTTGGCCGAAATTTTGACCCCCTCCGATCTTCTTGAAACTCTGGATTCTGACAGAGGGCCACGAGACTTCAACCAGCGCGCAAAAATGGAGGCTCTAGACCCTTCCAGAGCCGAGATATCGGATGTCAAAGTTTTGACCCGAAAAAAAAAACATAAGGGGTAACACTGTCGTTTTTGGCCGAAATTTTGACCCCCTCCGATCTTCTTGAAACTCTGGATTCTGACAGAGGGCCACGAGACTTCGACCAGCGCGCAAAAATGGAGGCTGTAGACCCTTCCAGAGCCGAGATATCGGATGTCAAAGTTTTGACCTGAAAAAAAAAACATAAGGGGTAACACTGTCGTTTTTGGCCGAAATTTTGACCCCCTCCGATCTTCTTGAAACTCTGGATTCTGACAGAGGGCCACGAGACTTCGACCAGCGCGCAAAAATGGAGGCTCTAGACCCTTTCAGAGCCGAGATATCGGATGTCAAAGTTTTGACCTGAAAAAAAAACATAAGGGGTAACACTGTCGTTTTTGGCCGAAATTTTGACCCCCTCCGATCTTCTTGAAACTCTGGATTCTGACAGAGGGCCACGAGACTTCGACCAGCGCGCAAAAATGGAGGCTCTAGACCCTTCCAGAGCCGAGATTTCGGATGTCAAAGTTTTGACCCGAAAAAAAAACATAAGGGGTAACACTGTCGTTTTTGGCCGAAATTTTGACCCCCTCCGATCTTCTTGAAACTCTGGATTCTGACAAAGGGCCACGAGACTTCGACCAGCGCGCAAAAATGGAGGCTCTAGACCCTTCCAGAGCCGAGATATCGGATGTCAAAGTTTTGATCTGAAAAAAAAACATAAGGGGTAACACTGTCGTTTTTGGCCGAAATTTTGACCCTCTCCGATCTTCTTGAAACTCTGGATTCTGACAGAGGGCCACGAGACTTCGACCAGCGCGCAAAAATGGAGGCTCTAGACCCTTCCAGAGCCGAGATATCGGATGTCAAAGTTTTGACCTGAAAAAAAAAACATAAGGGGTAACACTGTCGTTTTTGGCCGAAATTTTGACCCCCTCCGATCTTCTTGAAACTCTGGATTCTGACAGAGGGCCACGAGACTTCGACCAGCGCGCAAAAATGGAGGCTCTAGACCCTTCCAGAGCCGAGATATCGGATGTCAAAGTTTTGACCTGAAAAAAAAACATAAGGGGTAACACTGTCGTTTTTGGCCGAAATTTTGACCCCCTCCGATCTTCTTGAAACTCTGGATTCTGACAGAGGGCCACGAGACTTCGACCAGCGCGAAAAAATGGAGGCTCTAGACCCTTCCAGAGCCGAGATATCGGATGTCAAAGTTTTGACCCCCCAAAAAAAACAAAAGGGGTAACACTGTCGTTTTTGGCCGAAATTTTGACCCCCTCCGATCTTCTTGAAACTCTGGATTCTGACAGAGGGCCACGAGACTTCGACCAGCGCGCAAAAATGGAGGCTCTAGACCCTTCCAGAGCCGAGATATCGGATGTCAAAGTTTTGACCTGAAAAAAAAAAAACATAAGGGGTAACACTGTCGTTTTTGGCCGAAATTTTGACCCCCTCCGATCTTCTTGAAACTCTGGATTCTGACAGAGGGCCACGAGACTTCGACCAGCGCGCAAAAATGGAGGCTCTAGACCCTTCCAGAGCCGAGATTTCGGATGTCAAAGTTTTGACCCGAAAAAAAAACATAAGGGGTAACACTGTCGTTTTTGGCCGAAATTTTGACCCCCTCCGATCTTCTTGAAACTCTGGATTCTGACAAAGGGCCACGAGACTTCGACCAGCGCGCAAAAATGGAGGTTCTAGACCCTTCCAGAGCCGAGATATCGGATGTCAAAGTTTTGATCTGAAAAAAAAACATAAGGGGTAACACTGTCGTTTTTGGCCGAAATTTTGACCCCCTCCGATCTTGTTGAAACTCTGGATTCTGACAGAGGGCCACGAGACTTCGACCAGCGCGCAAAAATGGAGGCTCTAGACCCTTCCAGAGCCGAGATATCGGATGTCAAAGTTTTGACCTGAAAAAAAAAACATAAGGGGTAACACTGTCGTTTTTGGCCGAAATTTTGACCCCCTCCGATCTTCTTGAAACTCTGGATTCTGACAGAGGGCCACGAGACTTCGACCAGCGCGCAAAAATGGAGGCTCTAGACCCTTCCAGAGCCGAGATATCGGATGTCAAAGTTTTGACCCGAAAAGAAAAACATAAGGGGGTAACACTGTCATTTTTGGCCGAAATTTTGACCCCCTCCTATATTCTTGAAACTCTGGATTCTGACAGAGGGCCACGAGACTTCGACCAGCGCGCAAAAATGGAGGCTCTAGACCCTTCCAGAGCCGAGATATCGGATGTCAAAGTTTTGACCTGAAAAAAAAACATAAGGGGTAACACTGTCGTTTTTGGCCGAAATATTGACCCCCTCCGATCTTCTTGAAACTCTGGATTCTGACAGAGGGCCACGAGACTTCGACCAGCGCGCAAAAATGGAGGCTCTAGACCCTTCCAGAGCCGAGATATCGGATGTCAAAGTTTTGACCCGAAAAAAAAACATAAGGGGTAACACTGTCGTTTTTGGCCGAAATTTTGACCCCCTCCGATCTTCTTGAAACTCTGGATTCTGACAGAGGGCCACGAGACTTCAACCAGCACGCAAAAATGGAGGCTCTAGACCCTTCCAGAGCCGAGATATCGAAGGTCAAAATTTGGACCTGAAAAAAAAAACATAAGGGGTAACACTGTCATTTTTTTTGGCAGAAATTTTGACCCCCTCCGATCTTCTTGAAACTCTGGATTCTGACAGAGGGCCACGAGACTTCGACCAGTGCACAAAAATGGAGGCTCTAGACCCTTCCAGAGCCGAGATATCGAAGGTCAAAATTTGGACCCGAAAAAAAAAACATAAGGGGTAACACTGTCATTTTTTTTTTTTGGCCGAAATTTTGACCCTCTCCGATCTTCTTGAAACTCTGGATTCTGACAGAGGGCCACGAGACTTCGATCAGCGCGCAAAAATGGAGGCTCTAGACCCTTCCAGAGCCGAGATATCGAAGGTCAAAATTTGGACCCGAAAAAAAAACAAAAGGGGTAACACTGTCATTTTATTTTGGGCGAAATTTTGACCCTCTCCGATCTTCTTGAAACTCTGGATTCTGACAGAGGGCCACGAGACTTCGACCAGCGCGCAAAAATGGAGGCTCTAGACCCTTCCAGAGCCGAGATAGCGAAATTCAAAATTTCGACCCGAAAAAAAAACGTAAGGGGAAACACTGTCGTTTTTTTTTTTTTTTTTTTGGCCGAAATTTTGACCCTCTCCGATCTTCTTGAAACTCTGGATTTTGACAGAGGACCACGAGAAATTTTGAGTTTCGATATCTCAGCTCTGGAAGGGTCTAGAGCCTCAATTTTTGCACTCAGGTCTAAGTCCCATAGCCCTCTATCAGAATCTAGAGTTTCAAGAAGATTGGAGAAACTTTTTTTGCACCAAAAAAAAAAAACCCGAAAGGGGTTACACTTTCGTTTTTTGTTTTTTTGTTTTTTTTCGGGTCGAAATTTTGAGTTTTGAAATCTCAGCTCTTGAGGGGTCTAGAGCCTCCATTTTTGCACTCTGGTCTAAGTCTCATGGCCCTCTATCAGAATTCAGAGTTTCAAGAAGATCAGAGAAACTCATAATTTCGACCCGAAAAAAAAAACAACAACAGTGGTACCCCTTTCGTTTGTTTTTTGGGTCGAAATTTTGAGTTTCGATATCTCAGCTCTGGAAGGGTCTAGAGCCTCCATTTTTGCTCTCTGGTCTAAGTCGCATGGCCCTCTATCAGAATCTAGAGTTTCAAGAAGATCAAAGCAACTCAAAATTTCGACCTGAAAAAAAACGACAGTGGTACCACTTTCGGGGTTTTTTTTTCGGGTCGAAATTTTGAGTTTCGATATCTCAGCTCTGGAAGGGTCTAGAGCAGTGATGTAGTGCAGGGTATACGCAGGTATACGGCGTATACCCACTTCTTCTTCAGTCGGCATTGCGTTTACCCACTTCTAAATCCCCTCGGATGCGCATCGTTTAGTTCCCAATCCAATTTCGTGAATAAAAAAACAACCAGTCAGGGTCGTACCCCTAATATTAACTCCCATCGCGACGATAACTGACCTTCTTATCTGATCTGCTTCAGCACTCAAACACCTGCTCGTCAAGTTTGAAACCAATTAACCCTCTGGGCTTCTTCGTAAATGGGTTACACTTAGCTTCCTCCCGGTCAAAAACGGACGAAGCCTTAAAATTTAACTTTACTTTTTCCCAGGATAACCGTTCAAATATATTTTTGTTCTATAATATTTTCTGATTATTATTTAGAATTTTCAGAGTTTTTTATGATACTTTGCTTTAATTATATAATTTTTAAGAGCTATTTTTTTCATTAGAATTAATATATATATTTTTATTTTATATTTATTTTTATTTTTTTTCAATAAATGCAACAATTCACATCAAAATAGAGTGCCAGCTTAATAAAAAAAATGTTCCAGTAGAAGAGCGCCACCTTGTGGCTTTAAAACATAGTTAAATGTGTGCAATGTCCTGCACAGCCTGTAGGCTGCCCATAGCTTCCTATGTAAATACATAGAAAGGCTTTTTGATTCCTGTTGTTGTTTTAGACATGATTTCTCTATCTTATTCGGTTTTTTTAATTTAGATATACATTTAGATATTCTAAAAGACAACTAATAAATTTTTTTATCAAATTTTTTTAGATAAGTGTATCAGGTTTTGCATTATGATTACAATCAAACAATATCATTTGGTTAGAAAGGAAACACAATGCAAACATTTTTGTTACTCAGTATTTAATCATTCAAATAATTGAACAAAATAAGGGATGGTAAGTGATAATTCAAAACACTTTACAGATATTTTGCAATAAATTGGTATTTTTTATAATTTTTTTATTCAATAAGTAATAAAAACTTCATAAGAGAACAGCAATTATGATCTAACAGATATAAACATAAAATAATGCTAATTAAGTTAATTTTCTCTCTCTCTCTGTGTGTGTGTGTGTGTGTGTGTGTGTGTGTGTGTGTGTGTGTGTGTGTGTGTGTGTGTGGACACGCATTTGAGCAACAGTCTCTTTTGTATTATTTATTTATTTATTTTTGCATACTCAAAATTTGCTGCAGTCTTACTAGTGAATCTCTCTCTCTCTCTCTCTCTCTCTTTCTCTCTCTCTGTGTGTGTGTGTGCGTGTGTGTGAACGCGCAAGCGTGTGTGTGCATTTGAGCAAGATTTTTTTTTTAATTTGTTGATTTTATTTTGCATATTCTCAAAATTTGCTGTTGCAGTCTTCCCAGTGAATCCCCCTCTCTCTCTCTCTCTCTCTCTCTCTCTCTCTCTCTCTCTCTCTCTCTCTCTCTCTCTCTCTCTCTCTCTCTCTCTCTCTCTCTCTCTCTCTCTCTGTGTGTGTGTGTGTGCGTGCGTGCGTGGCAATTATTTTTTTTCATTTGTTGATTTTATTTTGCATATTCTCAAAATTTGCTGTTGCTGTCTTTGAATCTCTCTCTCTCTCTCTCTGTGTGTGTGTGTGTGTGTGTGTGTGTGTGTGTGTGTGTGTGTTCGTGTGTGCATTTGAGCAAGATTTTTTTTTTTTTTTCATTTGTAAATTTGCAAATTTGCTGTTACGGTCTTACCAGTGAATCTCTCTTTCTCTCTATGTGTGTGTGTGTGTGTGCGTGTGTGCGTGTGTGTGTGTGTGTGTGTGTGTGCGCGTGCGTGCGTGCGTGTGTGTGCGTGTGTGTCTGTGTTCGCATTTGAGAAAGATTTTTTTTCATTTGTTGATTTTATTTTGCATAATTATTCTACAAATTTGCTGTTATAGTCTTGCCAGTTTATCTGTGTATGCGTGTGTGTTTGTGCGCGTGGGTGTGTGTGTGTGTGGGGGGGGGGTGGTCTTATTTGCACTCTTGATGTTTTAGAGTGTCACCCCTTCATTGGTGTACACTTTTTTTCGGCACAGTTGCTGATCTGTAGCTTGTACCACCAAAAGTTTCTCTGAGTTTTCCTGTTTTTTTCGTGTTTCCCATTCATTTCCTATGTCGGTCATTTTTGACCGGGAGGAAGTTAAGTGTGACTTTTTTTTTACGACCCTTTAACAAATGAGAATCATCTCCTTGATTTTTTTGTGTGTTCATATAGGTAATACAACAAAAGTCACCAAGTTTCAGCCCCATCCGATCAAGCAAAAAAATTAAACATTTCAAAACGTAACAGTTTTCGGTCATTTTTGACCGAAGAAGCCCAGAGGGTTAAAAGAATGCAGGATATTTGTTCACAGAAGCGCGCTTCTGCCGAGCGCTAATCCCAACGCGACGCTTCACTTCAGTTAACGATCATTCAGTGCGAGATAAGATGCAAGTGGCTAAAATACACGGCTGTTTTAAATAGACGTTTTAAATGAACGACAGAAATCAGTTTGATCAAAGACAGTGGAAATGATGATCAATTTAACAACACAAGCACCCTATTATATATTGCCATTATTATTGTAATAAATAGATTAGTATAACTTTTTTTTTCGAATGTGTTCGACTTTTCACTGTTTGTATCTGCTTGTCTTTATTTGCGTAACTTGCATCATTAAGCCAGAGGGCGGCGACAAGTGACTGTCTTTTTGAGTGAGCATTTGAACCATTAATTAAATTAACAGATTAGTCCAAAAACATTGATTGATTTAGGAAATAAAAAGTAGCTGAAACTGGAACTGATTCTCATTTTTAAGAATCTCATCAAATAGCCTCTACTTCATGCTTTTAAAGCTATACTGTCGTCAATTTTTTTGGCCATCAAAACACCTTAAAATGCTCATGTTGATCATTAAAATCAAAATTTTCTCGGGGGAGCATGCCCCCGAACCCCCCTATAAAATATGATTTATGGGACCTGGGTATTTTGAAAAACATACGTGCGGCGTGCGGCCCTGATATAGGCTACAAGAATACTGATTCTATATGTTCTATTGTAGGCTATTAATTATACTACATTATACAGTCTTGCATATTGAATACTAATGCAAGACTAGTCTTACATGTCACTGTTTATAACACAGAGCGTTCATCCTTTGCTGGGACGCTTAAAAAAATATTGGGGACATAAATTAAGTATACCCACTTCTCCAGGCACCACTACATCACTGGTCTAGAGTCTCCATCTTTGCACTCAGGTCTAAGTCTCATGGCCCTCTATAAGAATCCAGAGTTTTAAGAAGATCAAAAAAACTCAAAAATTTCGAAAAAAAGTTTCTCCAATCTTCTTGAAACTGGATTCTGATAGAGGGCCATGGGACTTAGACCTGAGTGCAAAAATGGAGGCTTTAGACCCTTCCAGAGCTGAGATATCGAGAAATTTATAATGGCATAAATGCAACGTGGGATCTCAATATATATATATATATTACAAATTTCACCCCATTTTTCATTACTTCAATGTTATTTTACATTGTTTACTGCTCATCATCAATGTTGATTTCCATTACAATAATGCACTGATGCCTATAATGATAATTATATTAGTGCTAGTTTTGGTTTATTTTATGCAGTGCTGTTTTGGGGTGACATTTCTTGACATTTTTTGTGAAATTCACCAGAGCATATTAATGAGGCAATCACATTCAATTTCTGTAGCCTCATTTGTTTTATTTTGTTTGTCTTAACATTTCTATATTTTGTAAATTAGACTTTTTAAATGTTTTGGAATTAAAACCATGGCATGAAAAAAAAAATAGTGTGTGCAATTTTAGTAAATAGAAAATAACTTTTACTAATACAAAACAAACCATCCATTGACGGTGAAAAGAAACAGCAGTGCAACCATGTAATATCATTTTATTAACCACAAGTCATTGTGATAATTACAACACTGATTCGACAGCTCCTCCAGTTGTCATGGGAACTGCTGTAAAAGACCGCCTGTCTCTCAATGTCACACACACACACACACACACACCGAACACCTGAAATGAGCCTCGGCTTTAAAACATATTGCACATCCCTGCGCAAAGCAACAAGAACAATCATTTTTGGTTGATTTACATATCGCACAAAATATTCAAGGGAAAAAAACAATGCCTTTTTGTCCACAAACAGTATCTTTCTCTCTTTTTTTCTTCAAATTAAATATTGCAGTGCTATACAAAAGTTTATCATAAGGGGACATGCATCATTAAATGGTTAGTTCACCCAAAAATGAAAATTATGTCATTAATGACTCACACTCTGTCGTCCCAAGCCCGTCAGACCTCCGTTCATCTTCGGAACACAGTTTAAGACATTTTCGATTTAATCGGAGAGCTTTCTGTCCCTCCATTGAAAATGTATGTACCTTATACTGTCCATGTCCATAAAGGCAATACAGACATCATCAAAGTAGTCCATGTAACATCAGTGGGTTAGTTCGAATTTTTTGAAGCATCAAAAATACTTTTTGGTCCAAACATAGCAAAAACAACGACTTTATTCAGCATTGTATTCTCTTCCGGTTCTGTTGTGGTCTGCGTTCAGTCACGTGGGTTACGCTGACGTGAAACGCGACGTGAGACGCGGCTGACGTGTGTCTAGTGCGTCCGAGCTTCATTCACAGTCTGAGGGAGACGCACGCTGTACAAAACAATCTTCGCAAACATGTCTAAGGATTTCCACACAGAGAAAGACTTGCATTTTTTGCCCATATTTATTTGAACCTGAATACACGGACGCACCAGACGCACGTCAGCCGCGGTCTCACGTCAGCAGCGTCAATGAAACGCAGAACCGGAAGAGAATACAATGCTGATTAAAGTCGTTGTTTTTGCTATGTTTGGACCAAAAAGTATTTTCGATGCTTCAAAAAATTCGAACTAACCCACTGATGTTACATGGACTACTTTGATGATGTCTGTATTGCCTTTATGGACATGAACAGTATAAGGTACATACATTTTCAATGGAGGGACAGAAAGCTCTCGGATTAAATCTAAAATATCTTAAACTGTGTTCCGAAGATGAACGGAGGTCTTACAGGCTTGGAACGACATGAGGGTGAGTCATTAATGACATAATTTTCATTTTTGGGTGAACTACTAACCCTTTAAAAGTGTTTTTTTTTTTGTTGTTTTTTGAATTTTTGATATGACTGGCTTCAGGTCTGGGCTATCAGGTCTCAAATAATATTATAATTTTACCACTCGTAACGTTTGAACTTTTTCCTAAACTAATGCAAATTTGTACGTTTTAGCACAGTTGACATGCAGGCCTAGAGAGATGTGTGGAGCTGCTCAAAACAACATGCACTAAAGTCAAGAAAACTTCACAGGTTCTGCAAGGAATACAGAGAGCGGATTGGCTCAATCACCCCGAGCTGGAGAGAGGGAGAGAGAGAGAGAGAGAGAGAGAGAGAGAGAGAGAGACGTGAAAATAAGACATTTGATCAAAGAACTGAAGTACAAATCAAAAACACACAGAAATGTCGTCATGCAACTGCAATAGTCGTCACACGTGATTAATGGCCACTTCAGAGCCGTTATATGGAGTTCCTGTATAAATGTTTTCCAGATCACGGTGTATATTACATCAATCAGAAGCACAAACACGAGCTTGTGATAGTGTATCACGAGTGTTGCAGAGTTATGTGAGCAGTACACGCTCGTATGCACACAGGACAACATGATTAGTTTTAATACGTCGAATTTAATCATGCACGATGTCTGGTGATCACCTGCAGCAACACACTTTTACAAGAGAACTGCTTTTTTTAAAAATGGAAGAAAAAAACAGGACCCCTAGTGAATAAGTCGTGCCATTTACAGTTAAAGAGGTCTTTATCCAGCAACACTAGTTTACCAATATCAGGGGTTTCATCCTAGATATTATAATACAAAGAAAAAAAAGGATTTGTGCCCAGTTCATTGTCTCATATACCTAGTATATACACATATACATTACAGTAAAAATAATTGATCTATAATATTATAATCTCTACACTGTCCCTATAAATACACCCAACAGCTTCAGAGTATGTGTTCAAAAACACTAGCTGCTAAAAAGAAAAATACAGAGAATAAGAGAACTTGTGCATCTGGCTAGTCTTCTATCAAGCAAAAATACACGATGAAAGCAACCGGCAGACCTGAGGTAGCTGCGATCTACTTAACACAGACAGGAAATCATCAAACAGAAATGACATGGGTGACGTTACTGTAGAAAACATCTAAATATAACTCCATTGCACATTCGTTCTTTTTGGCCCAGCGGATTCAAAAGGCTATAAAGACATCTCGGAGCTGTGAGCCAAAAATATCCAAAGCGATCTGATAAATATTTCATCTCCCCGTTTCAAACATCCAAAAAAGGCCATAAAGGGACCTGAGAAAATATACACCTTTAATAATAATAAAAAACATAAAATGTGCTTAAAAATGGAATGTAAAAAAAAAGGTCATACTATTTTCTGTCTGACAGCAATATGCCATATATGAGGATAAACATTATATAAAAATTCAAACAAGGCTTGGACGGATGTGCAAATGTGAACAGGTAAATGTTGGTGGTTAATGTTGCTTTTGTGGTTATTTGGAGTCACGTGTTAGCTTGACGGCAGCTCTGGGATCAGTCAGGACCAGAACAGCTGGGTTATGTTAGTGTCCGTGCCGTACAGCCACACCACTAGAGGGAGTGTCAGAGCTACAAAGGGCCAGGAGACGCCTTCGGTGCATGCAGAGAGGGACCAGCCTCTCCTGTCGGGCTCCTGGTCCAGGTCTTTACCGGGCTCCAGGTAGTTCCTTGCCACGAATTTGAGCAGCTCGTCCAGGAGGATGACGGGCAATGAGATCTTCAGCACCATCATCCACTGGGTCACGTTCAGAGGGGTGATCTGGAAGATGACCTGTGTGTGGAGCAAACACAAACATGGAATCAGACTTTTCACAGGTTTTCAGAGACAACAGCCAGGTGTAGGGCAGCACAAATAAATACTACTTTAGGATTCAACAAAACTGTGATTTGCAACTGCAATATCATAAACATTTAGTATCTCTAGCTAGTCCATAACCGTGAAAAAGATCCATTCCGTCCTTGGGCCGTAGGCAACCGGACGTGGGTTGGCGAACGAGCGCGCCGACCCCCCGAAATTTTTGGGGGACCGGCCGACGGCATTTTGCAGCTTATTGCATGAAGGCCAGGGTTAGTACATTTGAAAAATAGAGGGTTATTGGAAAAATAGTGGGTTTTTGGACCCATGGTTTTTAAGCTTAGCTTTCAAAATATTTGGATGAAAACTATTTTCCTGCACTGAGCTTGGGCCTCTGAGTCCATAGAACCAAGCGCCATCCCATAATTCCACTGTCGACGAACCCACTATATGTCCAATAACCCACTATTTTTTAAATGTACTAAACCCATCGTTCACGCAATAAGCTGCAATTGGACACAATCCTGCCTGGAATCTATTGAATGGGGATTTGGGTAGTGTATTTTTTGGACATTTTAATTAAAGTTTCTTTTGTGATAAAACGTATTTTACTGCACTCAGGAGGCTCCCCTGAGTCTGTAGCACCAAGCGCCTTCCCATAATTCCACCGTCCACGAACCCACTTTTATTATAATGGCATAAATGCTACGTGGGATCTCAATATCTCAGCTCTGGAAGGGTCTAGAGCCTCCATTTTTGCACTCAGGTCTAAGTCTCATGGCCCTCTATCAGAATCCAGAGTTTCAAGAAGATTGGAGAAACTTATTTTTTGGCACCAAAAAAAAAAACGACAGGGGTAACACTGTCGTTTTTTGGTTTTTTTTTTTCGGGTCAAAATTTTGAGTTGAAAAATCTCTCCGATCTTCTCTTAAAGAAAAATATATACTCTTGTAAATCACTTAATCAGTAAATGTTAAGATAAAACAAGACGTTTGCTGTACCGGCAGAGGCTCCACATGGAGGATGAGGAAATGCAGAGACATGGAGAGGCAGATGGCTCCCAGCAGCCAGACGTTCTCCCAGGGAGGCATGCGCAGCAGAGACTGGTTCTCTGACAGACTGCAGGAGAGAGGAGGAGGAGGATACATTTATTTGGGTTCAAATCGATGTCAAGAATGAGTCTGGATGTCATGAGGACTGACCTGTTGAGGGCGTTACACATCTCGATGGTGACCAGCACAGACAGGGCCATGGTCATGGGGTAGGGAGACTCAAACACGTGGCACTCCAGGTCCTGGAAGTCAGGATTATCAGGAGAACATTGCAGGAAATGACTCTGAGAAAAAGAGAGCAAAAGAGAAAGAGTTAGAACATACAGTAAAGACAAAAGTAGTGGTGACTAACAAAACAAAATTACAAAAATTACATTTTAAAATATTATTTTAGTTATTTTTAATTGTAATATTTCAAAATATTAGACCTTTCGATCAAAGAAATGCAGTTTTCTTGAGCATGAGTGACATCTTCTAAAATAAAAAATTACACCCTTTTACAATTGTGATTAAATTATTTTTCTTTATTTAAAAATATATTTATTAAAAAAAATTGGAGTCAAATAAGTTGTGCTGCAATCAGTTAAAAAAAAAAATCTGATAATTCTAGTTATCCGAGTCCGTTTCAAACTAAAAGTGATGTGTGCAACTAAATCTGATACAATAACATGTACAATGAATGCCATATATACCAGCTGGTAAAGTGAGATCATTGGACCATCCTCAGCAATAACGAACCACCAGGCTGCAGCTCCTACAGTCGCAGCACCCACATAACCTGAGAAACACCCGTTGATACAACAGTTAACAGACCAGCCTTCAGTAGATGCCAAGCCAGATATATTTACAGAAGCACAATTCTCTTGAATTGTAAGTTATCTTATAGACGGATCAATGGATGCACTGGTCATGTTCGTGACTCACAGCCAATGGCCAGGTATCTGAAAAAGAGCCATCCAGAGATGAGGGGCTCCTTGGCACTGCGGGGGGGCTTGTTCATGATGTCCAGGTCAGGCGGGTTGAAGCCCAGAGCGGTGGCGGGCAGGCCGTCAGTCACCAGATTCACCCACAGCAGCTGGACGGGGATCAGGGCCTCGGGGAAACCCAGCGCAGCGGTGAGGAAGATACTGCGTATGAGTCATTCATATTAGCAACAGATACAACAAACCTAAAACACCCACGGGCAGATGAAAGACGGACTGACCAGACGACCTCGCCCACGTTGGAGGAGATGAGATAACGGATGAACTGCTTCATGTTGTTGTAGATAGCTCTACCTTCCTCAACGGCGGCCACAATGGTGGCGAAGTTGTCATCAGCGAGGACCATCTCTGAGGCTGACTTGGCCACAGCAGTGCCAGAGCCCATGGCGATGCCAATCTCTGCCTTCTTTAGGGCAGGGGCATCGTTCACGCCATCTCCTGTCTGCGAAGACACAACCGTTTCAACAATCACAATTGAGCTAAATCCAGAGGTGGACAAAGTACACTTCCTTACTTGAGTGAAAGTAGATACTACTGGTGAAATAATACTCCGTTGTTACAAGTAAAAGTTGTAAAGACCGATTTTTACTTAAAGGAGTAGTTCACTTTTAAAAAAAACTTTTGCTGATAATTTACTCACCCCCATGTCATCCAAGATGTCCACGTCATTCTTTCTTCAGTCGTAAAGAAATTAAGGTTTTTGATGAAAACATTCCAGGATTTTTCTCCATATAATGGACTTCAATGGGAACCAAACAGTTCAAGATGAGAGTTTCAGTACAGCTTCAAAGGGCTTTAATCGATTCCAGACGATGAATAAGGGTCTTATCTATCGAAACAATCCGTCATATAAAACTTAAACTTCTTAATTTACTTTTTAAAAGCATGATGGCCTTACTCTGTTCTGTGATGAGCGTTCGAGACTCTCCTGTTCAAAATCGTTCATCAAAATCATGACTTGAAGGGTCCTAGATAAGACCCTTATTCATCATTTGGTGTCGTTTAAAGCCCTTTGAAGCTGAACTGAAACTCTCATTTGGACTTTGAACCGTTTGGTTCCCAATAAAGTCCATTATATGGAAAAAATCCTGGAATGTTTTCATCAAAAACCTTAATTTCTTTTCGACTGAAGAAAGAAAGACATGGACATCTTGGATGACACGGGGAGTAAATTATCAGCAAAAGTTTTTTCAAAAGTGAACTACTCCTTTAAGTAAAAGTACTTGTTTTTAAAAGTACTTAGGTATGAAAAGTGAGAAGTAAAGTTTAATGCATTGTTTTATTATTGTTGAATTGCAGTATGTTATACTTACAGTAGCTTATGCCTCTGTTCTAGAAATAAACATTATACTGAAATGAGGGTAGATAGGCTGGCATAGATTCACAGCTCCAATAGTGGGACTGAATAAGTGAACTCAATAACGTCCACAATAGTTTCGGATACCAAGTTTGTTTTTTTCTTTTAGTATGAATATGTTAGCCTCACTGTTATCTAGCTAAGCTAATGTCGGGATCTGACCTAAATCTGACGTTGGGCTCTGATGTAAATGGTAAATGGACTGCATTTATATAGCGCACGTTACTACTTTCTACTCGAAGACCTTGTACAGAATTGTAGTGAGTAAAAAGACATTTGTCTTTCAAATGTTGTGAAGTTAAAGTAAAAAGTTTCCCCCAAAAATAATACTCAAGTTAAATACAGATACTCAAAAAGTGTACTTTGTTACTGTCCACCTCTGGCTGAATCACTATCCATTATCATCATATGGCCACCTACCATGGCAGTGATCTCGTCAAAGCCCTGCAGGAACTCCACAATCTTGGACTTGTGTGAAGGCTCGACACGCGCGAAGCAACGGGCATTGATGACCGCCTCGCGTTGGGCGTGGGGTGAAAGGTCGTCGAATTCACGTCCTGTGAAAGCCATGCGCTCGACGTCATCGTCCTCTGAGAAGATGCCGATGCGTCTGCAGATGGCCACAGCCGTGCCCTTGTTGTCCCCGGTGATCATGATGACCCGGATGCCAGCGTGGCGGCAGAGCTTGATGGAAGCAGCCACTTCTGTACGAGGAGGATCCAGCATGCCCACGCAGCCCACGAAGGTCAGATCGGACTGTGGCAGATGGAGAGGACAGGCAAGTTTAGAAAAACTTACAATAAACTCTTAAAACCATCAAATTTGGTCTTTTCTGGTTTCCACTTCATTAGCTAGATGGATAGATGCTTTGAGATAAAGATGCTTTGGCTAAATATGTCATTAGAGAGTTAACTATCTACATAAATAAACACTTTATAAGACAGTTACCTAGTTGGATAAATGATTATTTATTAGATGGTAAGCTGGACAAATACCGGTACTAATATTTATGTTAGCACTATATAAGTTCGTAGTTAATCGCAAGTTAAATACTTTAAGACAGCTAACTAGGTAGATGGATTATCACTATTAGATGGCAAACTAGTTAGATGGATAAATATTCGAAAATGTATGAGAGCTAGATGTGTTCCTACTAGATAGAGAGATGCTAACATACTTTTATTAGATAACTTAGGTTGATTGGAACACAGTTTACCATTTTTTTTCTTTTCTTTTGCCATGAAAAAGTGTCTCTATCAACCTGAATTCCCCCCCATACATTACTAGATAGCTAGAATGGTAAATACTTTATTAGATAAATAACTAAGAAGAAGGAAAACATTTTATTAGACCAATAACTTGATGGATTAAAACGTAGACAGTTAACTGGCTAGATTGTGAATATGATAAATAAGAAGCTAGTGATATGCAAATATACTTTATAAGGGAGCTAGATGTAACTAGATAGCTAGACAGATAAATACTTAAATAGTTAACTAGCTAGATGGAAAAATATAGCAAGCTGGAAAAAACCAAAGATTAGATTTATTAATTAGCTACAGTAGATACGTTACTAGATAGCTCACGCTGGATAAATGATTTATTAGGTAGCAAGGTTCAAAGACATTTATATTAGAGATTTAGATGGTACTAAATAGCTATCTAATAAACTATCTAGCTAATTGGCTAGATGGATAAATGGTCTAGTGGTACAAAGATACTTTATAAGATACTAGAGAGCCATTTAGATGGATACACACTATGTCAGGATGACACACAGACTAGTTAAGTACAGTGTAACTCAGTCACCTCATAATCTGCAAAGCTGGCAGTCTCTGACAGGATCATCTCCTCTTTCTTCAGAGGAGTATCACGGGTGGCCAGTGCAAGGCAGCGCAGGGTATCCCGGCCGGTGCCGTACTCTCTGATCACAGACATGATCTTATCCTTGATGCTTTGAGTCATGGGAACCCTGGATCCACCCACACGCACATACGTGCACCTATCGATCACTCCCTCTGGGGCTCCCTGAGGAAGACACTCTAGTTTAGCAATGTGATCAAAACATCAGCAGCACAATGGCTCGATATATAACAAACCAGTTTCCGGCTTGCACCTTGACAAACATCTTAGAAGAGGAGGATTTGGCCTTGATGGGGGAACAGTACACAGACATGGACTTCCTGTCTCTGGAGAACTCCAGGGTGAACTCCTTCTTCATCAGCTGTTTGATCACCTACACATTTACACATACATTTAGCAAATCATGATTAAACAAGTACAGGCGTAATTATTTACAAGTAATCATAAATATTTACTGAGTTGCAGGCATTGGCTCTGTCGATCTTAGACATGCTCCTGACGTCAGTGTCAAAAACGTTCATCTTTTCCACTAGGCAGGTCAGAGCTGTCTCCGTGGCCTCTCCGACCTTCTCAAAAACGCCTTTAGCCTGAAAGAATAGCATTTAATGAAGGAACTTCCTCCATGTGAGGAACTGACCTTCTCCCAAAAGATTTTATATAAACACATACACACAGCCATTCAAATGGTTGGGGATGGTAAGATATTTTAATATGTTTAATGTTGAAAACAGCTGTCAACTGTTTTTTATAGAAGTATTCTTTGATGAATAGAAAGTTTAAAAGATTTATTAGAAATAGTAAAGACATTTATAATGTTACAAAATATTCTGTTACTTTTGGTCAATTTCAAGTACCATTGCAGAATAAAATTATCGTTATTTTAATTTTTAATCTTACCGACCCCAAACTTTTGAACAGTAGTAGTGTATAATGTTACATAAATGGTCAAATTTCAGATTTTTCATCAACGAATCAAACTGTTTGCAACATTGATAATAATAACAAATGTTTCTTAAGCAGAAAATCAGCATATTAGACTGATTTCTGAAGGATCATGTGACACTGAAGACTGGATTAATGATGCTGAAAATTCAGCTTTGAGTCACAGGAAAAAATACATTATATAATATATTCAAATAGAGAACAGTCATTTTGAATTGTAATAATATATATATATATATATATATATATATATATATATATATATAATTTTTTTTTTATTAATGTGTATTAATGATTCTTTCATATATCATACATATCAATTAATCAGAAATGTACACTTGTTTTTCTGGAATCAATTTTTCATAAAATTGTGTATATTGTGATATTTCTGAGAGCATCCATTTCATAAATACTCATTTTCAAATTCATTATAAATGTATAATGATATCAAGTTTTGCTTCCACCTTAAGAAAGGACAATTAGTAAGCCTACCTCGTTGAAATCCAGGGAGGAATCATTGCACAGGGCACAGATGGTCGCCAGCTCCACCAAGCCATCATACTGGGAGCACTTCACTATTCTGTTATCGAGGCATCTGAGGAACCAAACAGAAAGATGAATAAAACACCTACTAAACAGAAGCTGACAAAAATGTGAAATCATGAGCATCAGTTTGACTGCAGTAATACAAGTTCATATCAGAGCAGAGACAGAAAACTCACACGTCTCCTTCAGGAGCATATGTGGAGCCAGAGATGGTGAATTCACTCAGTGAGCACTTCTCCCCCTCTGCCTTGTCTATGATGAACATCTGAAAGACAGATACATGTTAGGAACTGTTTTATCATTTATATACCACCTCATGTTATTCCAAACCTGTATATTAATATAACAATTTTCATTTTTGGGTGAACCTGATACTTTTTGCAACTGTTAGCTGAATGCATCAGCATGCTGGCCATCTAGAAGGAATTTGATGAAAATTTAACTGATGTTTAAGCTGACTGTGTTATCATCTGAAGAAGAAAACAATTCAGACACTACAGCAATCCATCATCGAGCTCATTCTAGTATTTCTGCAGAGCGAGCAGCTCAGTCCTTTTAAAAATCCTCCGTCGTTGGTGCAGCATCTATGATAGAGATTTGTTCAAAGTCCAAAATATACCAAATCAGAATAAAAAGATTTCCTGAACGAGTACAGTGGGAGAAATACAGGAGGACTAAGATGAAGTACAATTACCATAGGTTTGTAATGTGTTAAGCATTTATAAACCTGTTGCCAACCAAGGAGAAGAATGAAACGGTATTATTTCAATAGTAATGATTTTTAATTGATTTCTAAAAATTATTTTTATCTTGATATATAAATCACCATTATTTTTGCCCAAATTGAACAGCCCTAAAATAAAAGCACAGTAGACATGGAGCTCTTCAAAAAAAATTAAATTAAGATTTGTTTGGATCTGTAAGATCTAACTGTGAGAAAAATCTTATCACCTATTATACTTATTATTTATTTACTTATATACTTAACTATTATACCATGAAATGCACACAATTAAAAAAATGAAATGAGTACCCATTCAAACCATTACTTTTAGTCCATGTTTATGTCAAGTAATTTTTTGCAGAAATATGCAACAAATTTGCATTTTTTTTCCAGGACAACAGACCTAAGTCCGATTCACACATAACATGTTTTTGCTTTTTAAAAACTCAAGATGAAGGTCAGTGTCATGAAAAAAAGCAAAATCTATAGATGCTTTTTTCTTAGTTGAACTTCTTGAGTGCTGCATTATACTGCCGTGTCATGCTCGAGACTTGAGCGGAACAGTTAAAGATATTCATTTAGAGCGTTTACATTGCGCTACTGCCCCTATTGTGTGAACGCATTAAACACATAGCAAATCGTGTAACCTGAAGGCTACTAGCCATCTGCCATATGCTCAAGCTCAAAACTACACTAGTCAAGCCAATTCATGGAGTTATTACTGTTGTACAAAGCCTAGGATGACTAAACTGCTAAAGGATGAGCTCACCCTGCAAACAGACATCTGGTTGGTGGTGAGGGTGCCAGTCTTGTCAGAGCAGATGACGGAGGTGCAACCCAGCGTCTCCACAGAGGGCAGAGAGCGGACGATGGCGTTTTTCTTGGCCATCCGGCGGGTGCCGAGAGCCAGGCAGGTGGTGATGACAGCAGGAAGACCTTCGGGGATGGCAGCCACAGCCAGAGCGACAGCGATCTTGAAGTAGTAAACGGCGCCACGGATCCAGGAGCCGCCATGGACGGGGTCGTTGAAGTGGCCGATGTTGATGATCCACACGGCGATGCAGATCAGGGTGATGACCTTGGAGAGCTGCTCGCCAAACTCATCCAGCTTCTGCTGCAAGGGGGTCCTCTCCTGCTCGGTGGAGGCCATTTCATCACGGATTTTACCGATCTCTGTGTTTACGCCTGTGGCCACCACCACGCCCACGGCTCTGCCGGCAGCAATGTTGGTTCCCTGGAATGCACACATTTCAAATGAACAGGAAGATATATTTGAGAAGAATGAAGAGCGTACTAAAGCCGAGTCTAGTTTCTTCATTTCTGCTGATGGAGTTTGGGTTCTTGCCTCTTAGTTTGTACACTTAATATTCTGCAATATTATTGACTTGAATGCATTGACACTATTGGACGACACCACTTTTTTCAGTCTGCATCACTGAATCATTGTGTTCCTGTTTATCAGCTTGGAAACAATCTGTATTGTATAAAGCACTTTAAATAAAGGTGACTTGACTAGACTAAAGATCAACTGATGTTCAATTTTCTTACCGAGAACAACATGTTCTTCTTGTCCTGATTGACGGCACGGGGATCCGGCACAGGGTCGGTGTGCTTAATGACGGAGACAGACTCACCTGGAAGGTGAGAGTAATAAGAGTAAAACCCACAGCCAATAGATGATACACTAACAAATGATGAAAACACTTGGTTACCTGTCAGGATAGACTGGTCCACTCTGAGTGTGGTGGACTTAATAGCAGAGAGACGGATGTCGGCAGGTACCTTGTCACCCACTAGATAAAAAAAATAGAAATTAGATATTTAGAATATATTAAATCATCAGAAAAGACCAATTCACAGTTAAAATTGCTATAAAATGTACAAGTGATGAAATAAAAACACTTTTTTTTTCTTACATAAAATTTTAGAACATAACGTGCAAGTCAATATTTGTTTGTTTTTTTTTAACCAAAAAAAAAAAACCACTAATTTTAATTTTAATGACTCATTATGACTCATTTTAACCCTCAATCGGATCATGGGGTCTATACGACGGCTATTGACTTATACTTAATAAAAAAAAGGTTCCCATCATCTCAGTGGAATAAGATTTTGTGACTTTTCATACATTATCTATATATACACACACAAAAACTGGGCTTGATTCGGTTATTCTGAAGGTATGTATTAAAAAAAAAAAAAAAAAAAAAAAAAAAAAGTTTACATTGGTCTTCGGGGTCAAAATATACCCCACATTGAAATGAATGGGAAATGTGAAAAAAAAAACTAAATATATTTTCTTCATGTGTCAAAAAAAAAAAATCCCGCATAAATCTGAATTTTTTACGCAGAAATGAAGGCCTAGTACTAGAGCATAAATGCAATGCATCATAAAAAAAATAATATTTCATATGCTAATGTTAAAGCTAATGGTGTAGTTGAGGAATTGTGTGGTATATGGATACAAAAGTATTTTATATCTCCAAAAATACAGCATTAATGAATAGATGAGAAATAAACTTTATATATATATATATATATATATATATATATATATATATATATATATATATATTACTTGTAGTGTTGTATGATTAAAAATGTATATTTTTTGTACAATTACTCAATCAATTGTTGGGGTCGTATAGACCTCGAAGCCCAGACGAAGACCATTTGAAGATTAAGGACAAAAACAGCTGAATTTTAAAAAAAATACTGTATCTTGTTTTGTCTTTTACAGAAGACAAAGTCTTACAGGTTTGGAACAACATGAAAGCGAGTAAACCACAATTTTCATTTTTGGGTGAAAACTTAATAAGCACATACATTATAGATTAGCAATCATAAACCTCTTTGCAACTCAGCTCGGCTAATCTAACAGTCCTTACGAGTAAAATATGTAAAGTTATGCATTATAAAGGTACTGCAGACAGTTCCAACTTCCACATTGTAACATTAAACTAGAAAAATAGTTTACAAATCAACAATGGTCAAACTAAGCATCTATGTGCATTGTATTTGTGTGTTTTTCAGATATCAGTATCCTAACTGCATGTTTTATCCACACATTGCATCATTGCAAGAGTCAGAAAACATTGTTCTGAAAGCATAACATTAAATGTTTTCGGAAATCTCCTTACTAAATCTTGGCAAGACGAACCCAAATCAAATTATGATCTTTAATCAAATCCACTAGTCCCTCGTGCACAATCACAAAATAACTTTAAAAGGGGACTAAAGAAAGAGAGCAAGAGCGTGCTCACCCATCGAGAACAAAACAGACATGCAAGCTCACCACTTGAGGGTGAGAGAAGAAAATAGCATGGGGATGAACAATGCTCCACGCCAAAAATGGGAAAACTATTCAGATATGTTCGCCGATGCTCTGATCAGGTTTAAATATGACAGCAGCTGCCCCTGCGCTCAATAGGAAGAGCAACCCCCAAGCTGTCAATCAACTGTAACAACCTCACTGTATTCATAACTCATAACAATGGAGTTCGAAAGCAGCTTTGAGGAGCATGTTTGTAAAATGCTTCCTTAGGCCACACTTGTTGAAGGGATAAATACTTCAAATGTTTCTTTGCTGATCTGCTCATGTTAAACATTAACATGTCTATCAGAGAAAGTCTGGGAAATTTGCCCAGCCATTATGCGCAGCATGGCAGCATATAAGAAATGACGGGTCATGACAACAATGGATGCGGTGTGGCCTTGGCACTGATCATCACATGTGCGTGCAATAGGATCTCTGCGCTGTGGATTAACAGGCTGTCCTTTTGCCACGATCTGCGAGGCGCTACACCGGCAAGGTCGTACACAGGGGGCAGTGACGGCTTTTCTCAGAAAGACTTAATGGAGCTCAATCGCAACTTCAGCCACCTAAATAGAGAACGGACACAATGAGGTCCAGTTCCCAGAAGGTCACCCAGCATTGTTCACTGGTAACAAGAGAACAAACTCAGCCAACATGAGGTTTTGATCATTGAAGAATTGATCACGAGGCTGTCTGATGGACAAACCATGATTTGGAGGTGAAGAGTAGATGATGTTACAGAGAGCTGTTCAAATGTTGGTGTAATGCAACCAGGGTTGGGGAAAAAGTCAGAATTTTATAATTGTATGAGCATGAATTGAATTACAGTTGCAATGAAAGAAAGAGGAATATACTGAATTGCAATTCAAATACATTATGAATCATGATGAAATCAATGATTGACCTTCAAAGTTACCTAACCCTAAATAGAACCACTAAATTGGCCAATTATCTTAAGCAATTTAAAAAATACAAATCCTCTCCAAATACAGATTTAGTGACCATGATCTAGAAATAAAGAGCAAGACGTAACCAAACATGGAAAGACAGAGCAGAGGATTGATCTGTAGACACTGTGTTCATCAGCAAATAGAGGATGAGAAACACTTTCTGTTCTAGAAACTTTTCTGCCCAGATTTGAAACATTGATTCAATCATTCATTGAACTTAGTGATACTGAGAAAATGTCCTTCATACTAGGAGAAAATGATAGAATAGCTGCAAAATATGTGTTAGCCATTTACAATGTCAGAGACGGTTAACTCCCTAGAGACCCGCTTTATTTTTTCATTTATTAAGATGGATTGTTTTTGCTTACATATGCATTACATATCTTACATATGACATGATTTATACATAAGTTTTGTTTGTTTTATTAATTATATACATGTTGAAAAAATAAAGGACAAAAATTACCACTATAACCAGTAGATGGCAGCAGAGGAGCACTTATTGGCTTACTGGTATTAGCCATATGTATTAGCCAATTCCATTCCCTAATAATATTTTTTTGCTTTTGCATGTATATTTAGACATTATGAAATCAACTCAACCTTCATTTATAAAGCAAATAAATTTCAACACCACAATGTGGAGCCAAAGTGTACAAAAAGTAGCCTACAACACAAACACAAACAATAGATTACAAGACATTTTCAAATGCTAAAGGAAACAAATGAGCTGTTAGCACACTCTGAAATACACTTACTTATTACACTTCCTTACTTTTCTTGATCTCAAATCATCTTGTTTGACAGCCATGTGCTCTGTGTGTAATAGGTTGACTGTTTTTTAGCCATTTTCTTTATATTAAATCAGAATGCTTACACTCTTCTATGACATTGTGAACATTGTGATCTCCTCAGAAAATATGTAGCTTCAAGGAATGCATATTTAATGAGATATTGCCTCATTTGTATATTTTATTTAATTTTTTAGACAAAGTGTAATACAAAAAGTATTTCTCTTAATATGAAGATTAATCTGTTACAAATTTATGAGGATATCTATAAAGGGAAGAAAAAGTCCCATTCACCTGTGGTGTCATTATAGTGTCACCTAATGTGGTCATTTTCAGGACTTTCGTCCCGGTTAGAGATTTTGGCACACATCCCACGTTGTTCAATGGAGTCATATTAGTCTAGAACAGTTGAGATATTCTCCGCTAAATAAAGTGCATACAAATCTTACCCAGGACCTCTACTACCTTCCAAACTTCAGATTTCAATCAGATATGCACAAAAAAATGGATTTGGACTGGCAGTCTGAACGTAGCCTTTTGGTACTGATGCAACAGCTCTTAAATATTAGACTGGACACACATTTAGTTAAGTTCATAAGACAATTACATAAACAAAATCAATAGGTGACATTTCAAAATCTATCCAAGGCCCATTCATTTTCAAAAAAAAAAAACCTTTCAAACAAGCATTTGTTAAATCAAGTTTTTCTTGACAAAGCATTAAATGAACCTCGTTTATTTTAATTCAAATCACAATTCTCCATCTTGTTTGCAACTTCAAATTACACTATTCAAATTAACAATATAAATATATAGAAATATAAAAAGGTACCCAATTCATACTTCACAATGCACACCCCAAGAGATGCACATGATGGAGCGTCAGAATTTCTTTCTAAAAGGTCCATACTTCAAATTACATGGGTACTTTTCAAAGATGCTTAATTGTGCAGCTGACTAATGCAGACTCGTACCACAAGGTGAGAATGAAGTGTCTATTCAATTCCCCTCTAGCTGAGAGCTGATTCATGACTTAAGAGAGGCCGATGGCGCTATTCACAAGCGTGTCAACACTTTCCAGAACATAGCAGCATTTATCAGTATGCATACACAAAAAGCCCCTGCGATGAGCTATTTCAGGCGTATCTGGCCTCCAGGTAGAAGCGTGACCTCCGAACCCCTGAGCTGTTGGAGTTATCTATCCGCCCACTGTACGCACACAGCCTCCTCATCGGCCCTCGAGGAGCACGGATTGGCCAGAACAAACCCGGCAAAAGAGCCCTACACAACACCCACACAAGGACTTACCACATATTCAGCTCAATGCTGAACTAGTAATGGAGCATACAAGATCAAGAAATAACTAAATGTAAAGGAAGATGGAGTCTATGCATGCAATCCAGCTGTCATATCAAAGCACTTTAGTAGGCTATCTTAAAATACCTTCAGCATGCATCTATCAGCAGGGTAAAATAGCTCACACCTAACCTCCGCGGGAGGAAGTCGGGGGACGGAAAGCAGTGCAGTTTTGTTTAAAGGCTTTTGCTTCCATCGGTCCCCCAGCAACACAGCACTGTCTCTGCTTTCATTCCTCTACTGGTTGTAGCGACGCAGGAAACAAGGGTCAAACAAATATGCCTGCATTTTATTTGCCATGTCATCACGGAATAGCGCGAGTCGTGGGGGGTCCTGAGGTTGTTGGGTCGGTCGAGCTCAATTAAATGACACTTATGTTAGAAAAGCTGAATCCTGCAAAAAAGAACAGTCATCATACATGCACATATTTTGCGGGGTGGCCAATGGAGATATATCAAGGCTGATAATCGGTTAATCCATTTTTTAAAATAATATTCACTTTTCAGGGAAAAAAAAATAAACAAGGTTCATTTTCAATAGGTCTAAATGTTAGATTTTGTTTTCTGAAATAGACACCCCACAGTATGTCCTTGTATGATGACAGCTCCCATTCACAAGAATAGTATTGACAGGTAAATTAACTTTAACAACAACAACAACTTTTAAATGCGTAGCCCTTAAACCGTATTCACTTTATAGCCCTTAATCTTGTAATTGTGGACAAATGTGGGCACAGAGGATTCAGGTGTGATTCTAATTTTTATTTATTATAAATGTTATATCACTGTCTTCGATAAAGTTTTGTCTATCCATTTATGGTGTTTTTTTATTTTATTTTGGGGGTATTTTTGAATTTATTTACTTCAAAAGTACCACATTTTCTATGTAAATTATGCTTATTTTTATGGTTTATTTTTTTTTAAATTTTTTAACTACATTAAAATACCATTCCAATAAGTTCTTAGAGCTAAACCCTAAAGATGAAGTGACTTTCCTGTCACCTGGTGTCTTATTTTGGCTTATTTTTATAAAGCTCTAAATTACAGTTTTTCCCATTCATTTCTATGGATGGCCATTTTGACCCAAATACAAGATTAAGGAGTTGTTGTTTTTTTCACCCACTTAACATTGAAGAATTGAGTTAAAAATAAGTGTGTTCAGGAGGCAAACTTAGGAAAAGTAGCCAAGTCCTGCACTCAGATCAAGGGAAGTATTTTTTAAAAATAAAACAAAACTATTTTGCCCACATTTGTCCAGAATATGGTTTTAGGGTTACCACATACAGCACAAAACAAAGATAATACATTTGCAACAGTTTAGATTAAAACAAATAAATATAAATATATTATACTTAAACATCAAAATACCAGATCGGTCATAAAAAGGCATTATCTGCCAATCTCTAATCTACAAATCACTGGTTTTGATTTGCCACTCAGAAGTGTAATATGAATTATTGGACACCTGTTCCAACCCCAACATTGATAAATGGTTAGTGTCTCCTTTACTCGCATTCATATTAACTCAGCCATTTGTGGATTCTTGCTGACAGCCTGGGGGCATCAAACACCCGCCAGGTCCCTGCCGTGGTGACGGCCGATGGTTACCAGGTCCAGCAGAATGTTGCATGCCACCCCGCCTGGGTGCTTGAATTCCCAAAGCACAGACTATGCTGATGGGTAAGGGTAAGGCCAATGTGAAAGCATTTGCATTAAGGGGAAAGGGGTGGTACAACATGGGCACTTCCCTATAAGGTCATCTCTCAGAGTGAACAATGGGAACAGCTGTTAGACCTGGACATCTTCCACTTGACAATTGACGCTTGCAACATACAGACTTCGAAAAGGTTCACTGGTTTGAAGTATCGTTTGTGCCTCAGACAATGACAATCAACAATACATAAAAGGTACTTTAAGACAAAAGGAGCAGTCTAAAGCATAGTGGGCTAGACAACATCTTTCTGTTTGATGTTAAAGACAACATAACCACATGGCCTGACGAGTTCGTTTTTTCCAGCGTTAATGTATTTCAAACTAAAGTTTAGGCAGGATATATCTATACATATATAAAATGTATGTCTATGAGCACACACACCTTCATTGGCAGATACTTTCATGCAAAATTATCATCAATACATGCACTACGTGGGGATTGCACCAATGAGCTAGGCGTTGTTAGTGCAATGCTCTATTGTTAAAGCTACAAGTTTGGTAGATAGTAAACAAACAGTTAAATATAATTAACCTTTACAATTGTTCTTTCCTGCCCATGAGGACAATGCATGAACATTGACAGTAGTGGAACACTGAAATTGTATAAATATAAAACCAAAAATAGCCACCTTAAGTACAGTAGCATATAGATGGCCCCAAAGATGGAATTGCATTTAAACTGCTCATATACACTACCAAGAATTATCCTTAAGGCATTACACCTGCAGTTGTCTTATACACCAAAGCACCTTGGCTTAGAATATCAAAGAGCATTGAGAGGTAGCCTATGCTAATTAAAGCATCAGATGTGTGCACTGAGAGGACTGCGAGGTGGCCCACATGCTGAGCTCGGCCCTGCGCAGAACTGATAGGCTGTCAGGGTGCCGCTGGCTTCATTTGTAATTCTGTTCACGCCTAAACTGGTTACAGTCCCAGAGTCCTCTGCAGCGGGTGTGCTGCTGAGCCGAGGCACGGACCGCGATATGCTCACAACCCACAGCAGGAGCAGAGACAGAGAGACACCACAGGAAAACATTTTAAACGATCAGCGCAGATGCCATCACAGAGCAGATTCAGCCAAAAAGCTCCAGGTGACCCTCTCTCTTCCTAAATTAATCACATCAAAACAGTTGGTCGGTCAAATCTGTTATCACGTCCCTATCTGCAAAATGCTCAGACGTTGAAATTGTGGATTTTGAGAAACTACGAAACAAATGCATTCGTGGAAAACGTACCCACGTTTGGGCCCAATCACTAACCCCAAAACAGCACCATTCCACAACGACCTCTCTCCAAGGTGACTTTGCAGTCTGTCTGAATCATCTCTGACGTCACAGGCTGCAATTCTGTGAGACGCTGCAGAAGGGGTGGGCTCAGGGCCGGCACCTGTCATCTGCACCATTGTCGCTGTGAGTTATATATAAACTATTCCATAATCTGAACAGCCTATCAGTGCTAAATATAACATCTACCACTTTACACACAAAAAAACACCAGCACCAATTCTACTGCAAAGGAGTTAAAGGTTACAACATTACCACAATCCACATCACAGCTTTCATTTTGGTTGCTTTTCCATCTCTAAAGTCTTCAAAAATAGTAATTATGCAAGAAACCAGAATTATGCAAGAAACCTTCATCTACAAAATACACAATATGATCTGATCCTCCATTAGATTTCTAAAAGAACCTGAGGCTGCTGCATAATCAAATGAAACAAAACCAGATCGTGATATGAGGCAAAGTGTGATGATTCAATTAAACCTGAAATGAGAAGCGATTCTAAACAATATGTTGTCAACTAAAGAGTTCAGAATCAGAGAAGTTAGAATAAAGAGTTGATTAAAAGTCACCCTAAAGTCTTCTACCAAAATGGTTTAGCGTTAAAAACCACCACCCTTGATTTAGCGTTAGAAAAAGAAATTCAACAGCCATAAATATCAGTATTGTAATTTTACAGTTGTACTGTAAAATTATTGTAATTTTTTACAGTGAAATATTACAGTACTAATTTTTTAATTATTTTATAGTCATATTGATATATTAAATCACAAATTTATAGTGTGATATATAAATTACAAATGCTACAAAAAAAATTGTAAATGTACAATGTATGCTAAATAAAAAGCTGATTATTGTTTATACGTCACATTTTTTGAGCAATGAGGAGCGAGAATTTTGATCAGATATAATGATGTGGACTTAAACGTTTTCAATGAATATATCAAACTTTTTCAATAATTTGCACTTTATAAAGGATCCAGATCATTCTCTATATTTATTTATTTATTCATTATTAATGAGTAATAAAAAAATTACAAAAAAAAAAAAAAAAAAAAAAAAAATCACACTTTACATCATTCATTTGCAAGAGCTCAAATTTGAGAAACGTAATTCAGGCATCTCCAAAAAGGCCGCGCAAAAATATGAGAAGCAAACCAAAAGAGCCAACGCTGTCCAACAGATATAGATGTGCTTCTGGGCAGAGTATGTGCGCTGACGAACATGTGATAAGAAATGACGTGCACAGACTACTGAGAATCAACAGGTGCAACCAAAAATATCTATACTCATACAATGGAGCTGTATGAGGTCCAAACGGGGACAGAAGAGCTGAGAGGCTGTTACTTATCTCATATAACAACTCATAAATGCAGTGACCTCGCTAATAACTGCATTCAGAGAAATTACTGAGGCTGGACTCAGTGACATTATGATCACATTGTTTTTGTCGTGATATAAAATGCAATGCTTACCAGCGATCTCCACAATGTCTCCAGGCACGATTTCTTTGGCTTTGATCCTCTGCACACTCTTCCTGTCCTGACGGTACACCTTGCCCATCTCTGGCTCATACTCCTTAAGGGCTTCAATGGCATTTTCTGCATTACGTTCCTGAAATGGACAGAATCAAATGTATTAAAAAAGTTGAAATTTTGCAGAAGAGTTTGGGATGGGACTTTCAGATGTGAGAAACCTGTTTGACAACAGTCATTTTTGTTGCAATGGTTCAAAATTCATGATACTTTACTGACCTGCCAAACACCTACGATGGCGTTAGCTATAAGAATCAGTAAGATTACAAAAGGCTCCACAAAGGCAGTGATCGTTTCCTCTCCCTCCTCAAACCAGGCTAATACCTGGAAGAAAAAAAAAAAGAAAGAAAGTCATGTCACAACACATCCTGTTAGATCTAATCAAGTATTTCACATTCAAAACACCCTCTGGATATTTCAAGACCAGTAGATCAAGATTCTAGACGAGACATGCCAGTGACATTTGCCTTCTCATAATGGATCCAACAACCCGTTTACAAATGAGATTGTGGTTGAATTGCAGTAACTGCATGATTTTAAATGAGAAAAAAAAGAAAGAAAGAAATGAAGCCAATCACAGCTGTATGTTTTAATGACTAGCAATAAAACTCCCACAGCTCACTACAGCAACGACATCTATTATTTCCCTTATTTAGATACATTATAACATATTAACTCCTAAAATAAGAAGCTGCACCATCCATTTACTTTCCCTCAAGTCATTAAACTCTCAGAAAAAAAGGTACAAAAACTGTCACTGGGGCTGTACCTTTTCAAAAGGTACAATTTTGTACCCAAAGGCTGCATATTGGTATCTTAGTGGTACATAATAGCACCTAAAATGTACATTATTAACACCTAAAATTTACATATTAGCACCTAAAATAGACATATTAGCTCCTGAAATATACATATTAACACTTAAAATGTACATATTAGCACCTAAAATGTACATATTAACACCTAAAAAGTAGATATTAGACATAAAATGGACATATTAGCTCCTGAAATGTACACATTAACACCTAAAATGTACATATTAACACATAAAATGTACAAAAGTTTACCTTTTGAAAAGGTACAGCCCCAGTGACAGCTGTTGCACCTTTTTTCTGAGAGTGTAGGCATACGCATTTTTATAACAACTTGGAGAGCAGTTTTGTTTTGCATGGAGGCACTCAAGTCTTGCACCTTTAACAATAGATTTGCATGATCTGCTTCATAAAAAAAAGTCATTAGATGCACAGCATGGAGGTCAAACGCAGAGATTGAAGCCTTCCGATCAAGATCTTGCTGGTTTTCTCAAGAGACAGTGGAGTTACCGGTCTGTCTGTGGTAATGAGAGGCCTGCAACTGAAGGTCAGAGGCCTAATTTGGCCAGCAGAGATGCCCTCTTACACAGCCAACTATGAGACAGCTGTCAAACCACAGACTCCAACACTTCAGTATCACTCCACTGGGCGATGCTGGCATACCTCTCTACTTCCACCCGACCAGCCAGCTTCATCTTATCAGCTATGTGTATGCATTCTAACTAATGCTTTTGGGCAGTCAAACTGCCAAAGGATAATGATCAACCACCATATCCTTATTTTCTTGGCTTATATTATTAATTAAATTACAGTACATTAAAAGTAGAAGTAATTTACAGAAGATTATGTGTGTAGATTACCCATTTACTGAAAAAAGAAACTAGTCAATTTAAATTGTAATTTTTCACAGTATTACAGTTTTTAGCTAGCCTAGAAATCTAGACGCACCCCAGCGGCAGCAAAGATTATTTCGTTTTAGCTGCAAAAACCAAACTCTGGTCAGGCCAATCACATCGTGTATATAGTCGGCGGGCGGGCTTAACATATAATGACGACAGAGTTGCGACAGTTCACTGCTACTTTTATACAAAGAATGGCTGTGTTGAACAGCTGTCTTTCGATTCGGCTTTGACCGCTACTCTGAAAATTTAGAGTAACTAAACCCTCAACCAACTTTTTTTTAGGTAATGATCTGTAAGAATGGATCTTTATTAATACCAGTCATTGATTCGAGTAACTTTTTTGACATTTGTGTATAAAGTGTTTTATTTCTACAATATATGGTGTAAAAACGTCTTAGTGCTGCCCTCTTCAGGTTGAATGGTGGCTACTGCAGTTGAATTTTCCTATTGGATGTTAGCGGTTCTCACACTCTAGGTACAAACTACGCCCTTGTTTCGTCAAAACCAATGTAGCAAGTCGGGAGTTGGAATTGCGAGTATTGAAAACGATCAGGATAGAGTGTTTAAGCATCTATTTCGTCCCCTCAATCTCCGCCCACTTTTTCACATTTTTCAAATATTGCCAGTCAGGCTCTGACCAGGGGTTTAGTCACCCTTTAAGCTTTTCTTTGAAACCAGAACAAAAAACGGCACTTGAGTCATTTAAAAAAAAAAAAAGAAAAAAAGATTCTGAGTTTTGCCGACTGGATACGGTAAAAGTTTAATATATCAACTTGGTCCGCTGGTGGAGAATTTGAAAGACAACCGTTTATCCCGCCCTTTGGATTGAGCCAGGCTAGTTTTTAACTGTATTTTTGATTAAATAAATGCAGCCTTGGTGAGATAAAGAGACTAATTAAAAAAAAAACCCCAACTTATCTTTAATAATATATAGTAAATTTGCAGGAATTTATTAAAACCTTTAATTTAACAACCCTTTCAAGTGTCCAAGCAAACAGCCACGTGCTAATTGAAGAGGTCTTTAAACCCCAGCTGTAAAACTGCAGTGCACTAAGATGTCTTGTTTGGCAGCTCGTGACAGACACTCAATCTCTTTGAATGCTGTTGTCACCATTCCTAAGGAGTTCCGCTTTCTCAGCTGTTAGCACTTCTGATCTGCGAGTAACCAAAGACAAGGCGTGCAAGACTCAGTGAGCTAACAAGACATCTTCACTTTCACAGCACTTCCGGATACCAGTCGGTGTTCATTTCAGCGCGTGTAACGTCGTGGTTTGTTCCTAATGTAAAACAATCAACACCTTACTTGAAACTGTGCTAAATCCCATCTGAGAGATGGCTGTTATTACCCTATTGGAGATAGTGTACAATAATAATAACTGCAGAACATGTTACTTACAAAAGATATACAAGCTGCCAGCAGAAGAATCCGCACAAGTAAATCTTCAAACTGCTCGATGACAAGCTCCCATATAGATTTTCCTGTCAAACATCAAAAATCAAATGTATCAGAATAACATGAGCAAAACAATGACATCATGTTACAGTCTAAAAATGAGTATTACCTTCCTCAGCAGGTAACTCTGTGTGGTTAATTGAAGGATATGGAAAAAAAAACAACAAAGTATAATGTTACAAAAAAACACAGTGGATGGTACATTCCCAAACAGCAATTGATTTGACATTGACTATAACACAGTTGTCAAATACATTAAGACCTGTGACCTTATAAGAACCTATTCAAACTCATTACTTTAAAATGCTGATCAATGTTACACCCAAGATAAATATTTAAGAAGTGATAGATACAAACAGTAAATGTTTTCATGTCACAAACACCTTGCACTCTAAGAAGAAAACTTCTAATCCTGAGTGAATATGTGGCTCATCTTGGAGCACATGCTGTGATATAGATCTAGTTCATACACATACACACATACACACATATATGCTGTTCTGAGCCAGCAACTGACAGAAATTATTTCATCTATGTATTCATAAAAACATAATTCTGTTAAAGTGATGAGCAGTCTTAGCTATGCTCGCTTTGATTTTACAGTAACATAATAAAGCCGGATAGATTTAAACATCTCTTTCAGCTTATTTCTGTGCTGGAAGAGCCTGTGTGTGCCTTTCTTCCAACCTTGTCAAAGTCTAGGGGAAATGTGCATGGCAAGCTGTTTTAACATAATTTCCTTTAAAACTTGTTCACACCACAACAGAGAAGTCTTTCATGCACAGATGACAACATGGCCAAAAAGATTCCCGTTCACATGCATTACGTCACTGTTTTCACAAATTCACATTTTTGTAGTTTACACAGACAATAATAGCACTGTTTTAAAAAAAACTTGCACTTTGAAACCCATTTTCAAATGTTTGTTATATCAGATCCCCCAAAACACCATTGTCATGTAAATCAATGGCCAAAACGCATACAAAATTTTCCGTTTTTAGTTGTCTCCTTGTAAACTTCAAAAAAAAAATAATAATAATAATTTGTGAAAACAATGACATCATGCACATGCATTTTACATGTATCCAGGTGTGTAGTGTTTCTCTACAAAGTGATAGCCAACTACTGGCCTGGCATGAGTTATACAGCATTAGTCGTTTTTCGCTGATCCATGTGAACGGGATTGTTTTGACCAAGTTGTCATCTTTATGCATGACCCTTCAAGAATGCAAAGTTAAAACTTTTCCATTTTTATTACGCCGTTGTCATGTAAACGTACCCCAAATAGTAGGCTATCCATGTATTGACATAAGCACTTGTTAAATAATTCCATGATGACTAGTAGTAATCAGTTTCACTAATAATATTCATTAGATATTTCAAAATGAACGAATCTTTACCCGAGTCAATAAGTTCATTGAATGAACCAAATGACACGAAAAAAAGGTTTGTTCATTTTGATAAACGAGTTCAAACAGGAGAGTCACGAACACACATTGCAGTACAGAGCAAGGCGAAAATTTGAGCTTATAAAGCTTAAACTTTGTTATTTACTTATTTTTTTAAACGAGCAATCGTTTCGCTTGATAAAACTCTTATTCATCGTCTGGAATCGTTTAAAGCCCTTTGAACAGTTTGAAGTTTGTACTGAAACGGTCCTTTGGACCTTGAACCGTTTGGTTACCAGTAAAGTCCATTATATGGAGAAAAATCCTGCAATGTTTTCATCAAAAACCTTAATTTCTTTTCGACTGAAGAAAGAATGACAAGGACATCTTGGATGACATGGTGGTGAGGAAATTATCAGCAAATTTTTTTTTTATAAGTGAACTAATCCTTTAAGACCAGTAACTATTGCATTGACCCTTTGTAATTATTCAAGAAAAAACAAATCTTAAGATTGTAGTAGCTATCCTATTACTTGTGTAGTTCATCTCACTAGCTTCAATTGCTGTTTTTTAAAATATTTTTTTAGTAGTCATTCTGACTATTTATTACAATAAGTAATGAATAGTCAGAATGACAACTAATAAATATCTTACAAGTGAAATTAAAAATGCTGAAATACATTACTAGTGTCTATTAATATAGTGCGAGGAAAACTGAAAGCAAAATAGCTAAAGTCACTAACCAATATGGTACCTAGTTGCTAGTAGAATTTAAAAAATATATACTAGTCAGTAAGTGCAGACGTAGTATAAAACAAATGCTAGTTTTGTTTTTTAATGAATGTTACACCAGCTTGCCATAAAGCGTGTTTGATGACGTCAGTTGTTTCGAACGCTCCTGCCGGCTGATTGCAACAAATGTAACAATTTCATGTCAACTTCAAAACGTCTCGTGTGGCGTCGCTGGATGTGAGGAAAACAAAAGTATCAGACGTACCGTTGAGACCCCATTTTTCTCTCTGCTTTTTCACCTGGTCTAAAGTCAGTCCCGTGCTCTCGTTGACGCTGAAATAACTATAAACTTCTTCCACACTCTTCGTGTGAGCGTTTTCCATCGTTAGACTGGAATAGAATCCCGCTCAAGAAATCTGCCTTGGTCAAAAAAATAGATACGAATATGCCTATGAGTGACACATACACTGACATCCAATGGGACACAATGAAGAACATATATAGAAAGTTGAGACGGGCAAATGCACCTTCCAATAATCTTATCCAACAGAGTTCTTCTATCTTCTTCTTGTTGTTTCCCAAAGAACTGGGAGTCAGTGGAAGCCAAAAGGAAAGATCCTTGCTTAGTACATCACAGTCAGCCCCCGTCCAAGCCTCTGCCTGCCTGGAAATGTGACGGACGACCCCTTTTCACGTCCTTCTCTCCCGTTGAGTGCTGATGGAAGCGGCGTTTACTCGTTTTATCGCAGGAGACTCACTACTGCCTCTCTGCCGCATGTGGAGGACGCTGATTGGACAGCAAGTGTCCAAAGGAGCACCTCAACATCCAATCAATCGACTTTGGCTAGGGCGGCGCTGACGTATATTGAGCAGACGTTTGTTTATTGGTATAACAGACTGTCAATCAATGCTGCATATATAACTTTTGCCCAGCCCCTCCAATGCAGGTGAATCCACCACAGGTAAACGGTGTTCTTGGAAAGCTGTCTGGACGTGTATATATATTTTTTCGTACGTTGAGTGCGTAAATGTTATTCATTTTCTTTGTCTGGAAAAAGTACATTTAAAAAAAGAATCATACAAAAAAATAAAAATAAAATCTGTGCAGTTTTCAATGTCTGAATTTCGGAAAGTTATTAAAAGTTATTTATTGGTGAAAAATATATTTTACCATAAATGTAATCTAAGTTTTATTATAATCTTTTAGTATTATTTCTTTTAAATAAACATGAAAACAATATATATATATATATATATATATATATATATCAGTAAAAAACATGATAGTTACTAAGATGTATTACTAAAAATATGATTAATGTTCACTTACATGAATTCAACTAAAATCATTTAAATAATTTAATAAACAAGTATAAAAATGAAATCTGTGTGGATACAAGTATAACATTTTTAAGAAGATTTAAATTTTTTTTTTTTTCTTTTTATCACATCATATACCCATTTGGAATATAAAACTAATACTTTTTTATTTTACTCTAATTGCTGGTAAGAGAAAATCAAACTGTGAACATGATGTGGGCCTTATGAACGAGACTGACTCAGTATTAAATCATTTCGCGCTGCCAGATGTTCATTATACCGTGTAGACACAGAGATATGCAACAGTACGTGAGGATGCATATTATTAATATGAGAATAAATGAATGAATTACCACCCAGGAGCTTTATATCTGTATCGAAATATATCTGTATATAGTATATTTGTCTAGAAATGATCAGTTTATATATGCTTATGGGTTCTTTAGGAATAATAATTATTGTCCAATTCTAGATGGATGAATGCATCGGACAGAAAAAGAAAGAGGGAAAGAAATTAGAAAGTTAGAAAATATAAATTCAAAAACTGCATAACTGTATAAATTGTTCATTTACAATATGTTCTCTGACTTTATTATAGAATATGTTTAGATACATTTTTTATTTCAAATTTTCAAACAAAGATAGAAGTGAACTAGCCTAGCAGTCTTCTCACTTTTCCACACAGGGGGAAAAAAACAATAGTTTTTTTTTACTAAATGTGTGATGATGGGACAAATGAGTGTTTACTACTTCAGCACAACCATGACAGAGCAACATTTGGAGATCTAACTGAATTCCTAAATTGGACAGCTCTTCTGGCCAAGGTCATGGCTGTTGTTTCCCAAAATAACTTGGAGCACAAGTGCATCCAAAGTGTAGCACTTTGTAAGGCGTTATCTCCGGACACATAGACTGGAGCTCTGTTCTTAAAGACGTGTCAAAACCGAGACTAGGGACTTGTTGGAAGTTAGTGTGTCAGCTTCAGACAACTCTTTCACTTTAGAATGCACATATGTGTATTAATATACAGTTTATCATACCTAGTATACAAACAATTAGTGTATGTATTGTTATTATTCATATATTAATGACCAGAAAGACACCTTAACATGGGAAACGGCATCACAGAACAAGCATATCCTTGCCAACATCCTGGATGACGTGCCCAATAGGCGCCTGGCTCTGAGCCTTGAGATAGCACTGCTTCTTGCACTCCAACAGCGTCTCCAGGTCCTTCCACATCTTCATCTGTCTCATATTGGGCTCCTGGTTCTCTCGCACCTGCTTCACCTGCTGACGCAGAACCTGAGAGTCCACAGAGACACAGTGTTCATCGGCTTTGAAAAACACGTCTAGTGCTGCATGTTCTGATGCTAATTGGAGATAAAAACAATCATTTACATATGTTCAAAGCACGGTTGGTGCAAAAAACCTGACCCCACGATACCTTATCCGAATTTCAAATTCTTGCAGAGCCATTCAATTTATTGTACCCATGTGCCGGCAGTCAAATCTGGAGTAATTCATGGATTCAGAAAGCTTGTGAAGTGGCAGCAGTAAACAGTTAAAGGGCAGGACGGGCAGTTATGGGAGAGCTTGGCATACCGTCGTCTCTCCTTCCACCGTGCTGAGAGGTGGTCTACTGGTTGGACATCAGGACAATGATTCCACAAGCTTTGTTTAACACTGGCATGATGTGGCGTGACACTGATCGCATGCTCCACACGGTTTAGCCGAAATATGTCAGAGGCCAGGCCCCCCACTCTTAACTAACACCAAGTTGAGCCCCGACAGATAAGATAAAGACAAGTGAACGACCTGGTGGAACCTAGTTATGAGTCAGACAGGGTTGACAGATGGTCAAAGACGGTCTTCCTCACCTTGCCCAAAGACTCCTGCTCTGCTGTGTGCGAAATGTACTTCTCTCTGCAAGGGAAGGATAGACAATGATTTCTTAAAGGAATAGTTGTTTTAGTTCACTTAACACATTCTGTGTTCATGTTATCACTCTTATAATGTTCCAAATATACTTGCTGTATTTTCCAGAATACATTTGCAGACACATTTGGATTTGTGCCGAATGAGAGAAGTATGTGAAGTTTATTTGTGTAGTGCATTTCCCACACGCCAGTAGTTTCAGTTTTGATTTAACTAAATTGGTTTGGGCATTTGCAATAAATGTCGTTTGTAATAAACGCCACTAGAATTTATGTTTGTTTTATACATATTTCATTCCTGTTCGGCTCTGAATTAAATTGAAAGGATTTGTTGTAGAATATAATGTTTCATTTTACATAACGTTTTTTTGTTGTTGTTGTTATTCTCTAAACAATACAGTTTTGAACCAGTGTGATTTATTGTCAGGTGCTACTTATTTTCTGTAAAATACAGTAAAATAAATATTATATAAATAATTTATAGTCACTTTGACCACTTTTACAATACATTTTTGGGTCTTTTTATGTTTTGGAGCTTGACTGATCCTGCTCCTAAAAATAAATATTATTATTGTTCAATACAAAAAAGAAAATCATACAGGTTTGAAACAACATGAGGGTGAAGAAATTATGACAGAACAATCCTTTTAAATGTCACATTTAGTTACTTTCTATTGAGCAGGTATCCAAATACACTTTCATTGTGCTAATATTATCAAACAATAAGCAAAAGAACTTATGATTACAGCTATTCTCTAATTCCTGAGTCACTCCTGCTTAGGATTGAACCAGCAACCTTTGTGTTAACAGCTGAAATCCTTAACCACAAGGCTACCGCCCACTTCCACATTTAACAGAAATTGTGCTAAACTTTTCAAATGTGTAGGCTGTATGGATCAAAAATGGGTGAATAGATACTTGAAGCATAGCTGAAACAAAAGACGTGAAAAAAAAATAATAAAAAAAAATCCACTCTGAGCAGTAGGCAGGCAGGCATGCTGAAAGCTCCCAGTTCAAAAGAGTCTCTCAGGGATCATTTGTTTATCAGTTATGAAGCACGAATTCATGTGTTTGTGCATGTCTGTCTTTTCACTGGAGCTTTGAGGTTTCTCTATAGCAGATATATCTTCAGTTTCTTACCTGAGGGCCGTCCTCCGCACCTGTAAGTCCATTGACTGATTGATCTTACTCTGCTCTGCAGCTCTCTGCATTTGACTTTCAATAATCTGTGAAGGAGAGGCAGAGGGAACCGTGAGAGAAAATAACAGGACTGGAAATCTCTTACGTCTAGAAGAAAATGGGTTTTTACCTCTCTCAAGCAGTTAATGTGATGATATCGGCTTTCTTCCTGCGCAGTCTCTTCCCTGAGTGTCCTCACTTCCTGTATAACATAGGGACATTAAATCACTGCCTGCTCATCTGAGTATATTCCAAAATGTATTTCATAAGATGCTAATAAACAGACAATATGAGACCAAGGTTAGGCAAGAATTTAATAATAGCTATTTTTGGAATTTGAACCACATCGGCCACACAGGATGTTGAATCTGAACTGGACTGAGAGGAATAATTGCAGTTGTTATAAATATATAAACCTGCTTTGTTGTTTAGCTATCCATAAACAAAGACATGAAAAACTATACATTAAAATTTCCAGTATGAATTACCCAAAAATGTTTTATCATAATGATGGTGTATGCATTACATTATTTATGATATAGCAATAATTACATTTATATTTATTTATGAAATAATATAGTTTATTAATTAAATCTAATTGAATCCATCATGCTGTTTGGCTCCATTTTGAATATTTTCAATACTAACCGAAAAACAGCATTTTCCACCATGGCCTATTAAATGAAAGTTATTAGTTCTATATAATGAAATATATATATATATATATATATATATATATATATATATATCATTTTATAGAACTAATATATATATATATATATATATATATTATATAATTTCATCGTATTTAATAAAAATAAGTAAAATTTTAAAATTTTAAAATTTAAAAGTCTAAATACACAATATATAATTGTTATAAATAAATGTAAATTTAATTATTGCTATCACCATCAAATATATATATATATATTAGGGCTGGGCAACGATTAATCGCGATTAATCGCATCCAAAATAAAAGTTTGTGTTTACGTAATATATGTGGGTGCACAGTGTATAATTATTTTGTATATATAAATACACACACATGCATGTATATATTTAAGAAATATTTGCATGTATATACTTTATATATATTTATACATAATTAATATTGTGTATAAATATAAATATTTGATAAATTAAGACCACATTTTTCTTAAATATATACATGCATGTGTGTGTATTTATATATACAAAATAATTATACACTGTGCACCCACATATATTACGTAAACACAAACTTTTATTTTGGATGCGATTAATCGCGATTAATCGTTGCCCAGCCCTAATATATATATATATATATATATATATATATATATATATATATATATATATTACATTATTTTAAAAAATCTAATGTTTCAGGAAATTTCTCAATATAGTAAAAGTTATAAGGTTATTTATTATCATAATTTAAATGCAGAATTATACAGAATTTATTTCTTTAATTTTCTTTGCATTTTAATTCTACTTTCTTGAATTCAAATAACAATTATAATTCTCATTTCAGTCTTAGGAGTTTCATTTAAAATACACTCTCAATTCGGTGTGAATGTTACACAACCCTGGTTGAGCCTCACAGTAGAGTACCTGTTCCAGTTTGGATCTGTTGCTCTCCAGTCCTGCAGCACAGGTGTCATACTGACCCTTTTTTTGCTCATATTCAGGAGCGAGCTCCTGTTTTAACAAGCAAAACAAAAGAGAATATAATTCTGACAGAGCTGATATGCTGATTGGCTCTTTGTAGTTGATAATGATTCTCAGTATGGGGGAGAGAAACAAATGGCTTTGCATCTCCAGTATCTTGCTTGACACTAAACACTCACCGCATGTTCCTGTCTCAGAGCTCTCAGATCCTTTATCAGTGGAGATAGAGCAGACTTCTTCTCTGCAATCACTGAATTCAGCTTTTTTACCTAAATAAACACAAATCTTCATGAGAGATGATGATGATCCAAGAGAGAAACTACCAAATGCATTCACATGAAAAGTCAGTTTAAGGAAGATTCAGATTGGGGGCGGTTTGTATTCATGTACTTGGCCCGGCTCACCATTTCAGACATGTCGTCCAGCGTTCGCCCCTTCTTCTCGTCCAGCTCGCTCTTGATAGCGGAGACTCTCTCCAGCTCCTCCTGAGTATCACTGTAGCCCGAGATCCCCCGCTGAGCCTCCAGTGATTGCTGAACACGACAACACAAACAAAGCAGAAATAGAACAAATGTTTATTCACCTTGTCAGTTTGATTAGATTACTCACTGAAATGTTTCTCAGTTTGAGAATACTATCTGCACAGTAACCAATCAGTGGTACTTCATAACATTTTAGCTGCGAGCTGCATAATTTTCAGCCCAAAAATCAAGCAAGATATGAACCATGTTAGCCAACCGTAGTAGCAACAAACTTATAATTAATTCAAAATTGGCCCTATTTACTTGCATAACTAATGTCCCAGTGGGGAGGGGGACATTTGCTATGCAAGTAAACTTCATTTTTTTTAAATGTTATATAGCCATGAATAAATAAAAGCTTTTTACTTTTTCTAAAATCTCGAGTGCCCTGGCCTCATTTGATTTTTACAAGATTTTTAGATTTGATTTACAATTTATATAACACACAAACCAATCTCAAAAAAGCTCAAATTTCATTGGACAATGTGAAATGGAACGGTAATTTCCCGGACTTATTCATAAATCGGTTAAATACTATATAGCCGCTCTCTGTTTTCAGTTTTTTAATATAGTGAAATGGCTAAAAGAAAAATCGCTATTGGAGAGTGCAGAGTGAAGAGAGCTCTGATATTATAAAATCTGAAATAACTGTTAATGCCGTGCCGTTTCATGTTATTCATGCATCTTTTTCTTTGTGATAACAAAAGTTGGATGTAATGCAGATTTCGAAGGCTGGTGTGTTTGTGCACGGCCAGTGTCATGGTTAAGCACTTTCTGACGGGTTGTGTCTGTACAGACAGCCAGGACTCAAAGCCACAAATCGCACTGCAAAGCACTTTATTCTGTGGGTACAGAGGGAACTTCACAGGTCGAGCTGAAACTAACGGCCACGGGTTTTATAATAGGTCAGAAATGTGCTGAGCACTATAACCTGGGGAGATTACATGACTAATCACATTTGGACACTTCAGTCTGACTCAACTCAACTTGCCTTCATCTCCTAAACATGTTAGGCTAGTCAGGGAAATTTAAATATGCATATATTACAGCTGTAGAAAAAAAGTTTTGGGTTGGTTCGGTAGTTTGTCACTATAATGCTTTAACAAAATGCACCAATTCATCAATTTATATTTTGTAAAATGTCCATATTATAATATAACATATGGACAACAGACATAAACAGATCTCTTAATACTATGAAAAAAATGTGGTAACCAATAATGCACTTCCTACATTTTGGGGGGAGTTTAGGGTTGTAGAATGTGATTGTCACTCCTGAAGATTAGTGAACTGGGTGTGTACAGAACAGGGTTAAGGGAAGGTGGTTGTGGCCCAGGCTCATGAAACCAACTGCAAAACTGAGGGGGAAAATTCCCCTACTCAAAAAATAACAGCATAGGACGCAGACAGGGAAAAAATGCCGTGATCACAAATAGCCCAAGCTCAGCCTTTCTGCGTCAAATGGGCTATCAGCAAGTCAGAGGTGTGAAGTCATTTCCAGGAAGGTGCTGTAACTCCAGTATTAATGCAATTTGTACAGACAGGGATGGGTCCAGGGAAGGTATATTATGTACCAGTGAGTATAAAATGCTGATACGCTGATAGACACAAGCTAAAACATTATTGATGTAAGCAGAACAAAGGTTAAGTAGTTTTTTTTTTTACATTTAGAGAAATTTCAATCCCTGAATTTGAATTCAATTTGAATTAATGTACCAAAGAGAATGCAAATTTGAATTTTAATGCAAGGAAGTGGATTTAAAATAAATTGAAATTCAAATAAATACAATAAGACAAGCAAGTCTGGTCTGGCTTTTTATTTTATTTTTTTGTCTGTGTTCAAAAAAGTTTGAACAAAGTATGAGAGTTTATAGGCCTTAAGGAGTGAGAGCAATAGAATGATGGATAAAGTGTGCTTACCAGCTGCTGTAGTCCAGCTGTGTGTCGTTCTCTCAGGATCTCTTCAGTCCTCTGTAGAACACCGTACTCTGCCTTCAGCTCAGCAATCTCCTGACGTTTTTTCTTATACACGCTGCTCTTGCCACGCATCTTGGCCACATATCGCTTAAACTGAAACACCAAAAAAAAAAAAATCAAAACCTTAATCACGACATGGAAAAATGTTGGAAAAACAACAACAGTAAAAAAAAGACTATAATAAAAATAAAAGCCAATAAGGAGAAGGGGCAATGAGAAAAAAAATACTAAGAAAAAAGGGCAGTAAATAGACAGAAAATATCCAGGAAAAAAATACTCAAATAAATGATATCTTTATCAAGATGTGAAGTAAAGAAATTGATGAATGTAAAAGGAATAACCATTTCATGTAAGTTTTACACAATTTTTAAGTTCACTTTTACCATCACTAGTTCATTTTAAATGGTCCTATGTGGTGTGACAAATGAGTTTTTAAAAACATAAGCACTCACATTGTAACTTTCTGGACTTTTAACCTTATTTTGTCATTCTTTTTATCTTTTGTAATTTTTATTTTATGCATGTTATACATTATCTAATGTTGTTGCTATTTATGTTATTTTATTACACAAATCTGCCTTATTATGGTACGGTCTTGTTTTATATAAAAATCTGAGTTTTTATTTTTATTTATTTATTTATTTATTTATTTTTATTATTTTTTTATTATTATTTATTTATTTTATTTTTTGGGCGTGGTTGATGTTTTGTTATATTTGTATTATACGAAAATTCAATAAAAATTTGAATAAAATATTAATATCAATAAAAATTAAAAAAACAAAAACAAAACATAAGCACTCTGAATCAGAGTTTAATTTTAGGTAATTGAATGAATCTGCATTCCTAATTATTATTTAAAAAAAAAAACTAAGCCAAATGCAGTTTGAAGTAGTTTTACATGAAGTATAGCATGTAAATAAAACAGTAAAAAATTATGAAATACACATTTTGGACAGTCAATAATTAAAAACGGGGGAAATCCAATTTCATACGACAGGGTCAAAAGAATTTGCTGTGCAAAGAGAAAATGTGACGTGATATTTCAGACAGGATCAACAGAGATCACAAACAATGAGCCCTGGCTGAGTGACTGTCTCATTAATGACTGCAAACAGAGCAAAGCTGTCATCTCACATGGGAAAATGGCATTCACACACACGCCACCCGAGGTCCATGTGCATGCACGGGCTGAGGGATGCAATGAGACAAAGTCAGGGGAACATTGTGGCCTTGGCTCAGTCTGGTAAGGTGAGAGAAAGGTGAGAATCTCTAAGAGAAAACAGCTATGAGGGGGAGTGAAGAAGGGGCAAACCAGGGTGGCACTGGGACATCTCAGTGGATCGCAACAAAAGAAACCTGAGCCCGCAGGCATGCAGCCAGAGGGGATAAAAAACATCTTCATCTGGCAGCTCACTCGCTCAGGCTATTCTTCTGTCAGTGCTGCCAATGGCTATAAATGTTGAGAGGCACCAGAGAGCAAACTCCGAAATCACACAATGTGCCGTATGTCACTTGGGGCATGCGGAGATTGTGTGTGAGAGTTTATGCTTTGTGTATTTTGAGACAACAAGGGCAGACAAGGTTGGAGCAATTTGGGAGGGGAGCAGGAATAACGCTGTTCATCATCACCACAAACAATCAAAGCAGTAACACGTGAGCATTTAAATCCATTATTGCAGGTTCAATACAAGTTTACAGTTAAAATACAAGCTCAAATGACAGCATCTGTTAAGCTGATTACCACAAAGAATAATTTCACTTCATCCCACTTCATTCATATACTTCGGCGGGCCGTAATTTTCATCAAAAGCGCGTGTGAGTGACTTGTGCTTGAAAACAATGTCCACTCGATAGTGTGCACGTGCCTAACGTGTCTTTCCGCGCTCACGACCAATAACAAAGTATACCCAGGCCTTAACAATGGAAGTACAGGATTTAAAATAAGAAATGTGAAGCTTATTACAATTTCATAAAAGCACTTATATAAATTATTCTGTTTAAACATGTGTTTTTTACTTTATTTTATCTTAGGGTTTTAGACTGTGGTCACACTAGACTTTAAGCATGCAAAATTTCTTTGATATTTTAAAAGGTCTGTGATCTGGTATGATGTCACGTTCTGTTGCGCCTTTTTAAAAGCATTCTGTAAATTCAAGATAAATCGCATATATCAGATCCATCTATCTGGATAATTTGGGTTATAGAACATAGAATGGTCCAAAAACCATTCTCTTCCCTGCTTTTTCCTTGTATTTTATGCCACGAGCTGACCATACTTGGATTACGTCTATTTCAGCAGCTCAGACTTGCACATCTACAGACACACGCACCCTCTATAGTTTCAGCCATCCATCACTTGGCTGCTCCTGTTCACAGTTGGACGAACCATGGACAAAAGTAAGCGTTATCGTGGGGAGGCTGATAAAATCGCAGGAAATATAGAATTGGGGGAGGGATGGTGGCTATTTTAGCCAGGGTGCCGCTCTATCTGGTCAGCCTGCCAATATCTCTGCCGAAGGTCAGACAGGGAATGGAACGTCTGCTTGTTAAAAAAAAAAAATGCAGACAGACAGCAAAAAGTGAGGACAGGATAGTTCACAGGTCTCAGAAACAGACACAGGCCTGTTCATCACTGACAGTTGCGATGGGAAATATCCTGGGAAAAACTATTACAGCTCTGGCTCTGATGCCAGTGTGAGAAAGTTCAGGCCAACTGACGCAACTGCCACCTGCCCTATCGGAGCTGTGCTGCTCAAAGGGGCAATTCACTGTTGGCAAGATGGCTTTTTATAAAACTTAGTTATCTATGCAATAGATTTTTTTTTTAAAGAGGCCATATTATATAAAGGCCAAGTATGGTAACCTATACTCGGAATTTGTCCTTCGCATTTAACCCATCCAAGTTAGTGCACACGCATTAGGAGGAGTGACACACAATCACACTGTGAGCCATGGGACACGTACTGTACATCCAGAGTAGTTTTGCTGTGGCACCCAGGGAGCAATTGGGGGTTACCGGGAGGTGCTTTACTCAAGGGGACCTCAGTCATTTCCTGCCGGTATAATGAGAATCGAAACCCATTACCTTTGGGGTACCAGTCTGAATCTCTAACCATTAAGCCATGCCCTTTGACAAAATCTCCTCTCTTCCCAGTCTGTCATCATCAGTGCAAATTAGTTCTTCTCTCTATGAAGCCCCTCCTTCTGAAAAGCACAATGTGGTCTGATTGGTCGGCTGGACCAGTGTGTTGTGAATGGTCACTACTTTGAGGGTGTTTCGGAAATGTCATACCCCTTACCATAACCAAGAGTTTTAACACACGACTAATGCAACTCAATAAGGCAGCGCCCCTTGTTTTGCATATGCCTTAAACAGGAATTAAAAAGAATATTGTGTTGTAACAGAAGCTCAAACAGAAACATTACACACTAAGTTGAAAATGTAAAAATGCATATGTCCTCTTTGAAAGAATAAATAAGAGGGCTGTGGCATTCCCCTCTGCCAAAAACCTGGTTAAAACAGAAGTTTTAAAATAACAAATACTGTAATATTTCTATATAAAAGCAGATAAACCCTGAAGCTTTGGGCTGCTGTGTGTGTTTAGTACCTCATCTCCACGGATCAGCTCCGCTCCGCCCCGTTCTTGTGCCTGACTGATCTTCATGTTCAGTTCTCTTTCCACAGCTGCCAGCTCCTCACGGGCCTCCTGCAACTCCTGCACCTTGGTTTCCTTCTTATGGACTATAATAGCAGCCTAAAAGAACAAATTCATTACATTTTACATTTATTATTTTTTTTAGAACTTTTTGCTGGTTTATTGACTCCCAAATGAGATTTTTTTAAAATGTAAATTTCAACCTCTAATATTTTTTTAAAAAAGTTTATAATATGAAAATATTCATAAAAATTGCAACAAAGAAAAAAAAAGATTCTGCAATATTTCTAGGTTTATTGATGCTGATAAACAATATGTAATATTCAAAAAGTCTCACTAGTGGCATTAGGGGACGTTCACACGGAATGTGTTTTTTTGCATTCCGTTTTGCTGCTTTTACATAGTTTTTAATGTAAACACACGCAAGATAGATAGACTGTTGCGTTCGCATTAGTAATGCCGTTCTAAAAAATGCAGCGCTTAAATGAAAAAGTTTAATGTTGTGAGATTGTCGTTTGTCCATCTTGTTAATGCTAACTTATAAAAGGGGGAGATGTTGTGAGATTGTCGTTTGTCCATGTTAAGCTACCGTAGTTGGGGAATTGCGGATATAGAGTTGAATGCATAGTTCATGCTATTGCGTAGTTCACGCTATTCTGCATTAGCTGAATAAAAAGTATCTTTAATGAAGATCACGACCCGCGTCTTGCTTCATATCATGACATTCAACTTCTAAAAAAACATGTCTCTATGCCTTTTTTGTTTCATTCTGTGTGAATGGCCCAATAGACCGTCAGAAACCACTGTGTAGGAAGATCAGTTGTGTGGGACAAAGGTCAATTATACAGTATAGTTGTCATACAAAAGTATCAGACTGACCAATCAGAATCAATTATTCAGGAGAGCCATGTAATAGGCTATGATAATAGACATCTGGCAATTACATATGAAACAAATGCACACTGTTGTATTAGCAAATCAGAGAACATCAAACATTCTTTCATGTTCAAAGACTCGCAGGACAAAGTGCATCATCTCTCCATTACGGTTATGAAGACCAGAGCAGAGTATATCAGATCCACTAATTTAATTCCGTACCCGACCAGACCTGTTTAGAACTGTACCTGCATTAACTACATACTGCATTCTACTACATAGACAAAAATGTAAACCAAGCAATCAAAACCAACATTAAGCATTTTGAGATGATGCAATTAAGAAAAAAAATAAACACACAGCCTAAAAGCCCAAAAATGATGAGAAAGTGCATCCGTCTTGTAAGCAATACAAAACTTTTGTTTATATCATGCGAACAATTTGCCTATACAGGCTATTTTGAACAAATGTGCATATTAAAATGTGCTCTCTATAAGTAAATAGCCAAATATGAGCCTATACTGTCAAAAAATATCAGGACTATTTTAAAAAAATTCACTCTGAAATGAAATGTGGTTGTCTCTCCTGAAATTCTGCAGTGTATTCGTGGCTGTTGATACTCTTAGCAGAATGAAAGATTAATCTTTTAGTCAAATTGCGAATAGATTATAAGCAGAATACCAGCAAAGACCCCTGAAGCTGTCAATCAATTCAGTTGACGCTGTCCTCACGCTGCAAATCACAATTTAATTAGAAACCTTTGACGTTCTTAAGACTGCACAGCGTGAACACAACCAAGCACGGGACCGTTAGAAAGCAGCAGCCTATCAGTGGGTAACGAATTGAGTCAAAATAGTCTTGGCTATTGGACCCACAGTCCACCCATGCCTATTGATTCCCACACTGCAAATGACCACCTAAATATTATTCCAACCGTTATATCAAATATTAGCAGTTCACCACCGCATACGTGCAGGACTCTAGGCCAGAGGTCACATGGCCACGTATATCCTGGGTTTCCATTCTGGGCACGTTGGGCTTAAAAGGCTTAAGGGGCAAACACTAAATCACACATTACTCAACCCTGCATGAATAAATATAGTCTGCGAAACAAAATAAACGTGACTCATCAGGTAAATTGTGAAGAACAACACCTGTTTAAGCTTTCAAAGTCACATAGGGGAGAAAAGGGAAAGAGAACATCTAACCTGCTGTCTGAACAGAGAAAGTTTATCATCCATTGGGTCATTACGCATCATCTTCTTTTCGATCAGATGGTTGATCTCCGTGTTGATTTCTCTGATCTAATGAACAAAAGACGCATTTCATTACTACATACACCACCATTCAGCTTTGAAGTCAAGGAGTTTTCTTTCTTTAAAGAAAACACTTTTATTCAACAAGGACACAATAAAATGATGGTAACACTTTACAATAAGGTTCATTAGTTAACATTAGTAAATGCATTAACTAACATGAACAAATGATGAGCAATGCATTAGTTACAGTGTTTATTAATCTTTGCAAATGTTAGTTAATACAAATACAGCTGTTCATTGTGTGTTCATGTTAGTTCACAGTCCATTAACTAATGTTAACTAATACAACCTTTGATTTTAATAACGCATTAGTAAATGTTGGAATTAATATTAACTAAGATTAATCAATGCTGAAGAAGTATTGTTCACATATTGTACATGTTAACTAATGCAGTAAACTAATGTTAACTAACGAACCTTATTGTAAAGTGTTACCAAAATAATCAGAAATTCCAGTTAGAGACATTTGCTACAAAATATTTCAATGGCAAATAAGTGTTATTTTGACCTTTCTATTCATCAAAGATGCTAAAAATATTGATATTAATAAACAAATCTTTGATTTCTGAAGGATCATGTGACGTTGAAGACTGGAGTAATACTTCACATTTGCCATCACAGCAATAAATTGTATTTTTAAACATATCCAAATAGAACATGATATTAAATTGTAATTAAATTTCACAATGTTACTGTTTTTAATGTGTTTTCCTGAACATAAGAGCTCTTCCAAAAACATTTTTAAAAATGCCTTAAATTTTGTTGAATTTTGACCAAAACGATACTCAACAGTACAGAGCAGTGTTTGTTAAAGTTTGAACTTTATCATTAATATTCAAATCCATGCGCACAGGCTGACCTTGTCCTCCAGCTCCCTCAGCTCTGCTTGTCCCATAGCAGGCTCAGATGCCACCTTCTGTAGGTACTGCACCACCTTTCTCATGTTCTCCAACTCTCTGGGCAGCTTCTCAGACACCATGTAAGAGTTGAACTTGATGTCCTCCTCAAGTCTCTTCATGAGGCCTGTGGTTTAGGATCACATGTATGTTCTAAAGGGATCTCACTTTGTGTTGCAATGCTTGTCTATTGCAGTGAGAGTGTAAAACTTGCAATAAGCCACCACAAGAAATAGTCACAAAGTAAAAAACACATAAACTGGGAATAAACGATTGAAAAAGGGTCACAAAAAGGTTAGAAAAGGTTAAAAAAGTCGGCAAATCGCCAACATTTATACATCGTATATCCTTTATAAATAGAAAGTCAGCTTTGTTTAAAGTAATCCTATTTTATTTGTATGTGTGCGCGCTGGGAATCGAACCCATGACCATTGCATTTTGTCTAGCTCTAACAACAAGAACACTTGAGTTATTCTGGGACAGGTGTCCTCAAGTATAACAACTTACTCTCTGGCTTTTCATCTGCAGCTGCCTGCTGCAAGTCTTTGAGCTGGATATGAGATCTCTGCAGTCTCTGCTCAGCCTGGAAGAGCTACGCCAGAGACAAAACACAGCCTATGCTATCAGAATGCCCAGTAGACAGTGATTGCTCGAAAACAGGTCAAGGAGCTCATATGTGTTTATCCAGACATAAACACACAAACTGACGTACTCGTGCAAGTATTCAGACTGTCTCTACCTGGTTTTTCTGCTCCTGTTTCTGATGAGCAAGAGACTCTTCTCTTTCTTTCTCCACTCTCAACTGTCTGGCCAGTTCCAGCATGCGCTGGTGGTTTGACACTGCTTCCACCTAGTGGAGTAGAAGAACATCACACAAACCAGAATCAGCACTGATGTTTGACATTTTCTATACAAATATGTGAATGAAATGGATTTAAATGTGTTTTTGTATTACAGTAAATTTGTTATCACATACTTTGATTACCAGCTGAATTATTAATTAATAACTATGCAAACAAAAATACCTTTTGTCCAAATTCTGTGGGTGCAACCTGTGCTAAACCGGCATTATATAGGGTTTCGTGTTATGCCATCTTTTCACTACCATCTTGTCATCTCCGACAAATGACAGACTGTCATTCATTTTTGATTTGGGAGCTGTGAGGAGTTAAAGTCATATGCGTATGTGGAATTTTCGAATGTGTTGAATGAAATAACAGAACTATTTTGCTGCCAGACCTGATGTGATGTATTCAAAATGATAAACAAAGTGAGAATTACTCATATTTGTCCTCTAAAATGTTATTCTTTAAACACAATTTCAGTAAAATGTCTGGTTATAAATAATTATGTTCTTATAGATTTAATTTTTTGTTCTTAAATTTTATGTTCTTATAATTAAACAATTAAATAATTATTTACATTGATTCGCCCTACAACCTATACTTTATTTTTTCTATCAGAAACTTACATTCGCTATTGCTTCATTTTACCATGGTGAATAAGCAAAAGGCAAAGGCTGCCAGTAGCACCTCATTGCAGTACACAAGATCCAGGGGGCGGAGTTGGATTCATATCTGAGGGGTGGAGTTGGTTAGGTTTAGGGGTGGGTTTAGGGATCAGGGGGTGGAGCTATGTGAGGTGGGAGGAGTTGGATCTGGATCCGACTCCTCCCTGTGGATTTTATGTTCTACAGTGAGGACCATCTCAAGGCTGCTTCAGGACCAGCTTGAAAGTTCTGTGCGACTGCCACTAGGGGGCATAATGCACCAATCATACACAAATATTTGAAGGCAGCTTTAGCCTTTTAAACCGTGACATCAGCAGCTCACTTTGATAGTTCTCTGTAAATGTATTTGCAGGTGCGATTCCATTCTTTTATTTAGTTTCACAAACAGATTTTATAGGATTTTATCTCCTTACCCTCTTTCTAAGACGCTCCACCCTTTTGATAAGTTGGTCCTTCTCCTCCTCCATTGCAACAATGTCCTGCGGCGACACATTGTTATTGTATATATAATGCAAAACGCCACATGACCAGATGGGACTTTGGCAATGTAGGCTTTCTTACCCGCCGGATGTCAGCGGTGGAGAAACCTGAGCTCTTCAGCTGTTCACACTCTTTATGGATGTTCTTGAATCCCTCCACCAGCTCCTCATACTGTGAAAACAATAGAATGAAAACAACTGGAAATAAAGTCAACATGAGAGTCAAAATGGACAATTCTTGTTTTGTTTTTTTTATGGAATATTGCAGTATTCAATAAGTCAACATTTTTTAAATGTAAATGTCTAGGGAGAACCACAATGAGATATATTAGCAACACTTCTGATCACACTGTAAAAAAAAAAGTTCCTCCTCAGGACTTTTGATTTGTTTCCAGTTCAAATCTCTAAAGATTCTTAAATCAAGATGCATTTACTTGAGATCCAAAATGAAATAAAATATGAAGTAAAGTCTTGTTTTCTGTTAAATTGTTCAAATGAAGTGCGTTTAAACAAAAACTAATATCCTGCCAATGGGCTCAGAAAATTCAACTTAATTCAAAGGGAAGACATTTGACATATTTGTTCTTGTTTCAATTCCTGAAGACTTCATTTACATCTACATCTCAAGTAAATGGATCTTGATTTAAAGATGTTTATATAGGCTAACTGTATTGGAAAACAGGACAAAAACACTGGGGAAGGTATTCATTTTTGTTTGCAATAAGACTTTCTGCTCTGATTCAAGACCTTTTTAAGGCCTTCATTTGTAAAAGGGCAAATTAAGACTTTTCAAGACCTGAAACCAGAAACCCATTTATCTGTGCCCTCATAATCTTTAATCATAAAATCTCTCCCCTCCCTCTTGCAGAAACATCTCTTCTTTTCTTTAATGAAGCGTTCACTGGCGTGATGGCTTGAGTCCTGTCCTACATTTTATTCAAAAAGCTGTTTCACTCAGATCAATAGAGTCACAATAGAGAATTGAAGACTATCACAACTTCCGTTTCATGCGACTTTAATATAAAATCATGCACAAACACAAACAGAATCTATAGGAGATACACAAACAGTGTAAAATCATGGAAATAAAACAGAACAGAATAGAATCTAAAAACAAATCTTTTTTAAGGCCAAGCCATATGTTCAGTAGGCATACCTGCTGGTAGGTATCAGCAATGATATCATCTTGGAGAAACTCAGCAGGAACCTCTAGTTTGAAGAGGAATCTGGCCAGATACGCTCTCTTCTTCAGCTCTGGAATCTTCTGTAACAGCCAGTGCAAGATGGGGTGCACCACAGGCTTACTACCTGCCACCAAACCCTGGCGAAAACTGCTTCTGTTGAGGAATGCACATTTCAAAGCTGATTGGATATTTACAGTACTTAAATCAATTTCATCTTTCTATTTGAATCGCAGAAAACGATCTTGGCACCAACTATGGTGCTCACTTATCCTGATCTAACACAGCTAACAGAAAAGCTGTACATTCTTGAACGCTTTGCTAACATTCCCATGAAGTTATGAAACCGATATTTCGGAATGTTCTCAGAAGTGAAGAAGACTAGTAATACTAAATAAAAGTATATTAAAATAGAAATCCATTACTTTTAAATTATAATAATATTTCACAATATTACTGTGTTTTCTGTATTTTTTTTATCAAATAAATGGAGCCTTGATGAGCATTAAACATTAAAAATAGTAAAGTTTCCAAACTCTTCACTTACCCAGGGGGAAAAGGGGGTTTAGCAGATGAAAAACTTTGTCATATGAAAATGAAATCTATGTCTGAGGATCACAACCTGGGTGGACAACCCGGTCAACAAGCTGTTGGAAACTTGTAATAAGGGTCAAAACAATGCTACCTCAAATTCTGCTTTAACTTCCTGGAATTACTCATTTTTATATGAGTTCTGTATAAGTTATATAAGTTATACAATGTACCTATACATTTTTGTTCACTCTTACATTCTCGTTTTTCATTTTTTATGTCTTACACTTCAGATATTCCTCCAGGTGGTTTGTATTTCAGCATCCCCAAAAGAGTAAACATTCTCTTGGCTGTTTGTTCGGGGATTTCCTCACGTATATCAAGGGCTTGCTGAAACCAAATATACATGGATCAAGACAAGATAAAGTGTTAGAAACAGCGAAATAAATCTGACAGGTATGTAAAGCACTCCAGTCTCTGAAATAGAAATGTAATGTAATACATAAAGACTACTGTTATGTACTGCTATGTATATATAACGTTATCAGATTTATTGTGCACCAGTAATAATAAATATTTTTAACTCACCTTTGGATCAATTTCCGCCAGCACATCATTTAAAGTCTGCAGTAACTGCATAGGCTCTAGAGAATCGAAAGTAATGAGATTTAAGTTTTTCTTAAAAGGCTCCCTGTTCAGTTGTTCAACGATAAATTTGAGCTGTTCGCTCATCTTGAACCCCACAAAAAACTGACTAGCTAGCGATGCGTTGAAAAGATTTTATTTTTATTTATTGCATTATAGTTCTCGGAGCGCTGACACAGAATGTCGTTTATTATTGGACTTTTGGCTGAATAAAAATGATCACAAAAACTTGTATGAACTGAATTACTGCGTATACCGCCAACAGCAACAAATCCTGCCTAGGAACCGTTGTCACACAAGGCCTGGTTGCTAACAGGAAGTTGGTCATCTGAAGAGAACCCTTATTTTTTAAAGTAAAAGTCCACATTGAATACTTTTAAGGCTCTTTGCCTTTTTTAAAAGTACTTGTTTTGAAAAATACAACAACATAATAATGGATAATAAAATATAAATAAAAATATATGTAGGGAAAAATGTGATATATACTATTAATCTCTGTGAATGACAGGACATTTTGAATAATTAAGTAGGCTACTTTGATACTGTTTTATTTAGGCCTAGTGTTATTTTATTTCAACGCCAAATAGCAATTGGTTTATTTGGTTACTAAATGAACTTGGTTTTCAAAGACCTAACTTATAACAAGGTATCTGAATGACATATATTTTATATTATATGAAGTATTTCCTTTAGAATCAAGGTTTTTAGGTTTTTAACTAAGGGTCCATAAAATTACTTCAAGCGGTGTGTTATTATAAAAAATTGTTTATGAATTAACGTTACTATTATTACAACTATTTTAATCAAGTGCCGTTCTAGTACTAAACCAAGTAGGTACAGTTAAAACAATATTGTCTTGATTTTTTTTTTCTTGAAACTCCTTTTTCCATTTATTTGACTATTTTTCTTTATTTTACAAGAGCGAAATAGCACACTATATAGGCACTAGATAAACTTGAACCGACCAGTAAAAACGAAATAATGAAAAAACTATTTTCAACACAGAAAGAAACGAAAGAAAAGCTATTCAAAGAAAATATTTCAAAATCTCCTTTCCCCTTGCATTTTCCTTTTTATCCTTAGTCGCACGAATCCACATATTTTAGAATCTTAACACATCTTAGCAGTTTATGTGTGAGTAACTGGTGTTGTGAGGTGGATTCTGGCGACAGTCGACGGCACCCATTGACTTCCATAGTATTTTTCCCCCCTACAATGGAAGTCAATAGGAACCAGCAACTGTCTGGTTACCAACATTCTTCACATTGTCTTCTTTTGTTTATAACAGAAAGAAATCATACAGGTTTGGAACAATTTGAGGGTGAATGAGTAATGACAATATTTGTATTTATTTTTTGGTGAACTATCCTTTTAAGAGCCTTTTAAAAATATTTTAATTTCTATCTTATTTTAATTTCATTGTTGTAATGTTTTACATTCATTTTTCTTGTCATTGTTTTGTGGTAAATGCTTTCGCAATGTTATATGTAAACATAATCACAAGTGTAAGCTTTATCATGAAGTTCTTTAAATTGAAAAAAGTGCATTGAATACGTGTTGAAAGAGACGTTTCTTTCAGCACATAACTTTAACAATAAATTCCAAACAATTTTTTGTGGTATACAATACAACCAGGTATGAACTGCTACCAGGTGACAACGCCATTTAAAAAAAAAAACGAATATGCCGAACGATTCCGAGCAAATCCGACTAAAAACGAAAACCGACCGAACGTAAGCAAGAGAATTCGAAGCGCAGTCGAATGTGACCGAAATAATCCGAAAAGACCCGAACATGGACGACGCCCCAGCTGGGAAACAGTTCGTGGGTTGCCTATCAACCGCACATACATCGTCACCGGCCCGATTCATTACAGCCATGCTGTCTAGTTCTCTCTGAGGCGCGTGAATGCACGAGTACAGAAGGCATTATCTTCATTTCCAGTTTCATCGGCAATTTACAGAATGCGGAGGTGAAAACGGACGGTCTCGCCGATCGAGGTACAAATCCTTGACGGTATACACTGGTATTAGACCAGTTAGTATTATTTTTAATATCTGAAAGCTGTTCCTGGGCGAAAATCACGCATGCATTCAAACAGAGGATTATCGCGGAGGAACTGCCTTGAAACCATGAGCTGCAGTTGGGGGACGGAGCTGTGGGTGAGTACTGCCGTGAGGCATGGAGGCGAATGCATCTGCAAGATATTGAGCAATATAGCGCACAAAATGTTTACGATCATCTCCATTAGTAACATGCATATGCATATTAGTGCTTAATTAATAGCCCACCGAACCGCCCATTTTACAGTGTTGCAGAAATTCTAGCTACTGTTACAGGAATCTATCATTTCACGAATTCAGCCCTGCATTTTATGCATGCACGTCCAGATATTTGAATGCAAGCAAATGCATGCTCCCTGAAGCACGTTTAATGCAGTTATTAGTCGTCAGCGTTGACTAAATACCCTAGATGGCAATAATCCTGAGCTAATGCTGTCCCTAACCACAAGTGAATGAGGCTGGAGCAGGTGCACAGGTTATTCCCAGGCATGCCTTTTCTCAGCTTTGATGTTGCAATGTGTCAGAACAAAGTAACAATGTTGTTCTATTATGATATTACATTGTCTTAATATCTTAACGTTCTTTTATTTCTGGTCCTTGCTAGGCTAGCTGTAACATCATGGGACCTTTACCTAGTAACAACACCATAATGCAGGATAAAATATTCAGGGTTGTATAGCCTAGTGGTTAAAAAGCAGGGTGCAAACCAAAAAGGTTCAGAATTTCAGTCCAGGACCCACTTAAACTCAAGTTGTTCTAATATGTGTTGGAGAGACAAGAGAATTTGGGTGGGTTGTACTTGTAACATCATTAGTTCAACCATTTAGAATTAAGTTAAGGGTGTGAAATCATCATGTGTAGCTACCACCGTCCTCAGGTGACAGTAGAAGCTGTAAGTCTTCATAAAATATTACAAGAGTGATATTTTAAAAGGATTTACAGGACTAAAACCCAGCTAATGGATGTTAAATGCCATCATCTGAATCAGCAGATTCTTGTTTAATTTAATTAAAAGCTACAACAATAAATTATGCATTAATCCAATAGTATGACAGCAGTGCTCCTTGTACTTGACGATAAATTAAGTTTGGGGATAAGTTGTTGATTTCTAAAAACTGCTTTAATTTGTGTCCGAGAACTATAAAAATATTGGTCACACTTTAGATTAGGGTCCAATTCTCGCTATTACCTACAACTTTTGCCCCAATAAACTCCTTATTACCACTTGTTAATGGTTAGTAAGGTAGTTGTTAAGTTTAGGTATTGGGCATGTTGAATTATGGAATCATGCAGAATGAGGTACATGGCCAAAATCCTAAGCAACTACCGTAGTTCATGGTGAGAATTGCACCCTAAACTGAAGTGTCACTGAAATTTTTGATCAAAGTTTATATAAACGGACAAATGCTTTAAAAGCTGCTATGGGATTCACAGGAGATTCAGATCAATATGTTTTGTAACAGTAACCTTGTAACCGTAACCTAGCGGTTAATAGGTTTCAAAACAAGTTAAATGCACTGTGATGGATGAAGTTTGTACTGTGTATATAGTGATAAGCATTACGGCTGGAGGGCTAGCACTGCTGAATAATGGATCTGACTCATTGCCAATGTCAGACAATACTGCAAACTCATGAAATTATATGGGACGACTTGATATCTCTCCTTTGGGTCCTCTTTCATAGTTATATCAAATCCATCAAAGCAAAATCTATACTTTTTTATCTCCTAAAGTGTTCTGTTGGCACTATACCTTCATTGCTATTTCATATTTTGTAACTGATGTGAATCTAAGACTATAAATGTCCAGTCCTTCATATGTCTGTTGTTTTGCTGTCCTTTGCAGGATCAGTTTGATAATCTAGAGAAACACACTCAGTGGGGCATTGAGTTTTTGGAGCGCTACACTAAGTTTGTGAAGGAACGGTCTGAAATCGAACTGAGCTATGCCAAACAGATCAGGTAAGATTTGCAACTCTTAGAATGATAGATAGGGTCATGTTATCATCCTTTACTTGCTCAAATTGTATGTCAATACAAGTCACATTTATTTATTAAGCGCTTTATACCAAAGAATTTTGTTTAAACATGAAAATAACAGTTTTAGTGTGTTAAACTTTTAGCTGTAAAGCTCAGCAGAAGACGTCTTTTTATTTGGCTCATTTCAGATTCAATGTTGATTCAGTTCAGTTCAATAACACTGTTCATTTGTGAAGTTCTTTAATTATAAACGGACTTCAACAGCTAAAGATAATAGATTATCTAGCTCAATTCAGTGTTATCATCTGATTAGGGCTGTCAAAACGATTAATCGCATCCAAAATAAAAGTTTGTGTTTACATAATATATGTGGGAGCACTGTGTATAATTATTTTAGATATATAAACACATGCTTGTATATATTTAAGAAATATTTTCATGTATATTTTGTATTTAGATTTATATGTAATTGATATTATATATAAATACAAATATTTTATAAATAAATAATATTTTTTTTCTCCTAAATATACATGCATGTGTGTTTTTTATATATATACAAAATAATTATACACAGTGCACCCACAAATATTATGAAACACAAACTTTTATTTTGGATGCGATTAATCGCGATTAATCGCTTTGACAGCCCTACGTCTGATACTATCAGTACAGTCACATCGATAATATTTTCTGAACACTAAATGTGTCAGTTTTGTAGGGATGTCACAGTAATTGTGTATATATAACATAATTATTATAATTCACTAAAAATAATTATATATTCAATAACCATGTTGCATTCTCTATTTTTGCATAATCCAGTGAATTATATACTATTTTTGATCCTCACAGATTGATATATCACTGCATTATCTAAGTACTGTCAGAATTGATTAGTTAAGTCTGAATATACCAGATATCTGGGAAAAATATGATTCACATGTAATGGCAAATGTTCATAAAGATGCGAGGACAAGGTATTATGTCAGTGAGAACAAACATTAAACAGGTCACATGTCCAATGTGTATTGCCATGGATACTGGGTTTCCACTGCTCTGACCTACATTTTTATTATCCACCACTGATACTGTAATATTTCTTCCTGACTGCATTTTTGGAAGTTTACTAAGCAGCAGTTTTCACTGGATACGTTGACCCCAAGGATACCGGATGACTTCCCAGCATCATCTGCGCTCCTGCTCAAAGACATACGCAGAGAAACCTCAGCGTTTATAATAAACCCCACAGCTGGAGCTCGCCGATTTGACCAGACGCGCACCAAACAGGCCCTTTCTGTTTACATGTTCTGATCTCATAAGAGTAAATCCTCTTTATGTGGCCGTTCGCTCAATCCGTGTATTGTTGTTCTTTTTAAGAAGTGTGCCAGACTGTATTTTGTTCTGAAGAAAGAGTCTTTAATTCACAACATCTCCCAGAGGCTTTTTTTTTGTTCAGATCGCAGCCATGGGTGAAAGATTTATTAAGCGCTAAGCACATGTTAGCAGATAAACTGCATCGACATGGATCTGCCTGGCCAATAAATACTAGTCCTTTGAAAACCGCTGGGTTGGGTTATTCTAATGAGGATTTATTTCTGGATTTCTTAAGCTTTTTCCTATTATTGACACATAGGGCGGCCCATTAGGCAGATCGTAGGGAAGCTAGCAGACAATAAAGCAACTGCATCGGTGTGGTCTTGTCAAGAAACTGCAAGATGGTGATCTGCCTAGCAACACGTCAGACTCCTGGGAGGTACCGTTGGGTGTGTGCAGAGAGAGGGAGAGATAGAGTGAAGGAAAGCTGCAGGAAAAAGCATAGAGGGGGCGGCACCGTCAGCATGCGCTCTCACCATCATAATTGATTTTAAGCCATTTATAGGCCCTCTTGAAATTAATCACATGATATTCATGTACAAAGCAATGATTTTCTCGTTTTTACTGTGTCATTTGACGTCGTCCGGTACTCAATTTTCCTCTCTGATTGACAAAGGTCAGCCTCATGAATCGGACGCCTTGTTCAGCGGGATGATACGATTATTCTGATGGTGACAATATTAGCTTTTGTTTGCGCCGCAGCCTCGCGTTGCACCACAAGCACCATTTAGATGTCATTTGTCATTGACGTGCACAATTTCATTCATTCAAATTACCGGGATACAAAGGCACCTTTGAAACTGTAAAATGTCTTAGTTTGCCTTGCGTTGTGCAAAACTAATATTTAGTCATTTATTGGTGAAAGAAATGTTTGCTAAATATGCTGTTTTTTTTATAACTTAGAGGATGTAAATTAATTAACTAAATATTTTTTTCAATTACTATTATGTACACTAAGTATCTTTTGGCCCTCTAATGGTTAAAAAACAAAACTGCATGCATTTTGCAGAAGAACATTGTTTTGGTTGTGCTTCGACTCATCGAAGTCATTCACTACAAGGCTTATGACCAGTTTAGATGAAAAGGATTTCAAGCTTTCTTGCCTTTTCACCCTTTGCCACCCGATGTGTCAACTAACCTTTGACACTATACCATACATGCATGACCAACTTTTCTCTATTTATGGATATGACGAGAAACGCACGAACAAGTGACGTATGATATAAACACTTATTATAATAAGCTTACCATAATGTATCAGGGTAAGACAAAAACACGTTTTGGAACAAGGATTGATGAGGTATTGACTCATCAATCCTTGAAACACTTCCTCCATCTACCATTGGTTGGACAAATAGATAGTCCCGCCCTAAAACTTAATTTAATTTAGTTAATTTACAAACGGCTTGCTTATAGTTGTTTAATCAGAGAAAATATGTGAACATAAAATATTGATACCATTAAAAATACTGTTTTGTATGTCTTATTATAGGAATCTGTCCAAGAAGTATCAGCTGAAGAAGAACTCTAAAGATGAGGAGGAATACAAGTGAGTGAGAATAGTTGGCATACATAAATCATACACATGCATTGATATCTTAAACATAGGCATTTACTAATACTATTACTATAATTGAATGAATCCTTACTGAAGGAAATAATTTCTAACCCACACTTTGACTGGTAGTTTACAAATAAATTAGTGTTCATTTAATTTGAGCAGTTTTGCATAGGTCTCATATGCTGTAATTACAATGCATTATTTGGTTGCACCAAAATTATTTGTACACTTAAGCAAGACTACCTTCAATGTAGAACAAAATATCAAACTTTACAAGTATTATTTAAAAGGAACAATAACATGCTTTTCAATCCAAATCTTTATCAAAAAATAAGTTTATTAGGTTATAAGTTGAAACCAATTAGTTAAAACTGCTCATAAAACTGACATGCAGACATTTTTAATGTGATTTAAAGGGATAGTTTACTTTGAAATTAATTTTTGGTGTGTTTTAGCTTACCTCGAGGGCATCCAAGATGTAGGTGTCTTTGTTTCCGCAGTAATTTCAATTTTGTTATTTTTATCAAGTTCGTGTCTATCAGTCATATAATGGATGTCTATGGTCACCACCTCAAAGAGCATGCACAGAGAAGTCCAAATTAAACATGATTTGATGACTTGTAAATATAATTACACATTGATGGCCTAAGCCACGAAACGAGCGGTTTGTTTGAGAAAACGAAACGTTTTTATCTGTAAACAAAGCGCCCGCGCCCTCAGATCACTTGGATGTGGCTGTGGTTAAAAAGATATAAATACTATTCGTTTTCTCAAACAACCACTCGTTTCATGTCTTAGACCATCAATATGTACTTACAATTACGAGTCATTAAATCATTTTTAAAATGGTCTTCTCTGTGCATGCTCTTTGAGGTGGTGACCATAGACCTCCATTATATGTCTGATAGACATGAATGGTTTGACCTAAAAATATCAAAATTGAAACTACTAAAACATACCAAAAATGAATTTCAAAGTGAACTATCCCTCTAAGGGTCCATAAATTATTGAGGGGCCACTATGTTTTTTTGGTATTACATTGATGATCAGCATTGATATCAGCATCAATATCAGCCATTAAAAAAACGAATTAAGTTCTAAATCATCAGTGGGCCATTTTTAATTAGGGAAGAGAAACTCATTTTTGTCACATCTATAATGTCTCATCTTGCTTTTTGTTGATGTATTATAACATTTTCGCATTTGCTGTTAGGTACACGTCATGTAGAGCATTTCTGATAACCTTAAATGAGCTGAACGACTACGCGGGTCAACACGAGGTCATCGCCGAAAACCTGTCCTCTCAGATCACCGCCGAATTGACCCGCTACACTCAAGAACTGAAGGCTGAACGCAAATCGGTACGAACGTGTCTTTTCCGTGCTTTTCTTGTCAGGACGATGCCAAAAAAATCCTGCTCTCTAGCGATCATTTATAGAGGGATAATCTTCCAAAAAAAGAATCAAATCCCTCAATAACATGAATCACCCATTCAGTGCATGTATGAAACTACAGCACTGCTTTCTCTGCTCTCCAGCACAGGCTCACCTCTTACAAATCCTGGGTTAATCGCGTAGGAATATGGTATTATTGTGTTGATGATTTCTCCCAGCTCCGTGGAATGAAGCCAAACCCAATGTGGGTCATGTATTCAGGTCAATGGAGTTTGAGAAGGTCGCCCTCCCCCCGCTCTTGGCCTCTCTCGTCTAAAGGTTCTCGCACGGGTTCAGGAGGCCTCTGTCTGAGGCTGGTGGCTGGAAGTAATACGACAGCAGAGTAAAACACCACCGCGCACGAGCTGAGGGAAGCTTCATTCCCTCTGATGATGCATTTAGCCTGCCTTTTGTGTTCAAATGTCACTCTGAGAGAAAGTGGTCTTTATGTATTTTTCATAAAGCGAGTAGTGGAATGCCATGAGTGGGAAGACACAAGCGATCGCCTGTGCCAGTTTGTCGGGGAAGTTTTCGCTAATGAGAACCCCTAAATAAATGATTAGTGTTCCAGCGAGGAATTCTGCAGTTAATTAACATTTATTGTACAAGAGTATGTCTTTGCTGCCGTAATTGATTTCTTTATGGAATGACGAGGGGTTTGGATTCAGCGATCGCTCTGGAATATAATCTTTCTAACAGCTGCTGTCTGGCTTGATTGTCTCATATTTCATTTAATCAGCTTAGTTTCCAATTAAATGTCTTTTCAGCATAATATTTGAAATGGACGTGTTGGACTGTGATGGTTTTCATGACTGTGCAAGAGCTGAAATAGCCTCAACCCCCCTTAATTATGGTAAACAGTTACTGTACAATACAGTTTGTCATGGATTGTTTCTGGTATAAACAGCCACATTTGAAAAAATGTAAATAATAGGGTGAATTAAAGGAGTAGTTCACTTTTTTAAAAAAAACTTAAGCTGATAATTTACTCACCCCCATGTCATCATCCAAGATGTCCATGTCTTTCTTTCTTCAGTCGAAAAGCAATTAAGGTTTTTGATGAAAACATTCCAGGATTTTTCTCCATATAATGGACTTCATTGGGAACCATCCCTACAAAAAAATAAAAAAATAAATTGTAATAGTTTTATTCATCAAAAATGCATTCAATTGATCAAAAGTGACAGTAAAGATACTTATAATATTACAAAAATGTCTATATTTTTTATTCATCAAAGAATCCTAAAACAAAATTAAGCATGTGGATCATGTGATACTGACGGCTGCTGAAAATTCAGCATTGCCATCTCAAGAATACATTACATTTTAAGACATATTAAAAGAATATTAACAGTTATTTTAAATTGTAATTAATTGAATATTAAAGTTTTTACTGCATTTTTGATGGAATGAATACAGCCTTGGTGAGCATGAGAGGGAAACGAATCTTAACAACCCCAAACTTGTGAAAGGTAGTGTATTAAATTGTAATTCTATTTCTTGTCTTTTCTGTCCTACAGCATTTCCATGATGGCCGCAGAGCGCAACAGCACATTGAGAATTCCTGGAAGCAGCTGGAGTCGGTGAGTCAGTTTAACTGTAGTGTGACTATTCAAATTTCTCCTGATACTGCCTTCTCTTTCATCACCTGTCTGAGATATGAGCTAAAACTGGGACGCTTTGTACAGTAAACGCTTGTGTGAAATGAGCCGCAGGTGTCTGTAAAAGGTGTCTCTTTTAAAATAAGCAACAACTTACTGCTACAGGTTTTAATACAAAAAGAAAAAATAAATTAACTATTCTGGTTTCTCAGACAGGGCTTTGATTTAAAGGGATAGTTCACTTTGAAATTCATTTTTGGTATGTTTTAGCTTACCTCAAGGGCATCCAAGATGTAGGTGTCTTTGTTTCCACAGTAGTTTCAATTTTGATATTTTTTAGGTCAAACCGTTCATGTCTATCAGTCATATAATGGAGGTCTATGGTCACCACCTCAAAGAGCATGCACAGAGAAGGCCAAATTAAACATGATTTAATGACTCGTAAATGTAAGTACACATTGATGGCCTAAGACACAAAACGAGCGGTTTGTGTGAGAAAAACGAACAGTATTTATATCGTTTTTACCTCTTGTTACCACAGCCACAAAGCACCCGCGCCCTCAGTTCACTTGGAAAAATACTGTTCGTTTTCTCACGTTTTCTTACATTTACGAGTCATTAAATCATTTTTAATTTGGACTTCTCTGTGTATGGTCTTTTTTGAGGTGGTGACCATAGACCTCCATTATATGACTGATAGACACGAACGGTTTAAACTATACCTAAAGTAACTAACTAGAAGTAGCGCCACTACAAGCTGAACTACGTTTTTTTTAGTCACTTGACCGTTGCATACTTTTTTTCAGCAATTAAAAAAATAATAATTTAATTCCTCATTTTAATGCAAGTTTCTTTGTTCTTTTCAGAGTAAGAGAAGATTTGAAAGAGACTGTAAGGAAGCGGATCGCGCCCAGCATTACTTCGACAAGGTGGATGCCGACATTAACGTGACTAAAGCAGACGTGGAAAAGGTATGGATCACGTGTGTGTATGTATGTGTGTGTGATGGAGAAGAGACCGATCCTATCATAAACCCCTCATTCTCCATGACTGCTTTCATCCTTTTCTGTGAGTCTGTGTGGATGATCCCTCTTTGGAACGAGGCGGTGGTGACGGACGCTGATATAACCGATGTCAAGTTCCCACCTTACACCTTTTACTGTACCTCACCTGCTCCTACCTTCTCTGTACTGCAGAAAATACCCATTTTGTTCAAAGAGAAGCTGGACAGTATGCACGATAAATCAATGATCAAATTGGTACCTGCTAAATTTTCGTTGCTTTTTTTAATTGGCATTGGGCAGATATTTTAAACATGATATTATATATTATTTTCCAATTCAAACAAGCCAAATAATTTCATATTTAATGCCAGGTTTCAAAAACGTAAACAATTTGCTTTCCTACTGTACACAGAAATATGTAGGCAAAATCATAAACTGGAGCTTTAGTATGAACACTAAGGCTGGACAATGTATATTGTAAATATAGTATATATTCACCATGATTATAATCGCAAATTGAATTAAAACAATTAATTGTGAATACTGAGTTGATATTATTGTACTTTTTTTGAGGTCATTGCTTTAGTTTCGCAATCTCTCGCTATTATGAGAGTGTTAACACAGATGTTTAATAGTATTTCAAATTTAAATTAGTAAGTTTGATTTCAGTCATTCAATCATTTAATTCAAACACAATAAAGTGACTTTAGTGTAAACAAATAATGTGAAAAATAATTCAATAATTGTATATATTGCTCAGGTCTATAATTCACTGTTGCAAATAAGTTTAAGTTCACAAGCTTAATCAACATTTAAAAAATTATTAAAATCAAAAGTTGCATCTGTTATTATTTTTAATGGACCTCAGATAACATGAACTAACCCTTTTCAATTAATATTTTTATTAATTATTGTTAACAAATATTTATTCATACTGTAACAAATGTATTGTTCATTTCAACTAATGTTTACTTATGGGACCTTATTGTAAAGTGTTACCGGAATTTTTTTTTTATTATTATTTAAATGTTCAATAATAAGCTCAAAGACCACGAAAATAGTTTCAATAAGAAGGAAAAAACAGCTAATATGGCAGCGGCCTGTTTGTTATTATTATTAGAAGGCTAAATGACCAGATTTGGATTTTGTTTAGCCCATGTATAGATGTCTTCTTAAGTAACTTCTGTTATTAGTGTGTCTGTGACACTAATCGACTCTGTCTTTGTTTTTTAACATGTCTTAAAGCGGTGTTCTCTCAAGGTAGGTTTGAACCAAGAGTCGTCTTTGTCGGTGAGGAGTTTGTCAACTTGTTCGGTGTATAACCCATATCAGCAAAGAGTGTTTGTCGTAATTTTCGTTGTTTTTCGTTTTTTAGCTTTTGTTACGTTCACGTCTATGCTTGCAGCGAATCTTTCCTGTGTTCACCTTCTACAAATGTACAGAATAAGACTTGTCATGGAAGACTGATGTTAAAATGCATTTCGATTGCGAAAATGGGCTACGTTTACGCTTAGGGTTACACAAAATCAATAGCTATTACTGTCACCCACAAAAAAGTCCTGAGTTTGAGAGTCTGTTCACACTGTCTGGTTCATGTACATGATGTTGTATACAGTATGTACAGTGACCACTAAAAGCATTTAGACTCTTTAATTTGAACGAATTTCATTGCATTATTAAGTGCTGTATTAAATCAAGTGGCACGAATGCAATTCTCAAGCAAAACATTTCAGTTAGTTGTGTTTAAGATACAGATATGTTGTTCAAAATTGATTAAAAAAAATATTCTGACACTTTGGGGTTGCAAAATTTTAGTGAAACAATGTGATGAACTATACCTGTCCTATTAGACCAATCCAATTAGGATTGTAGTCTAACAGGTATAGTTAGGAAGTCATTGGTTATTTCTCAGAAAAGCTTTACCTTTTTTAAATATGCAACTTGTATTTATATTTTGTATTTAATGCAATTAACATTCACATATTTGTGTGTGACTTAAGGATCCAGATGCTTTTTTGGTCTGCTGTTTGTGTTTAGTTAGTATGCATGATGAATGGATGTCTGGTGCGAATAATTTGGACCATTTTCACGTTTTGTTTTCGGAACATTCATTGTCATTTTAGTGTGTGTGTATGTGTTTGTATATTTATTTTCTCATACACTGTCGATACTCCACCGTGTTATTCTTGTCAGAGAGTTTAAAGTCACCAAGAAATCAAAATGGACACTTCTTTTATTGTGTGTGTGTGTGGAATATTGCAGTATTATTATTAATTATTTACCTGTGCACATCAATGTTTTTCGAAAATTCATTCAATTTCAGCGACTAAATTTTGTCTTGTTTCTGAGGCCTTTTCAATCGGATATACTGTAGGTCACAATAGGGATCACAACTGTTTCATGCTGAATTTAACTATGCAAATGTACTAATGCAGCAGTTAATCAACTGACCTTGTTATCGGATCATTCACATTTTCGGTTTTTCGTTTATTTTTGAGTGGACGCTCATTAAATGTGTAAAGTAAGTCATTCAATTCCAGTACTCAAAAAGTCATTCTCCTATCAGTTAAACTCTACTTAAAAACGATGACCCACACATCTGCTGGATGAATTACTGATAAACATAGCTAGCTTTTGCGTTATCTTTCCTGAGTACATCATTTGATTATATTTCTGTGTTTGATCTGTGCTGTTTGCGTTGTCTGTTCTCTCTCTCGCACAAGAGTGCTTGGTTAAGTGTGTAGATCACTGACTCTAAGTTGACATCAGACTATGTTTATATTGTATTCTGTAATCTGCTAATAGACTCTGTTTGTTTACTTGTCATGTCAAAAGGTGATTGTTTTATTTGTCAGTCCTTGGCCTTTACGTTCTGATGTCATTCTTTGTAAAAAGCATCTTAGTTAATTTTTTTCCTCTCTGTCTTTCTAGGCGAAACAGCAAGCTCAGTTGAGGCATCAGGTAGCTGAAGACAGTAAAAACGAGTACCTGACATACCTGCAGAAGTTCAACAAGGACCAACACGAGCACTACTACACCCTCATACCACATATCTTTCAAGTAATTGTCTCTCTTTATCATAAATGAAACATTTTATTACAATATTCAGTCACACTTTAGATTAGGGTCTAATTTTCTCTATTAACTAACTATTAACTATGACTTTTGCCTCGGTAAATCCTAAGTACTGCTTATTAATAGTTAGTAAAGTTGTTAAGTTTAGGTATTAGGTAGGATTTTGGATGTAGAATAAGGTCATGCAGAATAAGCAGTAATATGTGCTTTATAAGTACTAATAAACAGCCAATATGCATGCTAATAAGCAACTTGTTCATAGTGAGAATTGGACTCTAAACTAAAGAGTTACTAAAACTAAAGAAAAATATGCTATTAAGCTTAACGTTTACGTCTTATATGCATTGGTTGGACCATGACCTTCAAAATGAAATATTGCATGGTTTAATGGTGTTTTCACTTTTGCAGAGGATACAGGAGATGGAGGAGAGGCGAGTGGGCAGGGTGAGGGAGAGCATGCGGGTGTACACTGAGGTCGAGCGTAAAGTATTACCCATCGTCAGCAAGTGTCTGGACGGCATGACCAAGGCAGCTGAATCCATCGAGCCTAAAATGGTACGTAAAGTGCTATGGCTCCTGATGATCAACCTATAGCTGGAAAATCCTATTCAATGAAAATCTTTTAGGCCATAAAGTACCTTTTTAGCAGTGTGGTTGAGAATCGAGAACTGGTTCTTGTTCAGAATTGGTAACATCAAAACAAAATAGCACATACACAATGCCCAATCAGTGTCTTTTAGATCAGTTGTGTTAATAAATCAGTCAAAAACATTTGCAAATTACTTTTAGACTCAGATTACTACTTAAGTATGAAATGTAATATTTGCAGTACTAATTTAGTTTCTAAGAATCTATAATCATTAATATTGGCAAGACTTGCCAATAAAGGTCTCTTTAGTTAAAGGGATAGTTCACCCAAAAATGAAAACTGTCATTAATCACTCACCGTCATCATGTCCTTCCAAAACCATAAGACTTTTGTTCATCTTCATAATATCTTTTTTAAGAAATCGTTTTGATGAGATTTGTGTCCCTCCACTTTGACACTTCAAAAAGTTCATAAAGAGATTGCAAAATTTGAGGGGTTTAGTCCAAATTTTCTGAAAAGACACAATCACTTTATATGATGAAGAGATTGAATTTAGACTTTTATTCACATATAAACATTCATAAACATTCAAACGAAAGTCTTGGGTTTGGAAATAATTTTCATTTTTGGGTGAACTATCCCTTTAACATTGAGCAATACATTTGTTACAGTTTTTATTAATCTTTCTTTTTTAATTTAACTTTAACAATAAACAGTAGTATTTTTGTTAGTTTATATTAGCTCGGGTCCATTAAAGATATTAAGAGACAATTCTTGATTTTAGTAATGCATTAATAAATGTTAAAATAAACTTGAACTTCTTTAGTAGTATTTTTTGTTAGTTCATGCTAGCAAATGGAAACTTATTGTTAAGTGTTCGGATAATCATCAAGACATTTTATACACTACTGTTCAATGTGGGGTCAGTATGATTTTTCTTGAAAGAATTCTCAGCAAGGTTGCATTTATTAAAAACCGTAATATTCTAAAATATTACAATTTAAAATAACGTTTTTCTATTTGAATTTATGTTAAAATTGTCATTCATTCGTATGATCAAAGCCAGTCTTCAGTGTCACATGACCCTTCAGCTTTCAAAAACCAAAGAAGAAAAAATCTCCAAACTTTTAAATAGGATGCATAAACTGGCTATAAAAGTGAAACGAAAACAGAAAATTGAAAATTAAAGAATGAATAAGAAAGACTTATTGATGCACCACATCACAGGTAGGACCATGATTTGTAGAAGCAGCACATATAGGAGTTTTCCTGGCTGTGAGGTAATTCAACTTTCCATATGAAGCCAGCAGATGAATAATAAAGCAGTTGAAAATGCTGACTAGATTTCTGTGATTATCGCTGGCCCACTTACAAGCTAACGAGTGGTGAGTAATAGAGTGTCGTCGCCGAGGTTACCATCAATAATTTACAGCTGCAGGGGAATGTGCCTGTTGTCTGACTGTCTCATCTGCTAAATCCCGTCCCAGTGCTCGTGTGGCCTATGCCGTCCTGTCCAAATATGGCAGATGGGAAGTCTAATTTCCAGCGCAGCACTAATTGACTCATACGAGCTGGGTTTTGCAGCAGATTTGAAGTGGCTTAGCAACAAAGACTTAAGCCTCTCTGTGGCTTTTGGGCTGTGTGTGTGTGTGTGCACATACAGTATGTGTGTGTGACTTTTCAGAGATAGTGTGCTGGCCATATGAAGCAGCCCTCCATAAATCAACCTCCTACAGAAGTCATTGGTTCATTTGGTTGGGTTATGGATGCCATGTACTGTATATGCTAAAAATAGTCTCTTCGTCTGACCTGAACTATAGTAGAGGGATTAGATCAAGGGGATTTACAGCAGTCTTATTTCTGTGGTGGATGTGCATTTAATTGTCTGTCGTACATAATTGTTCTGTGATTATGACTACCTTTGGTTAACCTGTAGCTTACAGTGAAGTCTGTATTGCCAAAGTAAATCATCCATGACAGTGTTTATATATATATATATATATATAATTGTTTAAATATAATATTATCTAATTAATTATTATATATATATATATATATATATATATATATTAAATTGTTTAAATATAATATTATCTAATTAATTATTTATATTTATTTATATTTTATTAATTTATTTACAACTCTGATGCGACATGCGAGTTTGTATCTAATATATTTTAAATTATATTCTTTTTTAAAATATTCTCAATTATTTTATATATATATATATATATATATAAATAAAAGAAAATATTAGATTATATTTAGAAAATAATTGAGAATATTTAAAAAAAAAACTTTTTTATATATTTTATATAACAAAATGTTTAACTTTTCCTTCTGTTGAATTATATTTAAAGTATAAGAAAATCGACTGTTTAAAATTCATTAAATTCGTGATGTTTACAAAGTCAATGATCATTAGTGTTAAATAATCATGATCACAATAGTGACAAAAATAATCTTGATCATGATTTTTTTTTTATAATCAAGAAGCCCTATAACAAAATAACAGTTCTGGTCTCATTTTGAGTCAGATGTAAATAAAGTACTTGCGGTTTACAAAATGAATTAGTTATCTGATTCAGTACAGAAGTGAATAATTCAGTTTGATTTGCCAGTAGGTTTTAACTAATTTATTCAAAAGAACCTCACCAGTCGAACTCATTGGCAGTATTTGAAGTTGAGAAAAATGCAATAGAAAGTTATGTTGCCTTTTCCAACCATATGCTATATTTAATAGCATTTTTTTTTAAATCTTGTAAATGATATACATTACAGTGAACAGACTGTGCTGAATGAAATATCTATGGTTTGTGTTAGTAAATGTAGCGATAATTCTAAACCCACTTAACTTAAAGAGTCATCCTAATCTCTCTTTTTGTTATAGCATAAAGCCTTACTGACATTTTTATCCCATTTTTAATCCCAGGACAGTAAGCAAGTTGTAGAATCATACAAGTCTGGCTTCGAGCCGCCGGGTGACGTGGAGTTTGAGGACTACAGTGTGTCAATGAAGAGGGCCGTGTCAGAATCAAGCTTCCTCAATGCTCGCGGAGAGAGCAGACGCCGGAGCAGGAGCAAACTGTGGCCTTTACTCAAGAGAAATAAGGTACGGCATCAGACGGATATGTGGATCATAAACACCTCCTAACATCACAGATAAGCAAATAACAGAACTGGACACTACACTGCACATTTATGGCCCATTGAGATGCAGTTATATTCAAGAAGTTTTATTGCTATTTGCAGTGGCTATTTTCAGCAGTTTGTTATAATAGAATCTTATACTGATGATTAAAGTCAGCATAAAATGGAAGTTGCGATAATCCAATAGTGACGTATATCCGAGTAAAACAAAAACATTTAGGGCTGGGCGGGACTTGATTTTGTTCAATGGGAATTAATTGGATGGTTCTGGTTTGCGATTGGTCGATCTTATTTGAGTGACAGGTTGTCCTGCCCTCACTCCAAAAAACACTTCATCAGAGAAGAAATGCCGCTAGGGGAAGGGAAGTTAATTTGATTAAGGTTTACGGGGGCATATCAAAATGTTGATGTGCAGGGATAAATTTATCATAAATACTGCAATAGTCCATAACATTTAAATTTCATGGTAACTAAAGCCGAGTTGATACTGTACAATTTTGAGAATTCTGAAAGATTCCTCTAATCCTGTGCCAAAATCTGAAGTCTTGGATCGCTAGTTTGACATGTTTACCGATTAATAACCAATTGCAATCAAATTTGACCTCAAATTTGACTTCAACGACAACTGTCAAATCTAAAACCAATAGGAAAATAGGAAGTAAACACGGGTATGTGAGCTGGCTGAATTAACATCATTTTTATTAATATCTTTCACATCTACTGCAGTCAGATTGACCGTGGTCACTCTTAATAACCCCACTCACATGGCTGTGCACTTGTAATGACAAATCAAGGATGTTAAGAGGCTAAAAGCAGGTTTAGAACATGCCCCATTGAAGTCAACAGGGTGCAAATTTTAAAAAGAGACATTTTTGACGTTTTTATCTGTACTGACAGCACTCCAAATGTACAAAACATGAGCTCAATGTTATGACCGGAGTTCTCCTTTAATAAAGCTTGCAATGAGTTTTTTTGTCACCTCATGAGAAGCACTAAACATTGGCTATGGCCTTGAATATTTCTCTCTCTTCATCTTCTCTCTTCCTGTCTTTCTCCATTCCATTTCTCAATGTGCTCCATCACACCCTCATCTGTAGCTTATGTCTTTGTTAGCGTCGCCCCGCCAGCCCCCTCCCCCTCCCCCCACCTCCCCGTCCCCGGACGGCCTCCTCAACGGCCCCCAGTCCCCGCAGCAGCCCAAGGAGCCCCTGAGCCAGCGCCTCAACGACTTCATGAGCACCAAACACAAAATGCACTGCCTGCGGAGCCTGAAACGCGGGGTAAGTTCACCAGTCGCCACGTCACGCGTGTGTGTTTCCCGTGGATCTGATTGGACGACTCCAGACACTAAAGCACCATCAGCTCAGTTTGGTTCTAAAGTAATGTGTGGATGTGTAATCGGTGTCTCGTTCTCATGCTTTTTATCAACGCCATCATTAACATATCTGTCTTAACAGCAACATGAAACTCCATGTTTTCTGTGTGTGTGTGTGTGTGTAATAACAGTTTCCCCTAACACGGTTTTTCTTGTCTTAACATTCACAGCTTTCTCTAAAGCTGGTAAGTCTGACTTGATATTAAAATGTGCTATTTGTATCTATTATGTATTTTCATTTTGACTACACACTGAATTTGTAATGCTTGATGTAAAGCGAGATATAAATATTAAGGTTTGACAGTCAAACTTTTGGCATGAAGGCTGATCCACATTATAGCTGATTCTGTCCAAGATCTGCCCACTTAACTGGCAAGCTGTTTGTGTTTGGTTTTTTATGTTTTTTTTTACTTTTTTGTATCTTTTCACAGGGAACAGGCCAGGAGGACTACAGTCATCTTCCCCCTGAGCAGAGGAGGAAGAAACTACAGGCCAAGCTCAATGACATCAACAAGGACATCCAGAAAGAGATGGATCAGAGGTAAGTCATCATGCTGGGAATATTAACAGCCTTTCTGCTAAATACCTCATCGTTGTTTAAAACATACACTACTTTTCAAAAGTACAATATTTCTTTAAGATAAAGGCACATTGTATTGAAAGATAGTGTATGTAATATACGATATGATCTAACAAAATGTCAAGTGAGTTCATATGCTTATTGTTCTTCTTATAATTGTTTGCAGGGACGCCCTGACTAAAATGAAAGATGTCTACATTAAAAATCCTCACTTGGGGGATCCAGACAGCATAGATCCACGGTTAGAAGAAATCACACAAAGCTTGGAAAAATTGCAGCTTGAGGCACATAAATTTGAAGTGAGTCAAATTCGGTCAGGTACCTTCAAATGTCAATCATGAATATGTATACTGCGATTTATGTGTTTTTTCTCTCATACGCAGTGTATAGTATATATATATATATATATATATATAAGTTTATTGAATAGGATAAACCCCTTGAGATGGATCATCTCGTTTTCGAGGGGGTCCTATGTACAATAAAGAACAAAGGACAAATCAAACACAGTACAATACTAAGACATAAACAATACCATGAGCATCACACTACCACAAACAAACAAACAAAAAGAAAAAAAAAAAGAGTTAAGTAATTAGATAAATACAACCACTAAATAGCCATACAGAGGCTGTGAACAATTGGTTGCCAGCAAAAGCAGAGAATAGAGTGACTTATATATATATATATGTATGTATACACATAGATCTGAAGTATCATCTGAAACATGAGCAATTTAGTTCAAAATAAGAAGACAAACTATTTTTAAATATGTGAAATGATGTTAAAGATCGTATATTTACAGGTAATTTATTCCAGTCTGAAGGAGCCTTAAACATAAAAGCTCTCTGTCCTATTGCTTTTTTGACTATAGGAGTGAAAAAGAAATAGTGTGAAAAATGCCTAAGATTATAAATTGAAAAATATGGTATCAGAAACCTTTTTAGATATTGAGGATAGTAGAAATGTACACATTTAAATACAAGTTGCAGCCAGTGTATATGTCTTCTTGTTTTGAGTGAGGGCCATTTAAGTAAGTTATACATTACACAGTGATGAGTATTATAAGAACATCCAAGAGAGAATCTGCAGAGTTTATTATATGCTGTGTTAAGTGGAAGAAGACTAGTTTTAGATGCGTTTTGATAAACAACATCAGCATAGTCAAAAAATGGCAATATCAGTTGTGTGGCAAGTTTCTTCCTAACACTCAGTGTAAAACAATATCTGGACCGAAATAAAACACAAGTAGCAAAATTAATTTTGTGAAGAAGGTAGTCAATGTGATATTTAAATGTCAGTTCAGAGTCAAGCCATAAACCCAAGTATTTGACTTTATCGACCTCATTCAAAGAGGTACCATCATTACATGTAATAGTTAAATTATTCGTATAATATTGTATTGGATGTTTACTACCTGTATTTGAGTCCCTTTTATATACTGTGTATGTTGTAAATTGTAAATATTTTTTTAAACTGTACATACGGTATGTTCTCAGGGCTGGCTGACGGAGGTGGAGAGGAAGTTACTTGAAAAGGGATCTGAGTCTCAGAGAAGACAGAGCAATCATTTTGACTCGCAGGGCAACACGCCTCTTACAAACAACTACGGTCAAAACCGAGAGAGGTACTTCAGTCCCTAGACAGCAGGGCTGCCAAACATCATGCACAGAATGAGATGTCACATTTACTTAATGCATGTAATTTTTCATATTACTATGAAAACATAAAGGGATGGTTCACCTAAAAATGAAAATTCTGTCATCATTTACTCACCCTCAAGTTGTTCCAAACCTGTTTGAGTTTATTTCTTCTGCTGAACACAAAAGATATTTTGAAGATTGTCGGTAACCAAGCAGTTGGTGGGCCCCATTGACTTCCATAGTATTAGTTACCTGTATTCCTAAAGCTATCTTCTTTGTGTTGAGCAGAAGGAAATTCAAGGTGAATAAATGATGACAGAATCAACATTTTTGGGTCTACTATCCCTTTAACTTTCATAACTCTAAACTTCTCTGAAAAAACGGAGTGGATGCATCTCTGAACTCTTTGACATAATAAAAAAAATTTGTATGAAAAAAAAGCTATTAAAACACGATTCAGTACAGCATGTGTGACATTAACTGTGTAATCTGACTATAACGTCAAAGTTAATTTTGTCTGTTTTACGCATTGCATGTCTTCTGCACATAGTCCGGATGGCAGCTACACGGAAGACCCCAGCACAGAGACCACGATGCAGTTCAAATCGCGCAGTACTGAGTTCGATGACGAGTTTGATGACGAGGAACCTTTACCCACTATTGGAACATGCAAAGCACTTTATCCATTTGAAGGTAACGTTGAAAAGTGTGTTAAAAGTTCATGTGCCAGGAACTCACGTCTGCCCAGTGGTTATGAAGCCCTTTGTCAGGTTCTGGGATAATAAGTTTAAAGTAGTTTTAACCAAAATGGCTTAATTTTAGCATAAACTTTTAGATCAAAACATTTTTTATATTATGAGGAATATGTTGAAGTGTAAGTGTATATAAATATATATGTATATATAAATATATATTTTATATATGTATATAAATATATATATATTATATTATTTTATGGCATAAATGCATAGAAATTTGCATTGAGAAATTGCAGAATGGAAAAAATGAACACATGGAAACAAATTAAATTTAACATTAAATTAATTTTAAGATTTTAAAACAACGTTTTAAACAATTTACTCAATTAACTAAAAGAAATGAAAACAATACAATTTGTATAAAATTAAAAAAATTACACAATTATTTGCTTGTTGAATTCATAATTTTTCACAATATTTTTGACAATGAGAAATATATTCAAGTGTAAGTGTGTTTTTTTATTTTGTTTAAATTTTATGGCAGGAATATACAAATTTGGATTGGATTTTTCTACTCATTTTTACACCACAACATTTTACTCTAAAAGAAATATATTAAAATGTAATTGTCTAAACATTTTACAAATGTATGATCGATGAATATATATATATATATATAAATTGGATTGATAATTGGCAGAATGGAAGAAATAACAGAAATATAAAATTAACTTACAAATATTTTAAACAATAAATATTGAATGATGAAAAAAGGTATTTTTGTATGAAGTTGACACGCTTGTTTTGGAAAAAAAAATAAAAATTGCGTGTTTTTGCGTCTGTAGGTCAGAACGAAGGTACCATATCCATGGCCGAGAGTGAAATGCTGTACGTAATCGAGGAGGATAAGGGTGACGGATGGACCCGTGTCCGCAGAAACGAGGACGAGGAGGGATACGTGCCCACATCCTACATCAAACTCTTTTTGGACACGAATGCCAAAGGTGCTATGACATACATATAATCCCACGCCACAGAACACCCGGAAAGGGTCATTAGTGAACGCCGTTTGTACATTACCGTTTGTACACTGTACATACAGTAGAAGATCATGAAAATGTCCTGATTGAACAGGAAGCAGAGCAATTTCTGTTTGTACATGTGTCATTTCTCAATTTTGGTCTTTATTTATGTTTTTGAATTATTTGTCTCTCAGACTTGTCCATAAGGGTAAATTAGGCAATAAAGACACAGCTGCTGTGAAATTTTGATATATCTAATGGAATGGCATTATATATTGCATTATAGCTTGGCATTATGGTGGTTTTCTGCTATAACCAAGATGTTTAGATACTCGTCATGTTCATATTTTTTAACGATCTACATGCAATCAAATACTTTTAGATTAGCAGCAGCAGAGTGGAAAGACTAATATTCTGAAACCTTCTGGCAATAAAAACTAATTTACTAATATTTTGACCTTAAAACTACAAAATAAGAAGCAATCCTGCATTTTAACTCTAGTGTTTTTAATTGTAATAATTTTTTAATCTTTTGCATGAGAGATGGAATAGAATATTTTCTCAGGTATGTTTACGTTGGTCTACATCCTTGTACCTCAAAAATCCTGAATATACAGGGTTTTTTTCTTTCCCCCGTGGCAAATCACATTCGATTTAAATGCATATCATTAAATGTGAAGAGCTCAAGTAATTATTGCATGTGTCTTTGAGACTTTAGCTAGCTTTGCATTTACTGCTGTACAAAGAAGTAAAAAACACACTCATGAACCCATAGTAAACACAATGCCTTTCAGTGTAGTGAGCGTAGAAGCAATAAATCAAAAGATGCATGTTATTTGTACATTGACCAGCATGGAAAACAAAGTTTCCAGAAGGTCAACGCAGTGTGTATTAGGAATATTTACTGCGCTCTATATGCATGCTATAAACTACTTATTGCTGCTTATTTGTCCATAGCTTTATCAGCAGCTGTTGATAGTGTCGCAAGCTAAATATATGAACAGTTTTGTATCGTTTTATACCGTCCCTGTCTTTAATTCACACGACATAGTGGAGCTGCACTCTGAAGTTGATCCTCCGTGGTTGACTGAACGTTTTTAACCCATCATGTCATTGCTGTCTGTGAATCAACGATTGTACAGGAATATCATAGTTCGATTCTTATGCAACATCTCTAACATGTCTTGTGTGGTGTTTTTTTTTGTTTGTTTTTTTGCTTTTTGTTTCTGTTCCTTTCTTTGCAGATCCCTAAAAGTGTTTGGCTGGCACAGGAGTGGCAGGGCAAGCGTCCTTGCGTGAAACGTCCTCCTCTTGTAACTGTAGTCAGAGATGTGGGACAATGTGGGACTAACTGAAAGGATATTCCATTTTTAACGCAACTTCTCTTTCACTGAACTCCTCTCGTCTGCCATAATAATGCAAACCGATCTTTTTCATGACTAGCGTGCTGATTATTTGCTAAAGCTTGCTTCTCGTACGGACCTACTGTAGAATATTTAGCCGTAGCTGCTTGCCGTCAGAGCGGAGCCTTTAGGTTTGTTTGCAGAGGCACAGAGCAAGTGCCGTGTACATGTCTTGTTATTGCCTGGCTTGCTTCAGAGCCGAGAGGAGTTTTCTCATGAAGACGTTAGACTTAATGAATATTTGTCAGTGCAGACTGTTCAGTTGTGTGAAAACTATAAAAATGTGGGGGATAAATGGGACCCATTTTATACGTTATAGGCTTGCTTTGTTTTGTTGTACAGTGTTTGCAAGGCGGCACTGTATTTAAACAATTTTGAGCAATTAATCCAGTTAAAACTATAATCAATTTAAGATTAAAGACCCATTAAAATGGCAATTTTCGTTCCTATGATGTTGATGACTGAATCAATGGACATATCAAAAGTTTTGGGGTCAGTAAGACATATTACAATCTTGGTAAAGATAAGAGTATTACAAAAACAACTTAGTGACCACCAAACTTTAGGAGTCTTTTAACCGACTTATGATCGAATGTTTTTTAAAATGTAAAGGGGTCATGACATGGATTTATTTATTTATTTATTTTGCACATATTTTCAACCTTCATCCTGACCCCGTCTGAAACGTTCTGTTTTTAAGGGGCGGCTACTTTAAGGCTGTGTGTCCACCAAAGCGTTTTTCCACGCGCCTGGCGTACGTTTTCAATTGTTTTCAATGGGAGCGCGTTTTTTAAATGCCATGATCGTAACGAGGCACTAAGCGTTTTTTTACGCTGAAGCGCCCTGCTTTTTTTACAGGTCGCCGAGAGTTGAAAAATCTTCAATTTTGGATAAAACGCAGCGCTCATCACTGTCACTTTTTACCCAGCCGTCCAATCACAATGGAGGAGGAGCGGACTAACACCACACCGACCAACTGTCACAACATTCTTGGTGTACAACGACATCAACCAGCAGAGCTAACCGAACAAAATGGATGAGAAATAATTTTTTAGTAACAAATTATCTGCGAAATCAGTTACAAGTAAACTGTGCTGCAGTTATTCTGTATCATAGCAACGAAACGTCTCAAAGAAAAAAACGCTGCGCTGCCAAAAAATGCTCTCAAGCGGCCAAAGCACGGCGTCTTCAGCTGAGCGTCTGCCGTTTTCAGCTGGATAAAAACGCTTTGGTGGACACACGGCCTAAGACTTGTCGGTAAACGGCATGTTATGATTGGCTAACATCATTGCATAGGAAATAGTATTAACGCCGACTCAGTATAAACGTCAGTATGCGTTTCGAAAACATTCATATAAAATATAATTTACTGACGAAGCCTTATGAAATCGTTGTGTGATGCAGCTGCCGTCAGATCCAATACAGTTGGGTGCTTCGTCTTTCAACAAAAGTTTCTTTGTGATCTCTCCATTTCACTGAGCCTTGTTGACAAAATGCTCCCAAACATATAATCCTCTGACGCGATCTGGGATGCCGGATAGACGTGTAGACCGCGTCAATGATTATAATCGGTTCTATTGACGCGATGCTATGCTCACAACCAGTGTTGGCAAATTTAAGTCGCCGTTAAGCGACTGAATGCCAGTGGGCGGGGCCTATTGTGCGATGATGTGTAACTATCGCGATATCTTGCTCTCGAGGCAGTCATATGCAAACGTATTAGCCTGTGTGTCGTCACAGATCCCGTAATATCAAAACGAGCTGTTTTTGGATCTTAATTAAACGAAATTTTGGATGTTTAAATGGTACAAAGACCACCTACATGTCAAAACAAAACATGTCATGACCCCTTTAACAGACAGTGAATGTCATTGTAATACATGCATACTGAATTGTTTCTTTTCCAGCTGTATTACTATCAATCTCTCTGTTTGTAGATTCAAGCTATCATTTTACCTTAAGACTGCTCTTTTGTTGCCTTGCAAGCACTGGTATTTCCATCAGGAAATGCAAATCTGGTTATTATTATTACAATTATTATTATTATGAATGCATAATCATCCCCTACATTTTGTGTGAGGTGCTGTTGTAGATGAATAGTTCTCTATGGCAGGTGAAGTGGTAAGCATCTTTTCTGGTTCTTTACTCTTTCCTCCCAGAGAAGAAAGAAGTGTCACCTCACTCACTCATTCACACTTTCTTCCTGCGATGTGTGCACACACACACACCACAGCTGCTCCCTTCTTTCTCTCGCTCTCTGTCACCTCCTCTTCTGTTTCTCTCACTGTTGCTTTTCATATTTTCCTAAATCTGTAGCCCTGTTTTGATTTGATTTTGATTTTACCAGAGGATGTCTGGTCAGGTAAATTAGTGTTTTACAGATTTAAAAGAGAAAAATTGTCTGAATCAAACACTATTATAAAAAGAGCAAACTATTTATGTTTATCGGCTAACTTGGGAAGTCTAATCTCATCTGGATAAGCTTGTCTGCAATTATTGTTTCACAACTACCCCAATTAAAGGCCAGTTCACACCAAGAATTAATGCTATAACAATAACAACATTAGCGTTCACACAATATCTTTTTGTTTAATTCCAGGAAGGGTCTTATCAAGCGAAACGATCGCTCATTTAAAAAAAATAATAACGAAGTTTAAGTTTTATAAACTCAAATGGCCGCTTTGCTCTGTTCTGTGATGCGCGTTCGTGACTCTCCTGTTCGAACTCGTTTATCAAAATGAACGAATCTTTTTTCGAGTCATTCGGTTCATTCAATGAACGAAATGAACGAGTTGACTCGGTAAAACACTGTTTTCAACTAAAAACAATTTTTTAATGCATTTTGGCCGTTCATTTACACGACAACGGCGTTTTGAGGGCCTGAAATCGCAATCTTTTGAAAATTAGTTTCAAAGTGCACGTTTTTGAAAACTAAATTTTTATTGTCTCCGTGTAAACTACAAAAATGCAAATTTGTGGAAGCGGTGACGTCACATGCATGTATATTGCATAATGCATAATTGCGTTTTTAGTCGTTTTTAATGATCTGTGTGAAGGGGTTTTGTGATCGGCATTGCCGTCTTTACTCGAAACTCGAACTGACTTTTCTGGTTTTAGTGCATCGTTGGGGTGTAAACGAAAAAGTATTTTCTTGTCAAACTTTACTCCAATAATTTTTGTTTCGAAAAATCTTTTTTTCAGTGTGTGCCGACAACACTGGCAAAGATATATATATATAAGTCTCACTGCGCTATATTGGAAAGTCACTTGGCCAATCAAATAATTGGATTCCATCTGAATCAGTACATGAAATCCCAGGTGTCCTCTATTAATAATTGTAACTTTAATTGACATTTAGAAAAGTGATCAGCCTCTTTTTTTTCCTCTCTTCTGCTGCTCTTTTTATTTCAATCTCTCTCTCTCTCTCTCTCTCTCTCTCTCTGTCAGCGCAGTGGATGTGGCTGTGTATGGTGTAGCTGTAGTGGTGCAGTCCAGTAGATGTTGATGGTGGTCCTCAGCTGGTGCTGTGTTTCGACGCATGCATGCTTGCCCTGTCTCTGTGTGTGTGCCAGTCTTAGGGGGTCCAAGTCTCCATAAAGTTCAAGCCTTCGACTTCTGATGGTTGAACTTAAGCTTTTTGAATTGTGTTTGTGCCTGTTTATTTCCTTCTCTACTTTATCTTGAGTGTTTTATTTCTTTTGGAAAAGATATGCATGGTCTTGTCTCTACACATCCCCCTAAGTTATTCTTTTAAATTGTTTACACCGTTTTAGATTCTTTCTATTTTTTGAGTTTCTCTGAATGATTGATATCCAGGTCCAAGATTAACAGTCACCAAAAGCCAAGTAAATATGACATTACTTGCTAATTAACTACTAAGAATAAAGTCGATAAAACCTGCTGGTTTTATCTGATATAAGTGAATCAAATGTGATTCAAAGACACATATGTAACACTTTTAATAAAATTTCTTATTTTTCTTGCACTAAAACAAACTCACTACACGTCTTTGTTCTTTTACACAACGACCTGCAATGAACCAAATGTTTTGCATACACATATTGCAAAATAGTCAATGAGGAATATTTTTGCTCAGCTACTACTGTTAATTTTGGACCCTGTCAATATCATTCTGATTTCATTTTTTGATGTTAAACGCAAGTATTTACCTCATTCAGGATAGATTTTGGACTGCTCTTCAATAATAATAGGTTCTGAACGTTACGAATACGGTCATATCCATTCATGAAGAAACACTGCAGAGCTGAAATGTCTGTTTTTCTGTATATTGTGCTTTTGAACTTGCTGGATCCCTTCCTTCGAAGACCTCATAAACATAAAACTGCCAAATAAAGTGTGAAAGGCTTGTGACTTTTTTTTGCAAATGCTAACCAGTATAGTCGACAAATGATTTGAGTTTTATTTCAGTTCATCAAATCATTCATATTGTAAAAGTCAAAAATTGTATGTCTGTCGAAACTGAGCAGTTTTTATGTAGAAGTTTAACAAATTAAAGGTCATTTTAAAATGGTTCTATTTGTCCTGTTTCTCATTTAACTAAATGATCGTGTAACGTTGAGAAAATAAGCTGGATTTAGTTCTGGACCATTTAACATCCATTATTGTTTATTGTAACAAAGTGAACCTGGTATTTACTGTGGTCTTGCACAAATTACATCATGTCATTCAACCCATTTATGTTCCTAATTTAGTTCAATTATACTGCTACTGTATGTTAGCGAAGTTTGTTTTAACCTCATTTTTAGGTTTTATTTATTTAGATATGCTGATAATTTACTCACCCCCATGACATCCAAGATGTCCATGTCATTCTTTCTTCAGTCGAAAAGAAATTAAAGTTTTTGATAAAAACATTCCAGGATTTTTCTCCATATAAGGGACTTCAATGGGAACCAAAGGTTCAAGGTCCAAAAAACAGTTTCAGTGCAAACTGCAAACTGTTCAAAGGGCTTTAAACGATTCCAGATGATGAATAAGCTCATTTAAAGCTTCAATCAATCAATTTCATCAATCGCTCATTTAAAAAAAATATAAGCTCAAATGGTCGCCTTGCTCTGTTCTGTGATGCGCGTTCGTCACTCTCCTCTTCGAACTCGTTCATTAAAATGACGAAAACAAATCTTTTCTCGAGTCAACTCAGTCATTTCGTTCGTTGAATGAACCAAATGACACGAAAAAAGATTGGTTCATGATAAACGAGTTCGAACAGGAGAGTCACGAACGCACATCACAGAACAGAGCAAAGCGAACATTTGAGATTATAAAACTTAAAACTTTTTTTTTTTTAATAAGTGATAGTTTCGCTTGATAAGACCCTTATTCATCGTCTGGAATTGTTTAAAGCCCTTTGATCAGTTTGCAGTTTGCACTGAAACTGTCTTTTGGACCTTGAACCATTTGGTTCCCATTGAAGTCCATTATATGGAGAAAAATCCTGGAAAGTTTTCACCAAAAACCTTAATTTCTTTTCGACTGAAGAAAGAAAGACATGGACATCTTGGATGACATGGGGGTGAGTAAATTATTAGCAAAAGTTTTTTTAAAAGTGAACTTCTCTTTAAGGATGTTATATGTATTTTAATATTTGTCTTAGTGTTGTTATTGTTAACTAACTCTAAAACAATTAAATACACTAAAATACTTTTCAGTCATTAAAATAAAGCTAAAATATGAGATTGAAAAAATTCAACTGAAATTAAATCTAAATTGAAATAAAAAAGCACAATAGGCACATTAAAGGAAAAAAAAGCCAATTTGAATATTAATAAATATTATAATAATATATAAATAACAATTAAATGACACTATTCAAATTATTTTTTGCCTGCTGTCTGCAATCCTTCCAGAACAGACCTGCTACCCATTTTCAGGTCACGACCCCACCACCCTAAATGTGACCACTAGGGGGCATCAAAGAACAAATCAAGTGTGGTGAAATTAAAACCCAAATGTGTTTATGATTATTACTACAGTAGTCAGACTGCAGGCGTCCTTAGGGCAATGCAACTAGGCGACCGCACCGGGTCCTGTACATAGACTGTAAAAAATAGGTCCCGTAGCAAAATCCTCCCACGGCCAGTCGTGAACGGACCGAGGGGATCACCACCACACCAAAACCCCAAACCAAGCGAGCCCCCAGCCTGACAGTACTACACTTTAAATGCTCAATTTGCTAAAGTCCAAGAACATGAAAAATGTTACAAAAAAAGCATGACAAATGGGTCCCCCAATATGTCCCACAGTGACTCAAGTATGAGCAAGAACAGAGATGTTCTTACACAACAAAGAAAGAGTTGTTTTAAGGTCTGTTCTAAGGGAGTTAGATTATTGCAGCAGTGCAAAGGTTCAAAAATAGCACACATGTACATCTGCATCCAGTATTGCTGGGAGTAAAAACAAAGATGGGCCTAAGTTGAGTCATACAATGGTTATCTAACATAACGGCCATTAATTTGATTGGATTTGTCGCGAATCGCCATTACATAAAATCTCAGGATCAGCCTCTTCTCATAACTCTCAAGAAACTCTCATTCACTGTTTAACAGGTCATATCCTCCATGTCTGCTCTAACAGGAACCAAGCGCTTCAGATGAATGGCTTCCTCCTCCTAAAAACGTACCCTGCGGTCTAGAGCTCAAAGAGAAGGGAAAAGGGGGTGCGATTGGTTTAGCAGGTGAGGGCTGGGAATGCCCGATAAAGAACAGAATTTCTTGCATCACTTCCGCTGTTTGTTCTTCTTTCTATTTCCAAGCGATGGAATGCTTTGCCATTCCGGAGGCGAGGAATTCAAAACAAGTTCATTAAGTTTGAATAGCGTCTTCTTTTTAAAGCTGTGTTTGACCACCCCACCCTAATATCACAAAGGCCTTTCCACAATACACATCCGTCAGCCTCCAAGAACTGATTTCCTGCCGCTAAACACATTTTGAACATATCTGTTTTTGAACTAAGTAATAACAGATGTCGGTACCAACAAACTCATTTTTGCTTTTGCTTAAGTGTCGGTTGCGGGATATGTTCATATCTACTGTAAATAGATGTGTTGGGCAACATGAAGTGGCATTGGCATAGACTTATTAAGAATACATATACATCTACTTAGCGCCCCCTGCTGTTATGGAGGAAGAGGAACTATTTTTGCAATGGAAAACTTGCATACTGCCTACTTTTTATTTGATTTGATTTTTTACAAATAGTATGAAAGTGTTGTTAGCTAAAACTATTTTTTTTTTAAATAAATAAAGCTGAAATAAAATAAATATTAGATGAAAAACTTAAAATTAGGAATGTTGCCTTGGCAAGAAAATTACTAAAACACAAATAACGCTAAAAATAGAAATATTTAAACGTAAACTAAAATATAAAAATAAAAGCAAATTCTAAATACTAATAGATATTATATAATATTAAGGGACAAAACATTCAGCAGGTAAAATAATTCGCCAGTGGTTGCCTCAAGACTTTCTTATGGGTTTCTATAATCTGATCTGTGGTGAATAACGTGACAATACTTGGACATTTCGCTCTACAATGTAAATCACAATGTAAAAAAATCTAAATAAATCAAATTTCTTAATTTTTAAAATTTTGTAATGTTTATTATAAAAAGCATTTGGTTTGTAAGTGATAAACGTTATAAGTAACGTTTGGGTAGTGAGTGTGTGCAGTTTACGCTGTAGAACAAAACGTCCAGGTATCTTCAAGTTGTTTACCACAGACCTTATTTTATTAATTAAATTGAGAAACCCATAGGAAAATCTTGAGGGAAATGAAGTTATTTCTCATTTTGAAGAACTCTTTAAAAATCTATAGAGCCTTTTTCGAAGAACCTTTCGTACGATGGAAGTTTCCATGGATGTAAAGGTTCTTCACGGAACCATCAATGCCATTAAAGAATCTTTACTCAGGAGCTTTTCTATTAACTAACTTCACTTTTCTGTGTCATTTTGGATGTTTGATTATCCATGCATGCAAGTCATTTCTCCTCAGGTTCACTGACCTAAACATTTTCCACTAATTTTTGACAACTACAAATTTAAGTGTTCAAATAGGCTACTTTTTGTCATCATTTTTAACAGTACGTCTATTATTTTATATCTATAAATATAAAACTTTTGTGAAATATTTTGCTTTAAAATGGTTTGATATTTTGTTGTCTAATATCTATTTTAAACCTAGTCGAGCCTAGTTTAAGTGTCCACATACTTTGGGCGCCCAAGTATTGTGTCAATGTTAAAAGTTTAAAGGATATTGTTTACATTTCTGAAATGTTTGACCCTGCCCACGGAAGTGTTTCATAACAGCAATTCTCGAACGACGTCGAATTTACTTTCGATGAAATAAAAGGAACGCGGCGGCATTGTGCTTGAAGTCTTTAAGTGAAAACACTGATTTTCTCCCGACACTTTAGATTTGGCACCATTTTGTCTTTCTAAAATCTGTCACTCACTGCTGACGCAGATCCTTTTCCTGAGCGGGTGAGATTTTTATTGTTCAGATGCAGCAGGCCCTGCTATCTCCATCCACCAGTGGCTTCCTGTTTCCTCCAACACTGGAAATGCTGCATTTCTGTCTCCCTCCACATGCTAACCTTCACACATAAATTAAAACCAGTTGGCCTCTTGTTTCCCCTTTATTTTCAATTGTTTTCTGTGTTAATACTTTGTGATATATTTTATAAAAGAGACAGTTATGGTCCTGGATTCTGCTTTAGTCTTTTTGTTATTCTGTCAGGGAATTCATGCTCTTCATGAACGAATGAGCAGCTCATGAACATGAACATGGAAGTTGCTTCAATGCATTTAGGGGTGTGGTCCTGGACTCCAAACTGAATGTCAGAATGGGAAAGGAATGCGATTTAAGCAATTTTGAGCGTGGCATGTTTGTTGGTGCTAGACGGGCCGGTCTGAGTATTTCACAATCTGCTCAGTTACTGGGATTTTCACGCACAACCATTTCTAGAAAACATTGTCAATTGTGTGAGTCTCACGCTGATGCAGAAGCACCTAACCTTAGTTGTAAGCTTGTAAACTCTAAAGTTGTCCCTCAAATCTGATTGGTTGATTGGAATGTTGTTTCAGGCTCAGCAGAAATGTTGATCCAGGAACTTGTTGAACTTGGTGAATCATGTTCACCATGCACTCTCAGAAAAAAAAGGTACAAAAACTGTTACTGGGGCTGTACCTTTTCAAAGGGTACACTTTTGTACCCAAAGGCTGCATATTGGTACCTTAGTGGTACATATTAGCACCTAAAATGTACATTATTAACACCTAAAAAGTACATATTAGTACCAAAAATGTAAATTATTAACACCTAAAATGGACATAATTAGCTCCTGAAATGTCCATATTAACACTTAAAATGTACATATCAACACTTAAAATGTACATATTAGCACCTAAAATGTACATATTAGGACCTAAAACGGACATATTAGCTCCTGAAATGTAAACATTAAAACTTAAAATGTACATATCAGCACCTAAAATGTACATATTAGCACCTAAAATGTAAATATTAACACATAAAAGGTACTTATTAGCACCTAAAATGTACATATTAGGAACTAAAATGGACATATTAGCTCCTGAAATGTACACATTAAAACTTAAAATGTATATCAGCACCTAAAATGTACATATTAGCACCTAAAATGTACATATAAGCACCTAAAATGAACATATTAGCACCTAAAATGTAAATATTAACACATAAAAGGTACTTATTAACACCTAAAATGTACATATTAGGACCTAAAATGGACATATTAGCTCCTGAAATGTACACATTAAAACTTAAAATGTATATCAGCACCTAAAATGTACATATTAGCACCTAAAATGTACATATCAGCACCTAAAATGTACATATTAGCACCTAAAATGTACTTATCAACACATAAAAGGTACTTATTAGCACCTAAAATGTACATATTAGGACCTAAAATGGACATATTAGCTCTTGAAGTGTAAACATTAAAACTTAAAATGTACATATCAGCACCTAAAATGTACATATTAGCACCTAAAATTTACATATTAACACATAAAAGGTACTTATTAGCACCTAAAATGTACATTAGCTCCTGAAATGTAAACATTAAAACTTAAAATGTACACATCAGAACCTAAAATGTACATATTAGCACCTAAAATGTACATATTAACATATAAAATGTACTTATTAGCACTTAAAATGTACATATTAGCACCTAAAATGGACAAAAGTTGAACTTTTGAAAAGGTACAGCCCCAGTGACAGCTTTTGTACCTTTTTTCTGAGAGTGTTTTCAAAGCACAGTTTTCAACAGCCCTAAAATATCTAATTAAATATTTGACTTATATTTAAGACATATATATATAATCAGAAGATGCAGTAATTCTAAAAACAGTTCTTTTTGCTTAAGTGTGCATTACTTCCCACTTCAAAAGAATGATCAATTCTTCTTAGAGTTTACTGACAGACTCCAGCAGTTCTAGGAGGATGGAGATTGTTCTTACCGCAGTTTTATCAGTTCCAAACACACACAGGAATTCCGGTTTGGGGAATGACCATCCTGATTCCTCACTTCCACAGGAAGGTCAAATAAAAAGAACCTCTTACACGAAAAAGGCATTTCATTTCTCACGTCTGGACAGAGGTATCAGCGACATTAGTGAAGTCCTGCTTCTGGAACACAATCCTTCGTCTATGGACCTCCTCATGTCTCAGATTCACCAGCTGGACAGAAATTGGAAACAGATCCATAAATATCAGGTAGAGTTTAGAACAAACAATTTTCCAAGAATTTTTGGTCACACTTTACATTACATGCTACTTTGCGACTCTAATGAACAATATGTCGTTGCTTTTTGGAAATGCTTTAATTATGTTATTGTTGCTATTTTAGCCTTAAAAAACGAAATACAAAATGGACACTGTAATATAGAGTTTACAGTTTGTTTCAGTTGATAATTTCTTAAATGAAGCCATTTGCTTTTCTCTTAAAGTTGAGATAATGCATCGATCTGTGATGTATTTTCTGACTTCATATTTGTTTGCAATTTTTGAAAAAGTATACAAAAATTATACAAGAATTGTAGAATAATATAAGAATTAATTAATATTCTAAAATGTGATTAAAATGATTTACAATTTATTTTTAATCAAACTACGTCAGCTGATCACATCATTTTACAATTTACCAACAGAGGGCGCAATTTTAACTAAAATAGGGCGTGGAAGTGTTAAATTATTATTATTATTATTTTTTTTTTTTTTTTGCATGGATTTATATTCATATTGGAGTAGATCAATGTTCTAAACAAAGTTATTTTAGATTAGTCAAACAATATTGCTTTGTTTAAAGTATTACATTTTGTTTTTCTACTCCATCACTGCAGCCATGGATGGATTTAAAGGGATAGTTCACCCAAAAATGACAAAAAATTTTGTCATCATTTACTCACTGTTCCAAACCTGTATGAATTACTCTCTTCTGCTGAACACTGGATATTTTGAAGAATGCTGGCAACCAGACAGTTGACAGTAGCCATTGACTTCCATAGTAGGAAAAGAAATATTATGGAAGTCAATGGCAATCGTCAACCACTTGCTTACCAACATTCTTCAAAATATCTTCTTTTTTGTTCAGCAGAAATTCATACAGGTTTGGGTGAGTAAATGAAGAACTATCCCTTTAACCTCTCAAAATGTAAATCACCTCTGAGGGCCACTAAAGAGGACTAATAGAGACTACTATGCTACTTCTGAAGTCTGCAAAAGGTAAAGTCTGCATAATTGTAACAATTTATGAATATGTTAAAATTCTACGTGTTTAAAACAATATATATGGTTTATTTTACAATGTCATTCCTTGGTGAGAAGAAAGAAGCCCTTTTAACTGTTTCACAGTCCATTATTACTTTTGGTACGCGCTAGGCCAGACTCAAACTCGTACCGTGAGTAATAATGCACTGTGGCAGTGTGTTTATCAGCGTGGAGAAACTCAAGCCAGGTTTGGAAGCAAATGAATAAAGAGGAAATATTTTAATATGAATGTTTGCATAAATTAACACTTTGCACTTGCATCAAAACCAAACCATGCCCACACACATATTCCTTTGGCGTTATTCAATTCCCTTTTTTATTTTTATGAAACTGCACTTGATGATGACACACTGTATTGTTTTGTTAGTCTGAACATGTGTGCATCACCTCCAGCGGAAATCAAGAGTTTACCTAGCTATAAATCTGGATTTTACTATTATTTCCTATTTATAAAATGTTAAGGGGTGATTTAGACGTGATTGTATGATGTCCAAATAACAAAATATAAAAAAATAATGCATTTTGTAAAAAAATCAATGATGGTTGAATCTGTTGTTCTTTTGCCTTTTTTTCTAGGTTGAGAGGTCCGTGGACGTATGACATCCTTTAGCAAACTTCAATGTTCATTATAATCTTTTTGCTTTTATAACAAAACAGATTCCATCATCATAATGTAACATGCAATTGATGCAAATAAGAAAATAGTAATGTGAATACCATGTTTAAATGTCTTGTTAAATAAAAAATATACAAAATGGTTGATATTTTGAGCATTTAATGTTCGGTTAAATTTGAATGCAATAAAATATATTTGAGAAACCTGCTGTCTCTCTATAATGTTGTTTTAGCCTAAACTAAATTTATGTGTAAATGTATTTCTATTTCTATTCTGTGTTTTATTAACCTGTGGCCAGTACAATTATGTACAGCACTTTGGTCAGCGTAAGCTGTTTTAAATGCGTTAAAGAAATAAACTTTACTTACTTACTTACTAGAAAGAGATTGTCGTAGCATTTTTTATGAAAATGGAAGTTTTCACTCAGTAGAAAGGCCTGTTGTTATTTTATTAAATATAAATATATATCATATTTAAATAAACCCCGTTTCACAGACAAGGTTTAAGCCTGGTCCCAGACTTAAATCCATTTTTGGGCTGTTTTTACACTGACATAGCTAGGCCTATAAATGAGTTAGCGTTGTTTGTCTCAGGCTGCACAACAGTGTTTTTTCTAGGGCACGTTAAAGCTACAAGCCAAAAAGGCCTATTCCTAGCTAACCCCTGTCTGTGAAACCAGGTCAAATTTTACTTACATGCAGGTCAACGTTTTACTTACATGCTGACATCTTTTTCTATCTTTGAAAACAAGTTTGTAAAGAAATTACCAGCTAAAGACTGAGCGGAAGCACATGACGTCACCTAGATACAATGTTGATATAGCAACCAATCACTCACACTTCTTCTCACAGCACGGGACAGTCTAGTGTGAGCATCAACCCACTAGCGGAAACATGGACAATCATTCCGCAGAAGAAGGGACAAGGACGGAGCCTGAAGTGTTAGCTAATGATACATTTGAAATAAAGACAAGCGATGTGTACAATGTGGATAAAAACTTACCAACTCGCTTTAATAATCCGGAGTGTTTCAGAGGATACAGGTGAGAATCATTCAGCCGCAGTGCATCATGTGATCGAAACCGGAAATAATGTTAACTTACATTTATTTCGTTAATTCATATAAATATACGAATATATGCTCTTTAGAGGCATGATGAAGCATATTAGTTATAAATATACGAATATAATCTCTTTAGAGGCATAGATGAGGCTTATTAGAATCTATATAGATAAAATACGTAGGCTATCTATCATTCGTCCATCGACATAGTCATAGAAACGAGTAAATCAAATTATTACACCAATAACAATGATTCTAATAAGCCTTATACTTTTCAGTCAAAAAATGATCAACCCTCTATACCGAACAACAAGTCAAACATATGGAAGCAAAAAACCAACAGTTCATGAAATGCCGGTAAGTAGCCTACACACCATACACTGCCAATAAAGATTATTCACACATTAGTATTTACACCCACCATTTATTTTTCAGACAATCTTTAAAGGAAGTCGTCGGAAGTTTTCTGAGCATCTTCTGAAAAGTGGCATGTACAGAGAAAACGGCTTCAACACCGAGCTGGACAAGAGCCGACTCACTGGACCCAACACAACCACTTCGCTTCATGACAGAATCAATTTCCATTGCTTATACCATACAGATGGCAAATCTCAGTAAAAATAGTCAATTTATTATATATGTAACAAAGAAGTCATGCTAATTTGATGCTATGGGGTTGGATTGTTATTTTATGTTGTGGTTTTTAAAGTAAACTCACCCAAAAATCTTCTAGTTCATTTACTCTCCCTCGTGACTCTTTTAGGTAAAAGATATCTTGACAAATGCGTTTTTTGTCCATACCATGGAAGTCAATAGGCTCACATGTTAATTGGTTTTCAACGTTCTTCAAAATATCAGGTTTAATGACCTGAGGTGAGTAAATGCTCACAGAATTTTCATTTTGGGTGAACTATCCTTTTTAATTGTATAAAAATCGATCCATTTCATTTATAGCCTACTGTGTGTGATGGATTCCAAAATATGTCCTGTTTGAATATTAAAAAAACACACAACTAAGTCAAGAATGTCAATATAGTTTATTTTATTTGGTGTAGTAGAGTGAAATTCCACAGTAGACCTGAACGTAAAAGTCCAGGGAAAATTCTCTCGCCGTGTGACCCTCACACACAGTGGAAGCCATCAAAATATAATCCACGGGTTTTAGAAGCACTTTGAACCAATGCGTGGAGGTAAAGCGGACTAACCTACAATCAAGCATGTTAAAAACGTAATGCGGTGGGGTTGAAATAAGACAAACCGTGACATCAGCGATTCCCATAGCTCGAACCATCCAGCATCCACCTGAATTGTGAAGCGTCCCTTCGGAAACAGAACTCGTTTGTCGTTACACTGAGGAGACGGGCGGACGGTATTAAGGGTTTTGGTGTTGACTTTTTCCCTGTTTTTCCTTGGAGCTGTAAGCAGCAAAAATATTGTCCAGAGGGCTGGATTGTCAAGTCCACAAACCTCCAACATTATTCGTAAAGTAAAAGGCACTTCAAAATGTTGTAACAAAATCCAGTGTATTGTCTTACATCATATAACACACATGATCAGAAATGAAGGAATGCAACGATACTGTAGTATAAACCTTAAAGAGAGTGACGTTTTTAAAACAGTTTTGCTTCAGGCTTATAAAAAGAAAGTAACAAAAAGCTGGTTTGTAGCACACGACAGGTTTAAGGTTTTCATGGAGCGAAGACAGAGAGAGTGAGACGTTTCTGTGGCGTTGCAGACACTGAAAAAATTGCATAGGCAAGGAAACATGGTTCTGGAATCGCACGGAAGGAAACAAAACGAATGCAAATTTAAGATTCTATCCACACGGACAGAAAGTTGAACTTCTTTGAAGTGAAAAAGACAAATATACGCATGGGAAACTTAAAAGCAAATGGGACTTCCAAGTCAGCAGCAGCAGTTTTGGTGCAGGGTGGCGCCCCGGTGGAATGGTGAAGCTGTGCGGTGAGCCGAAGAAGAGGAACTCTACAGCTCAGTGTCCTGATACTTTTGTGCTGTGGTGTAGTAGCCGCGCTTGGTCTGCTCCGCCAGCTGCTGTCGAATCTCCTCCCCGGGCTCCTCTCCAAGGCCGGGCGGGCGGCTCTCCATGTATGGCAGCTTGGAAGGAGGCGTCTGGGGCTCTGGTCGCGCACTGGAGCTGGACGCAAAGCAAACGGCGCAAGATCAGTGAAAAATTTAGCACACTTTTTCACACAGAGAGGGATAAATGAAATGAAATTTACTCGCTTTGTTCCAAACCTGTATGAATTTCATTCTTCTGTTTAACAGAAGATATTTTGAAGAATGTCAGTAAGGCCGTGTGTCCACCAAAGTGTTTTTCCACGCACCTGGCGTATTTTTTCAATTGTTTTCAATGGGAGCGCCGCGTTTTTTAAACGCCACGAGTGTAACGAGGCGCTGAGCGGCCAGCGTTTTTTACAGGTCGCAGAGAGTTGAAAAATGTTCTACTTTGGATAAAACGCAGCGCTCATCACTGTCACTTTTTACCCAGCTGTCCAATCACAGTGGAGGAGGGGCGGGACTAATACCACACCGACCAACTGTCACATCATTCTTGGTGTAAAACGACATCAACCAACAGAGCTAACCGAACAAAATGGATGAAAAATATTTTTTTAGTATGAAACAAATTATCTGCGAAATTAGTCACAAGTAAACTGTGCTGCAGATATTCTGTATCATAGCAACGAAACGTCTCAACGGAAAAAACGCTGTGCTGCCAAAACGCTCTCAAGCGCCCAAAGCACGGCGTCTTCAGCAGAGCGTGTGGCGTTTTCAGCTGGCTAAAAACGCTTTGGTGGACACACGGCCTAACCAAACAGTTGAGGGGCCTCAATGACTTTTAAAGTATGAAATTTAAAGGAGCCTAATGTAAGATTGTGGCCAAAGCTGGTACTGCAATCACTTTCAAATTACTGTAGAGCAGTATTTTGGGTGAGCTGTCCCTTTAAGGAGCAGTCACATATACTGTTGTTCATGTGAAAGTGTAGGATTTCCCCATACAGATTTCACACAAATTTTCCGCGTTGAACAACAAAAATCAACTTGGTTTGAAAGTATGCAAACTGTATTTCATACATCGCTACACTATGAACAAATACCGATAGATCTTTATCGCCCACAAAATTTCGCTTTTGTGACCACACTTTCAGAAGAAAACAAAACTCTTACCCGATAGGTTGTGGCCTGCTGTGGTCCAGTTTCTGAGACTTCTTGGGGACGGCATAGATGTCTGGATGTTTCTGAGCAATCTCCACCTGAAAAAAGACAATACAGTATGAACGCATCAGAATTGATTCTTGTATATTTTGGCAGAAAATTTGTCAATCAGATCTGTGGTTTGCTACAGTACATGCAATTGGTATTTATAATTTTTGTTTATTTTAGGCAACATTTTTACTATCAATGTGAATCGTCAATACTTTTGGATCGTTTTTTTTTTCCATAAGAGTGTACATTTTGATTTATAATTTTATATTTAATATATAGTGTGTTAAATAATAAATATAGAAAAACATAATAAAAAATATAATAAAAATATAATAAAAAATATATAATAAATATAATAAAACCTTTAATATGAATTTTCATTTATTTTTTTAACTGCAAAAATTATTTTTAAAATTATTATTTTTTCAAAAATTACTGTATATGCTGGGTCAACCTACCCAGCATACACAGTAGATGACTGCCCAATGGTGTTCTTTTAATTTATTTCGTTCTTTCATTTTTATTATAACTTATTTAGTATTTTGAAATAGCTTTATATATATATATATATATATATATATTTCAATTGAATTAACATAAATGTTTTTAATAGTTTTAGTTAACAGCAATAACCCTCCAAATAAACAACTTACAATTTTAAATTCAATTCATTTGTATAGCCTTCGATTTAATGTTGTATTTTTACAATATACAAATATTTTGTTCCAAAGCAGGTTTACAGACAACAAAAAAACACAAATTAAACAATGAATTGAAAATTCCTACCGATTCATCACAGAATGAAAAAATTAATGATGCACTTTTTTTTTTTTTTGCTATGGATGACGAGTGTGAGGGACGCTACTATGCCAACCTGACGAAAAGCCGTTGTACTGGTCTTCATGCAAAGCCTAAAAATGATATAAACTCACCCTGGCGTTCTGGGCCTCTTGGATCTCCAGAACTCTCTGGTTCCGGGCAAAGTGATCCATCTGCTCGAAGGCCTTCACTTTGCCCCGGAAAGACCTCTGAGAAGGATCGTCGGGACTGTCCCCCAGGGGTTCATTGTCCCGTACCGGGGGGCTGTTTACGAGGCCTCTGGAGCTGCGGGACGCGAAGGTAGGCTTGAGTGCTTGTGGGGGAGGAGGGGGCTTGTTTTTTGCCGGAGAGTCCTGGCTGCGCGGGTGCTCGCTGCTTGCGGGACTGCTTGAACGAGAGTCGTAGTTTCGAGAGGGGTCGTAGTGCCCCCTCGACGCCTCCACTTGTGACAGCACTTTTACCTGAAAGACATTTGAATATGTGTTTTAGAGGAAAAAGAGGGACTCAAGTTAAAAGAAGTTCAGCTAAAGCAAAAAACGCATTCTGTGTGAATGGCCCCTTAAAGCCAATTCACACCGCACCGATAAGACAGCATCAGAGACAGCGTCAGGTTTTGTCAGAGCTTGTTTTCGCTGATTGGAAGAAGTGACAGTAATCTGGTGACTGTCTGTTGGTGCCGTATGAATTGGTCTTAAAACTACAGGTAAAGGCCCGTTTTAGCACTGGATTATGCTGAGATTGAATGCATCTACTCAGGGTCACCACCGCTGTATTTTCACATTGAGATCCATGATTCCAAACACAAAGACTACAACACTACCAGGACAATCTTCAACACAAACTACTAATTGTGCCAGTTTTTCTATAAACACTGCCAAAACACTGAAACTACTATTAACACTTTACAATAAGTTTAATTCTTTAGCATGAGTTAATACATTAGGTACCGTGAACCATTATTGTTCATTAAAACTATTACAAAATAATTTTGTTAACTGAAATAAAGCTGAAGTAAAATAAAATAATTATTAGATGAAATTCTTGGAAATGTTTGGGAACCTTGGAAACCTTTGCAACTAACTGAAAAAAAATAAAATAAATTAATGATAAATAGAAATTTTAAACACTAATAAAAATGGCAAAAGCACATACAATTATTAAAACTAAATAAAAGCTAATTCAACATATCTATAAATAGTCGAGTGGTATTTAAATAATCCTAAATACCCCCGTCATGAATTAACAATAAATAATCTCTACATATATCAATACATTTTTAACATATTTAAAGATAAATAAATAGTTAATGCATTATGAAAAAAATATGAATTACAAATAACTTAATTATAAATAAAACAATAAAATATATTATAATACAAGATAAAAAAATAAAAAGTAAATTAAAAATCAAAATAAATTAAATAAATAAATTTAAAAAGTAATTTATTTTTAAAATTAACTAATGTTATCGAGCTGAACCTTATTGTAAAGGGTAATTAAACTACTGTACCACCAATTACCATTTTGTTTTGTTTTTTACACCAAGGTCACATGTCTGACACAAATGAATTATTCAAATCAACTAGATTCTGACAGTTGCTTTCTAGTAAACTACACTAGTTAATTATATTACCACAATGTGCCATTGAGCTGCTGCGAGATGATTCTGAACTGCTGGAAAAATGGTTGCGCCAAATCAGGCCGTTCTTCTGCATGAATGCGGGTTCAGTCAAGGGAAGAGTTGTGTTAGTCTGAGGGAGTTTTTCATCTTTACTGCAAAGTTTTGAGTCTCTACACGGATGCATGCCACTGCATTACATAATAAAATAGCAATGCCACGACATTCCTCTATTTAAAGTGTGGCATAAGTGTCCAAAAAATGACTTGTATGCAATTTTAGTTTTCTCTTTTGACAATAGTCTAATATCTGGTAAGTGATGAATGGTGTTTTTAAGAAAGGAAAGCCACTGGGGAGCATGACATGAGCTCACCTTCGCGGGGTCAGGCAGGAAGGTGGACATGAAGGGGGGACTAGCCTCGGTCAGCATCTCTCTGCTGCCCATCCTGCGGACACGACCTCGAATCTCTGGGCTGGACTTCCTGAGGATCTGGAGGGGGGAGTATTCAGACAGGGGAATGCATTCATTCATGCAAACACACTGAAAAGTGTTTGTCTTGGGTCAACAATCTAGCATACTTCCATCTATAAGGTTCCCACACCTTTGTTTTGGCCAATTAATATCCATTACTTTTCCAGTTCTTCATGAGGACTGAAGATAAAAAATAAAAAAAAAATTTTTTGGTCTCGTCCAGGCCTTTTAAAACACAATTTCCATAATGTTATTTTAGAATTATTATATATTTTAACTAGGGCTGTCAAAACAATTAATCGCGATTTATCGCATCCAAAATAAAAGTTTGTGTTTACATAATATATGTGGGTGCACTGTGTATAATTATTTTGTATATATATAAAAACACACATTCATGTATATTTAAGAAAAAAAAATATTATTTATATATAAAATATTTATATTTATATATAATCTAAACTATATATAAAACCATATACAGAATATACATGAAAATATTTCTTAAATTTATACAAGCATGTGTGTGTATTTATATATCTAAAATAATTCTACACAGTGCCCCCACATATATTATGTAAACACAAACTTTTATTTTGGATGCGATTAATCGTTTTGACAGCCCTAATTTTAACAGTATTTCTCAATATTTTGAATTTTCTTTTATTTTATATATTCAGTTTTCATTGTAATTTTTTTTTTTTTTTGAGTAATTTTAGTACTTCAACTTATTTCAGTTCGTTGCAAAGACAACTTTTCAAATATTATAATCTATAAATCCATATCTAATATTTATATAATATATTTGTATATATTATTATAATTAATTTACTTCAGTTTCATTTCAATTAACGAAAAGTAAAAAAAAAAGATTTTTGACTTTTTGACTTTTGATAGTTTTAGTATTAGTTAACGACACTGACATTAGTTAACAATCACAACACTGACTCCCTGATATCCCCAGGTTTTCATAACCTTAATAATGACTTTTGCAGGAATAATCATAATCTGTTACCCTGTGTAGAGTAAATCAGTAATGTTGTAGTTCCAACATCTAACAGAAGGGGGCAGAAGAGTCTGCTTTTTGCAATTACATATACTTTTGAATAACATATGTTTTTTTTTGTTTCTGAAAACATGAATTCCTCATGATTTGCCATGTAAACTCATTGTCATGCACTTCTAGCACTTACAGCAGGTAATGAATGCATGACAAGTGTGTGCTGGTGTCTTATGCTCAATATGAAAATGTATTTCCCTGCTCGCTTGACCTCTGCCGTCTTTCTTTTAGCACACAGCTGACTTTGTGCTGATCTAGGCAACTGTGAGGGATGCCGTCGCAGCAAGCATGTTTAAGTGTGTAGATGTCATGCAGTTCACCATCACTGTGGGGGATGCATGTGTCCATATGTCTTCGGCCATGATAAATAGCCATCAATGTTTTGGAATTAGTATGCATGCGAGAGTGTGAAAGTGTGCGCATATTCCCTGACTGTGGGAACCCGTTAGATAATGTGAGTGCGTGTGCTAACCTCCTCTGGCATGACTGGCTCAGAGGAACGGCTAATGGCCGACACCCGCTGGCGGTCGAGTGGTTCGTCCGCTTCGTTATCTGTGTAAGTCCCGCCCTCATCCGCCGTGTCCTCATAGTCGCTGGCCAGCCGGCTGTCCATGCTGAGATAGTCAGCGCTCATCGCCGAGAGATACGACATGCGGTCGTCGTGGACGTCAAGGTCCCCCTCTGTCCCGTCCAGCTAAAAGAGACACATGATGGATCTTGTGTACAGAGAGGAGTGAAAACGAACGAAAACACAAAAACAAAACAGAACGAAAGCTGTAGAGCACCAGTGAAGAATGATGAACAGTAAAAGCACAGAAAAACAGGAGGAATGTCTACCATGATTTTCAGAAAAGAAAGACATGCATTAGCAGGTAAACTATGGGTTCACTGTAGCTATAAGGGAAACGTTGAGGAATACTGGGAAAGATAAAGTGGGAAAATGTGAATGAAGGAGTCTTAAAGTAAAGAGATGCTGTAAAATGTTGCATTAAAGTTAACATGAAACCATAATGGATTTTTTAATGCACAATCCTGGTTATGATTCATGACTCATCTCGTGTTGACATTTTAGATTAAAACTATATTAGCGTAACATAAATCTAAAATAAAAATTAGGGCTGTGTAAAAGTTAATTGCGATTAATCGCATCCAAAATAAAAGTCTGTGTTTACATAATATATTTGTGTGTGCTGTATATAATTATTTTGTATATATAAATACCTATGCATGCATGTATATATTTAAGAATTATTTGCGCTTAAATTCTGTATATATATTTAAATACATAATCTATATTATATAAATATAAATATTTTATTTATGAATAACACATTTTCTTAAATATATACATGCATGTGTGTGTATTTATATATACAAAATAATTATATACAGCACACACAAATATATTATGTAAACACAGACATTTATTTTGGACGCGATTAATCGCAATTAATTTTTGCACAGCCCTAATAAAAATAATTTATTTTTATTTTAAAGGGGTCATGAATTGACAAATCAAACTTCCTCTGATCTGTTGACATATAAGAGGTCATTGCACTATAAAATAAAGTTTCAGAAACGACTTGTTTCGGATTTTGTCACATTATTACGTCATAGTGCGACGAGAGACCGCCTCTGCAAAAGAAGATCAACACCCACTTCTACATCATTGCCTCTCAAGCCCCGTGAATTTTTAGTAGTAATTTAACTACTTTTGTTTTGAAAGGATGTTGGCTGGTGTGAAATATTTATATAATGTTATAATGTGAAATAGATACATAATGTTTCCTGATTTAGGGCGTTTTCACACCTGAAAGTCCGCACCAAGGTCCGAACACAAGTTCATGTTTTGATACATTTTAGACTTGCAGAAAGTTTTGGTTTGGCTTCACACTGCAATAATGGGAGCGCACTATAGAACTTTACGTGACATACTTGCGTCCTGTCGTCATCGTCTATGTGGGCTCCATCTTGACATTGATTGGTTTAGTACATGGACATGCGTCTGACGTCAGCGTGTTGTCAATACGGCGGGTAACTTAGAAAACATGAATGAACAGACGCATATTATTATTGCAACTATATTGTTATTTTTATGGCATAATTACCTGTAGCACCAACTATATACAAGGCTAGTTCAAATTCGCCAAATGAACGTCCTCGTCGTGCGAACATTTTATCGTCGCCGGCAGGAAAGGAGCATTTTACCTTCTTTTTTTACGGCTTTTTGGGAACCACCAGAACTTCCTGTAAAGGTCTGACCATACATAAATGCTTTCACACTATAAACGAACCAAACCTTTTTTCAGTTTGATCCGGACTGAGACTACCTCTTTTCGTCGGACTTTAGTCTGTTTCCATCCTTAGCTCTGCATTTTCCTTTGCAGTCTTTTTTATATAATAGAAATAAAATTGTATTATTATTATACATAAATAATAATAGTAATAATAATAATTATTATTATTATTTATTATAAATAATAATATTATATTATAAGTTATAATTTTAAACAATTTTAATATTGTGTATATTATATAAAATCATGTATTTATTATTATATCATTATTATTAATATAATTCATATTTGCATTTGTATATATATTACATTATTGTGTTACATAACTATAATATTATTTAGTAATTGTTATTATTATTATTATTATTATGCATAACAGAACTGAAAGAACCACTCCACAACAATTGCTGCCTTTCAATATGAATTATTTCAGTGTTGTCCTGGATTTCTTCTTTTTTTATATACAGTTTTACAGAAATACATCAGATGTCAGAAGTAAAATAGGTTGTAAACAGTGTTTCATGTTGACTTTAAGAGAAGGTTTTGTGTCAGAGTGGATAGAAGGTAATGGAGAACTATAACGTCCATTGTTTTTACCTTCCCCTCTGAGACCCACACAGCGTGGGTCTGCTGGTCTCGTATGGTCTCCTTCAAACTGCCGTACCAGGCATCGTTAGCCGAGTTCAGATCGATAACGGCTAAAAGTCCGATGGGGGAGGGGGAGAGAGAGAGAGAGGGAGGAAATCAAAACATTTCGATTTGGGTCAACTGTCTCTAGGTTCAACTTGATCTATTTATCTCAGTTTCCATCAGCTGCTTTCAATCATTTGGTGATTTTCGAACTGGAATCTGTGTCAAAGACAGTTTTCATTGATATGTGCCAATCACAATATTGGATCTGTACTTCTCCTGAATTCAGTATTTAAGCATTTACAATAAACAGATTAATAATATAAGCTGTGTGTTCATGCTAAACTCGCCTCCACAATTCTACAATGCAAGATAATGCTAAAGAAAATCTTTAAATAAATTGAATGAATAATAAAATAAATGTAAATTTCCCCAAAATAACCTTTCAGCAAAAAGTGAGCAAGTGAGCAAACTCTGACAGCTTCTTATATGAGGTGTCTGGACCCCCAGGACTGACCGGTAAACAGGTGTGAGCAGGTTTTCCTGAGCTTCAGAGCCTGATCGTAGAGTTTGCGGGCACTGCGGTTAGAGCTGGGGATGATTCTCTGTCTCATCGCCTTCACCCCAGGTTTGCTGTCCGGGCTGAAGAGGATGACTATGGGGTACCACTGCGTGTAGTTCAGGGTGTCCACAGCTTTAGGAGTGACGTCCAGGAGAGCGTGCTTGTCCTAAATCAATGACAAAAATGGGTCAATGAAGCCTAAATGTACAGTAGAAAGCATAAAATTACATTCATTTAAATAACAAAATACTGCAAGTTTGGGTTATTAATTTGTGTGATTATACAATTACCTGTTCGATGATCTGTCGAATAGTGTTGAGACGAACCACCCCAGAGGATTTTTCCGACCCCGCATCTTTGGGTTCTGTTTCTGATGTGCCATTGGACAAAAAAAAAAAAAAAAAAAAGTATAATCAAACTACAAATACTTTACTCAATAAGTGCAATGCAACAAATTATTCATTTTTAATGATTTAAAATTAAAATAAATAATTTAATTATTTAAATTATTTAAATAACAATTTAAATAATTCAAAAATTATTAATTTTGAATTAAATTCAGCTAAAGCGCTAACATTTTAGCTTAAATTCTTAAGCTGATGTCACATACATTCATATGCATACAAAGTTTATATTCATGAAAAATGGCTACACAAAAATATGCATCGAGTTTTTTCATAGAAAAAAGACATTTGATCAACACGATCTAAATTAAACTTAGACTGAAAATAAATCAAACTCAAATTTGGAAGTTTTAAAGATTCAATTAAATTATGAATACAACTTTGTATTATTTTATAATGTATTTTATAATAATGTATTTATTTATATTAATAATAATATTTCATTAATACATATTTTATATTTAACATTTAAAATAAATTTATAATTTAAATAATATATATATATATATATATATATATATATATATATATAATTATATATTTAAATAATTTAAATATATTTTATTTATTTAAATAAATAATTAGTATTCTAAACAGAAGTTGACATGACATGTTTTAATGACATGGCATCAGGTTGTTAGTATTCATTATGGTGTCTGAAATAATTTTGCATGCTTAAAATCTAGTGTGACAATCCCGTTATTGATGGTACCACAGAGACAGTCTCATGAACTCACTGGCAATTACAAACTGGTCTGGAAGCTCAGCGGCCAGTTTTTCACTGGCAGCATCAGCGATTGGTCCAAACAGCACAACCGGCCTTCGGAATCCCGCTATGGGAGGAACACAAGGTTTACAACAAGAATTTCACAGTCGAGATAATCTGTTTTAGCCTGACTAAAAGTACAGAAGGGTTTGGGTTAATGGTAATAAACACTCCTTTAGCTATGTAAATAGGGTTCAGAGAGGATTAAAGAGGAGCCTTGACTGATCATTCAAAACAGCCTTTTTCAAATTCTTGACTGTGGACTTCTGGCTAATAAATCATGATGATTTTATTAGTTTTTTTTTTTTTGGAACAGCGTGTAGGCAGCAATCTCTCTCAGTGATGAGCCCATTTTTCAAACATATTAAAATTTTCTCAGCTACACAGACTTTCATTAGCGGTATTAGGCCTGTCAGCTTAGAGATTTGACTAATGTTTTATGTAAGAAGTCGTCGACTTATTGAGAAAGTGTATTGTGTACTAATATATATATGCATATATTAATGCTGACAAACGATTAAAATATTTAATCGTGATAAATCGCATTAATGTCATGGTTAACTCACAATTAATCGCAATTAATCGCTCATTTTAATCTATTCTGAATGTCTCTTGATTTCTTTTTGTCCCATTATTTTTTTTTTTCAAATTTATGTGTTCAATTTCACACTAAAACATTTCCACTTGGAGCAAATAATCTCTCACACAATGTAACACTGTCCATCAATAAAAGGGTGAAAGAAATAATGACAAGGTCCTGATATTGACAAGGGGGCGGAGAATTCGCATCAGCTGTGTGTGTGCTTGGCCATCAAGTGGTGTTTCAGACTGGATGTGCTGTGATGATGATAGCTCAGTACACAACGAAAAAACACACAGATCACTTTGGTCTTGTCAATGGGACCATTTGGCAACTTTTTAAAAGTGGACGAAGCAGTAAAACATTTCATTAAACGGTTTCATAGCGCAGCACCAGGCATGCAGCGTCCTCTTGCAAAAAAAAAAAAAAACTACAAAGTTTGCTAGGCCAAAAGGACCGTTATTCTCGCAATAAATAAACTAATTGCGTTAAAATGGGTTTGCGTTAACGCCGTTAATAACGTATTTAACTGACAGCCCTAGTATATATACTATATGTACACACACCTTCTCTCAGCACCACCCTCTCATAGGCAGGGAATCGTGTGGCGACAGCAGCAGAATTTTCCTCTCGGCTCTTCCGCAAATCTTTCTTCTTGGCCGCCCTCTGACCACGTAGTCTCCAGAAGTCGGCTCTGTCACTTCCTGAGCCTTTATGTGTGTTCTGGACATTTGCCATCTGCTCCGCTCTGATCGGCACAGGAGCAAGGGTTATGGGTAGAAAAAGAGAGAGACCGACAGAGCTCAGACAAATATTGTCCATCATTTTCCATTCTCACCTGCTTTTGTTGGGAATGATGCCCTTCTCCAGCAACTGGTTGAATTTGCCCAAGCGGATGGCCAGCCAGTTTCCCAGTTTGCCGTCGTATAAGGTGTCCACCACCTTGAGGATCTCCCCCCGGGAGAAGGCGAGACACTGAGGGAGCTCCTTCTCATACTCAAAATGGGTCCGGATAAAAAACGAGTCCCCTCGACCGGATACCAAGATGTCTTCATAAACTACAAGACAACACAGATACATAAGCTCCCAAACATGCTTTGGGATTCATTTAAAGTAATTGCAATAATCATCAGAAGAATGAGACTAATACAAAATAATGAAAAAATATATATATAATAAATAAATAAATACAGTAAATAAATGAGTAAAAATCAAAAGGTTCAATAAAAATAAACAATACATAAATGGACAAATAATATATAAATAAAATTCTAAATATATAAATGTGAATAAATAAATCAAAAGGTTCTGTCAAAATAAAACATACATAAATAAACATACTATAAAATATATAAGATAATAAAACATAAATAAAATTAATAGATCAATTATAAATAGACATGACAAATAAATAGATAATAATATGTAAAATAATAATAAAATTCAAATTGATGTGTAAAAATAAAAAATAAAACATAAAATAGAAATAGAAAAATTAAATATGTGAATTAATTAAACGTGACTTTCAGTCTACCAATCTCTCACTCTCTCCAAAAGTAATGCTGTAAATTAATTCAGCTGTGAATGAATTTCCTTTTCAGTGGGTGATTCAGTGTCATTTAAGGATAAAATGAACAGCGGTCAGAGTTCCTCTAGTGGTGCCGTCTTGATTAAAACTCTGACACCACATCTGACTCGGCTCAGACCAAATGAGCTTCAACCCCTGACAGTGCCAGTCCTCACTTTCCCATGAGACATCCACACCGAGGAGAGGCGGAATGAGAGAAATAGACATGAAGACAGGGAGTGAATGCGCTGGAAGGATGGCATGACAGCAGAAAAGGAGAGATAGAGCAGAGAGAGTAGTGTCAGTTCCAACAGTAGGGGTCACTGCTGACGTCCCGCCTTATTACGATGAGATTAGGAATTTGTTTTTGGTTTGACTTTTCTGAAAGTTTCTCTACTGGGGTTGAACCAATAAACATTGAACACAGGGGTTCATTTACTTCCTCACATTACTGGCAAGAGAACAAACATGAAAATCAAGATTTTTGCATGTTTGTACAAGTGCGCGCCCTGGAAGAGCCAAAACTGGCTACAACTGGTTTTGTAGTGATGAGCAACAAGCCGAGGCCTCTCGACAGGCTTTGTGTGTATAGGGGGGGAGGAAAGAATGAAGAAAGAGCACTTCAGGCCCTGTTCACACAGTACACAAACCATACACAAATGTATGGTTTAATAATCCTGGCTTAATCTAAGCCCTGTCTGTGAAACCAGGCCTATAATTATTAATAATAATAATGAAAATAAAATAAAAACAAACAAATAAAATTATAAAAACACATAAAAATAAACTAAAATGAATATGAAAAATAAAAACCTGATTCAAAACATTAATAAGACTATGATCAAACTTAAACTGTGTTTTTGTGTGTTTTTTTGTGTGTGTGGTGTGAGCGAGGATCATCTTCTCTTGCTCTCACCCTCAGTTTTATTCTGTGCCAAAATGGTCACGACCTCACCCCGTGGGATCTCCAGCAGGAACAGCACGGCCTCCTCTCGCACAATGCCCCGAAAGTCAACGTTATTCACCTTTAGGGAGAGACAGATAACACACACATATAGTTGAAAAGGAAATGTGGCATATGCAAATCAAATTCAAAGCACATTCTCCTCACCTAAAAGGATCTTGGAAAATGTATATACATAAAGCTATATACATCTCCCCAACCACCCTAAGCGTTTTCTGCATAACAAGGTTAGCTAATCATAAGAAATATCATTTATATTCACAAGATTTAAAGATACAGTAATAAAAACAGCTCGTTTTAGTCTAAGGTTTGAAGACAGCATGGAAAATGGTCATAAATAATTCAATTACAGTTGTTTATGATGCAGCAAAACCTCAGAACAAAACTCAAACAAAAACCAAACTGTGAAATATATCACCTTTAAGTAGTGTTCAATGGCTGCCACTTTCTTACAACTCCATGAATAAAACATGTTATTATTAATTATGATGCTATATTCTGATTCGTGAAAACCAAGAAATGGTCTGAACATTATTAAGCCATGACGTCAATGGAAATCTTGATGTTGTACCTTCATGATCTGATCCCCTACGCGGAGACCTTCCTCTTCAGCCGGACTGCCGTCCTGCACTCCTGCTATGAATATTCCCACATCATTTCCTCCAGCCAACCTCAGTCCAACACTCTCTCCTTTCTGAAAGCTCACCATCACCGTGTTGGGCCTAAAAAAAAGAGAGGGAGGGTAAATTTGCTAACATCTTAATGTATATGATTAATTTTAATAATTCATATAAACTATATATATATATTTTTTTATAAATAATAAGTAAAATAGTCATTTTGATTAATTAATTTATTGGAAAGGCATAGTGCTGACTTAGAAGCTATTGTGTTCCCATTGAAAATAATGAATTTTATAATAATTTCATTCTGAAACCAAATTTATGTTATTCACAACTGCCAATACACTACTGTTCAAAGTTTGAATTAATGAGTACTTTTATTCAGGAAGATGCATTAAACTGATCAAAAGTGAAAAAAAAAAAACAGGCTTAAAGGGATACTCCACTTTTTTTGGAAATAGGCTCATTTTACCACTCCCCCGGAGTTAAACAGTTGAGTTTTACCATTTTCAAATGCACTCATCCGATTTTCTGATATTTAGAAGAATATCTGTAACCAGACCGTTTCTGGTCTCATTGACTTCCATAGTATATTTTTTTCCTACTATGGAAGTCAATGAGACCAGAAACTGTCTAGTTACTGATATTCTTCTAAATATCAGAAAATCGGCTGAATGGATTCGAAAACGGTAAAACTCAACTGTTTAACTCCGAGGGAGTTGTAAAATGAGCCTATTTCTAAAAAAAAAAGTGGAGTATCCCTTTAAAAATGGTCCAATTTCCATTCATCCTTTCCAAAAACACTAAATACTAAACGCACTGTCATGTCTTGTTTCCCCCTGCTCCCTCTCATCCTGTGTTTAGGTAAAAACAAACTCTTGTCTGTGGTCTTAAAGCAAAGCGTCTCTGTAAGCAAGTGCAGGACACGAAAATAACCTCTCCCCGTGGATACGAGACGCAGCAGACTGCCTCTTCCTCATGAATATGGAGGAGCTGACGGAGAGGATGATTAAAACAGAGAGAGAGAGAGAGATTGCAGCAGGATCCAACTCGTCTGTGAGGCTGTGATGCAGATGACCCCCCATCTCGGTTTCACTTTCTGTGCTTTGTCTTCCTGTCCTCTCTTCCACCAGTGTGACCATTTAAACAGATAGTTCACCTCAAAATTCCTTATTATGCCATTATAAAGTCTTGATTTTGTTTTTGGGGAGTACGAGAATCAGCTTTCATGCTTGAATGTTCAAGCAACACATTATTTTATATTTCTGCAGCATCTCTCCTCACAGACGGTCAGTAACACTCTGTTTAGATCCTGTCTCTTTGTCTACGTTCCTGTCACTCCAAATATGATTATGTATCGATTGGAATCTGATCAAAAACTATTGACGTCCACATTGTGTATCTCAACTGTTCAGGTCCGATTTGTGCGTCAATGCCGCTCTTTTGTTTTTCTGAATATCTGCATTGTTTCTATGGCAATGATGTTACGTTGGTGGGTAGGGTACAAAACGGAGGGTTGTGCAATACAGATGTTGTCTCATTTACAACATGACATATGTATCCTCTGTGCTGGATTACTGCATCTTCAGAGGCATTGCATTTAAAACAAATGCATTTCATGTGATTTTTGGCCTTCAACACTTGCTAAATCTGATAGGATTTCAATAGGATATGCAAAAAATTGAATTTTGGACTGACAGTCCAGACGTAGCCTATGAAAGCCCTCCTTCCGAAAAGTGGAAATATTGTGTCGTATATTTCCAAAAGAAAACTCATGACTACAGTCTAGGCGTTTCAAGGAGTTCAGCTCTTTTGTTATTCTCTATATCACTAGTGCTTAGTGATATAGAGAATAACTCCCTTTGGAATAACTTTATGATTTGTAACTTTGAGGAAGTAAATGAACCCCTGACTTTTTTCATGCCCAAACAGCAACATTACACACTAGAGAAAGTTGAAAATGTGAAAAAGCATAATAAGTCCTTTCTAATAATCAAACTTTTTTTAATATAATTAATAACAATAATAATAACAAATAAGATAATGTTTTTTTTTTAACTGTTAACAGTTACTTAAAAAAAATATACAGACAAACAAGTGTGCTGGGGCTTTGGAGCATTGGTCTGTATGATGCGTAGGGCGGTGCGATTAATCGAAATTGATTTTCGATTTCGCCGATTATGAAAATACAATAATTGAAATGAAACAATTATTATGCCTCATTCTGTTCCTAAATGGTGAAATACATGCAAAAATATGTAAATGCTCGGAAAAACCCAGTCGATTATGTCTTTTTGGAGAAAACTGTTGGAAGAATATAGAATGTGTAGAGAAAATTAGTATCAAGAACTGTGAAATTGCACTGTTTTCTAAAATTTAGATCACAGCAACCTTATTTCCAGTAAATAGATATGTAATATATATGGCTATTGTTACATAAATTACTCAGTACTCAGCGATATAGCCCACTTATCAGTGTTGTGCCTGAACGCGTCCATATTTTGGGACGAACGTGAACTGAACGTTCTGTATTAAAGCCTGATGAACGTTACTGTGAACGCGTTCATTCTGGTGTCTGTGAACGCACGCTCTCCCAGTTTAACTTCGTACAATAGGGTGCCAGATTTCTATAGAGCCTTCCAGGCGAAAACCCGGCTAAAAAACACATAAACAGGCCTTAATATGTAGCGAAAAACACCCAATCTGGCAACACAAGACACCAGTGTCGCACCGCGGCCACCGTCGACAAAGCAGCGAGCGAGGAGACGTTGCATGATCATTTAAACGGATTTTATGACTAGGTCGGTGAGGATGGGAAAAATCTTATATTTCTGTGCAAACTTTGCCCGTCGATAAAATAATTGTTGTCTGTGGTTGTATATGGGCTGTGGCAATAAAAAATAAATAAAAAAGCTTGCAACATATGGAAAAAAAGAACTATGAACTAGTTCATTTTAAAATGTAAAATGAACTTTGAACTAGTTCATGTAGAAAGTGAACTTTCCCAACACTGCCGCTCATAATCATGCTAAATAATCGTGATTACAATATTGAAATTATGATTTTTGCCATAATCGAGCAGCCCTACTGATGTTTGAGTGCGTGTGAGATGAGTGTGTGGTGGTTGAACTCCAACCCTATCTAAACTCAGCCCTCAGTGAGTCCTCAGGTTTTTAGCAAGTGAATAAGCTCTTAGTTCAGTGAATAAGATCATGCGTGAGGAGGGTTGAACCTGCGGGTTATTCACAGCATCCACTCACCCATAAATGGCCTCGTCCTCTGGGCTCGGTCTCAGCAGGATCTTGGGTGTCGTCTTTAGTGCTGCTGCACATTGAATAAAACATTACTTGGCATCAGTTTAATGGCATCTGAAACAATTTGACAACTGACAAGTATTGCTAATGCTCCGCCAGAGGGTATCAAACCATAATTCATCTATAAACCAAAAGTTTCGGTCTTTTTCTACTATCAAACTATGAGGGATGTACAGAGAATCATGTTCCTACGGGGTGGTGGTGGCGGCGGCGGCTCTTCTTCTTGAGGTTCTGCTCTCTCCTCCTGGACTGGAAGCGGCTCCTCTGGAGTTTTGTAAGGAGAGGATGTTACAATGGGCTTTGCAAGTCTGCTCTGAGGCTCCTCCCTTAAAATAAATATAACAACAGATAAATCGTAGTTTTAATCTGACATATACAAAATATACATATTCCTCTAATATTAGAGAAGTGCTTGAGCTAAAAATAACTCTTTGTGAAATATTCTGACTGAAAGGTGCATTAAAAGGTCTTTAAAAAATATGCCACTTAGTTTGATGCTTTGAAATTTAATAACTTTTTTAAGCACTAAACATTTTTTATAAAATAGATATATTTTTAAAATTATATGGACTCTGAAATTGCTAAGCCACGTCTAAGTTGATATCACAAAAGTCGAGGCTCTGCATCAAAAATCACTCACACTCACGTAATTGCAGAAAATGCAATTATTAATTAAGAAAAACACTGGTTCCCAAACAACACTTAATGACACTAATGCTTTTTTAGATCTGCTTTACAGCAGAGTTGAAATGAATCTCATTCTGTATGAAGTTTGCATCATTATCGGCCAGTTTATTATTTTGAAGCTCTGTATTGTATGAAGTGCTATATGAATAAAGGTGATTTGAATTTCATTGGCTGGATAAAAAAAACACAGGATATATTTTACAAAAATATCTTTGAGAATTTTCTAGTTTTGGTGAACTATCCCTTTAAATTAATCGATTAAATTAATCGCATCCAAAATAAAAGTTTGTGTTTACATAATATATGTGTTAGTGTAGTGTGTAATTATTTTGTATATATAAATACACAAACATGCATGTATATATTTAATAAACAATGTATATACTTTACATACATTTATACAAAATTAATATTATAGATAAAAATAAATATTATTTTATATATTAATAACACATTTTTCTTAAATATATACACAGTATATATATACATACATACACAAAATAATTATACACACTGCACGCACATATATTATGTAAACACAAACTTTTATTTTGGATGCGATTAATCGTTTCACAGCCCTACTTTAAATGTCCAAATACTTCTTAGAGCTACTGTATTATCGATACCACATGTGTTGTAAATGTCTAGAGCTGATCTTTAAGCTGTGCGCACCTGGCATTCTCTCGCGCTGCGTCGTTAGAAGAGTGTGAGGAAAGGTCAGATTGACGTGACCTTTGGTCATCTTGAGGTGAGTAGGAATGGTAAGACTCCATCTCAGAAATATCTGAAAGAAACAAAAGTCAACAATGAGAAGCGAAGCAATTTCCTTCCTTTAGTTCTGAACAGAAAAGAGACGAGGCCCAGAAGAGACAGAATTAAATGGACCCACAACCACAGAGAACGAACCACCATGTTACTGTCGACTTGGTGTTAATTTGCCAAGATCTGCCCCGTTATAACAATCGTACTGTATAGTATTCTGTGATTTTGACCACAGGATATCCATGCCTTTTTGACCCAAATCATGGTGATTTACAATACCGACATGACTCATATGTCCAGAATTTGATGAAGCTTTCATGAAGAGACTAATAGCAGTGTTATACAGAGGCAGAAAGTGTGTTGGACAGGCGTGATTAATCTTTAGGAACTGAACACCCTGAGAAAGGTAGAGAAAAAGGACAGACAGGAAGTGACATCTACTGTACAGCAACTGCCTTGGAGAGCAGAGACGTGTGCAAAAGCAGCTAGTGCTCGCATACATTAAAGATACTTTGATAGTTAAAAGGAACAGTTCAACCCCGAGAAATAGAAAAGAAGTAAAAACGGAAATTCTGTCATCATTTACTCAACCTCGCGTCATTCTAAACCTGTATGAATGACTTTCTTCAGTGAAAAGAGATTTTGAAGACATCTTTACTCATTCAGTTTTGAGTGGGCAACCAAATCACAGAGTCAGTGAAACAATGGCCAATTCGTGTATGAATCAAGTGAATTTAAGTCTTGGTCTGACTCATATGAACTACTTTTTATGTTTTATTGTATCATTGTCACTAGTTTAAACAAACATATTTTCATAATTAGTAATCACAACATGTTTTCTTTTGTCAAATCAACTTAATTTATTTAGTTCAGATAACATATTATTTTGAGTTTCTGATGATTAAATCAATCTCCTTCATTGTATTAACTCACTTTTTCCAATTGAATGAACTTTCAATTGAATGAATTTTAAGGCAACCAGGTAACTTAATTTTTTAAGTTAAACCAACAATATTTTTTACAGTGTAGAAAATATCTGACCAAATATTCTTCTAAACATTAAACATTTTGCAACACAAAAGAAAGAAAGTCTTTTACAGTACATCGACATGAGGGTGAACTATTCCTATAATTTCTCATTTTAGAGCTCTATGTTGTCCAGGGAAGTTAAGAATTATTTGATAACATGTAAAACCACCAAGACGCAGAGCAAGGAAAGTGAAGCATCGCCCTGAAAGAAAAAGCAGGATAGAAGTAGTGACGGCCGGGGAAAAAGAAAAGAGTTACTGTGTGGTCTGCTGGTGATTTAAGTGCATGTCCAGTGCATTAACAGAACTCCTCGCTCTTCTGAGCGCCGCTGGTGGGCGGGACGCCATGCCTGTCCTGCAAATCTACAACACACTCCATTCGTAACAAAGACACTTCCGCCCACCTGCTTCAGAGCTCAGTGTAAACAGACACAAATATGATCCCAGCACTGCTGTAGGTACAAAATTGCTAACATTTTTTACTGAGGAAGGGCAGACATCTGCAAGCGATACAGATGTTTGATACTACAGTGGGGTCAAAAAGTCTGAAACAACGAAATATGGGACTCAAACATGAAAATAAACATATTTAAAACCACCAAAACACACAAAAAAAGTGGAAAAGATTTTTAAAAATCAATTTATTTATTATTATATTTAATTTTTAAAAATCAAAAATATAATATTTTTTTATAATTCTATAAAAATAATTATTTTATATAAAATAAATATATAATATTTATAATTTCTTTATGATAATCAAAAATATATAATATTCTCCAATGTTTAAAATACAAAAAAATAAATCGTATTTTACACACACACAACTAACAATTGACGACTAGAAATTGTTCACATACTAATTTTGAGCTAAAACACTACTTTTTTGTGAAATTAAACGAGTGACTTTTATCCTCTATGTTTACATGCACAAATTTTGCATGATCCAATATAAAATCAATCCGACGACAGATTCCAAATGTAATGTTGTGTTCTCTAAAATCTGCAGCATAATTAAAACGTTTACATGCATGCTCCATTTGTTCTGAACTCAATTTCTGAGCACGCCATTCAAGAGCGGCATTAAGTGTCATGTTATCTTAAGAACAAGAAGCTTTTGAGTTAGCCGATTAAAGAAGAAAGTACCGGTAGATTCAGCACATCACCTCAGCGTATATCCAGCTTTTTTACTTTTATAACATATCTAAAATTACTCCATGAATTTATTTAAATGGAAAATCAGAAGCAGGATCCCAATATCTTCAACCTGAAATTGTTTTTTTTCCCCCTGTTCTGTACTTGAGGGATTTTCATACCGATGGGCTATTGGTCAGATTATTTTTGGATTATTAGTCGCATGTAAACACAGATTCGGGAGAACATCAGGAGGATCAGGGAGCTGGTGTTTTCCAGGCGTGTTTCCATCTGTTGGGTGGGGATGAAATTACAGTCTGTCTCTTACGAGGGGGAGGACAGACCACAGAGTAGACACAGCTGCTGTATACTCCCTGACTACAACCCAAAACAGCATTATCTGCAACACTACTGTGACAACACGTGCAGAGCAACAGAGAGAATGAAACAGAGCAAACACACAGACATACTGTACTGTACATGCAAAGGCTAGCTAGACCCAGGCCTGGGCGATATTGCAATTTCTGGGGGGAACACTTTATATATATATTTGTATGTGTATACAATAAAGTAAAACTTTACAATAAGGTTTCCAGATGTTAACATTATAGTTAGCATGGACTAACAACAAAAATAACTAATTTAGCATAACTCAATAACTCAAAGCATTTATTAATCTTAGACAATGTTAATTTCAATATTTACTAATACATTATTGAATATCCGTTAATTTTTAATGGACCTGAGCTAACATGAACTAACAATGAATTTGTTTTTATAAATTTTATAAATGAATTTGTTTATATATATATATATATATATATATATATATATATATAGTATATAAATAAACAAATATTTCTTGATATCATTATATTTTATTTAAATAATCCTAACATTTAGTAGCATTTATAATATGTATACTATATTTAATAGTATAAAATAGTATACAAATATATAGATTATATCATTTTAAAAATGAAATGAAAAATAAAACATTAAAAATACTATAAAATACTATTAAAAATATTTTTAACATGACAATTTTATTTCACCTGTAACATAGTACTGGTATATTATGATTGTTCCCTATTATATCGCCCAGACCTACTAGTGAGTCTGACTGAGAATTAAAAAATGGCACTTACACAGTACATGATGTGTTAAAAGACAACATATTAAAGATTTAATTATTTACTTTTGTAACACGTCCTTTTTTTCTCCTAAAAGGAAAATGTATATTTTCATAACAATTTTCAAAAATGTAATAGCTTCCTCCTCCTTCATAACAATTCCTTCAAATCCCACAGCACACAGTCAACTTTAATTTCCCATTGAATATACTGTTTTACATAGAAATATGCCACATTAAGAAAGTCAAATGCGTTGCGAGTTCCATTGCCGTCATGTTGTCTTTAAACACAATTACCTGAATTTAGAACAATGAAGCACGTGCAGTGGTGACTGTGACATCCTATTGCATACAAAACTAATTGAAGATAAAGACACAGGGGACAGCGCTGATTTACGACAGTAACGTTCAACGTGTTCAAGCATGCTACACAACAAAGTCACAGCTTCTTGAATGCAATGAAAAATAAAATTGAGGAAAAAGCCAGCTACCACATCATCTAGTCAAAATGAAAAGTAGTGCACAATGGTGCGCAAAAGGCAATGAACTGCATTTTTATGGCAGGGTGTAAATCACATCTTAATTTAACTTCTCCAAGCGGCACGAAGCAGCATACACAATGCATACAGTGACTCATGTTCCACTGCCGATGAATGCAAACATGAAATGGAAATGCATTTAGCTGTTCTGCCCTGCCCCCCTTTGCAAGCAGACGCTTTTTCTGTACTGAAATTTACTTCCACCTGCATTTAATACCTTGAGGACGGTAGATCTGTAAAAGCCATACGATATCCAGCTGTCCCACCCTAACAACAACAGCTGAAGAGTATGAAATAGCATCCGAGACAGACTGTCATCTTTCCAGACACGGTTTCTCCTTTATGATAAATAAGTCACCACCACACAGACAGAACATTGAGCAGACTTATTTATTGTTAAAGACGGTATTAAAAAAGGAGGTTAGCATTAAACATAAGAGCACAGCGTGAAAGTTTTACAGGTTTGTTGAGGCACAGTCATGATTAAAGATTAAAGGCAACCAGACTTTATGTTGTGTCTCAGCGGTCCATCAGCTAAAAGTATGACATATCTGTATTATCTGTAAAAAGAGAACACAAAAATAGCATTTCTGTTGTAAGCTGTTTGCTTTTTCTCAGGTGAGCGCATCTTTCTGGTGTTAAAATATTCATTGTGTTTAAGTGCCTATGTATCTGATAGAAAGGTTAAGATACCTGCTATTAACATCCATTTATGTCCATGCACTTAAAAAAAAAAAAAAAAAATATATATATATATATATATATATATATATATATATTTATATATATATATATATATATATTTAATCAATTTAAATGATAAACAAACTATTATAATAAATTGATTTAAAGCAAAATAAATATATATATATATATATATATATATATATATATATATACATATATATGTGCATATATGTGTGTATATATAAATAATAATATATATATATATATATATATACATACATACATACATATATGCACATATATATATGTGTGTATATATATATTTTATTTATATATACACACATATATGCACATATATATGTGTGTGTATATATATATATATATATATATATATATATTTATTTTGCTTTAAATCAATTTATTATAATAGTTTGTTTATCATTTAAATGGATTAAATATATATATAAAAATAAATCATACAAAATAATGCAAAATAAACAATATAATTATAAATAAATATACTTTCTTGAAAAAGATACACAATTTAAAAAAATCTATACAGTATTATGAATTATTTTATAAAATGGTTAGTTCCAGTCCTTGATTCTGATTGGTCAATAGCTGTGTGACCAAGTATGTTTTAATAATTTAAATAAAAAACTGTATGTAAAAAACAACCAAAACACAATTTGTTTGTGCTTTCTGGAATAAAAAAAGTAATGTTTTGAGCCTTTGTATTTTTTATCAGAACTGCGGGTCTTCCTTTAACACAGCTGCCATATTGAGTGTTGAGTTTTGCAATTCCTCCCATAAATTTTTCTACAAATGGGTTGTGTCCTTAAACTGTCTCTGATGTGGTCCACTAGTGCTCAGATAATCCGAGACGGATGATAACAGCAGGTATAAAAGGAGTCAGTAAATCTCAGCTCTTTGCTAAAAACAAAACAGTCTTGTAATTTCTAAATGACTGTGTGTTCCTGTTAAATATACTCGTACTATCAATCTATAACTACACAGCCAGAGGAAGTTTTATAACCCATGTCCGACTGCATTAACGGTATCGCCTCTGTGTAGAGGACCAGATTTAATAAATCCATGGCATATAGTTGAAATTGTGCCAGTGGATGATAACCATACTCCGACACAGACGGTGACAAATTGAGTTTTGTGCTTCGACACTCATTTCGAGTCTATTAATAGTGATTCGCATAATTAACTGTAATTTATTACAGCCTCAGCGCCTGGCGAATGTGTACATGATATTACTAATCTGATTTATCAGAGCCAATTCATGCTATCTGCTTTTAATTAAAGTGCGGAGTTAGAGAGCAAACAGCCAGAGGGTGAGCACCACGGCTCAGGAAGCGCTGTAATGGAGACTAGTCTACGGAAAAATGCTGCACGAGAGAAGAAACTTACCGTCAGGCTCCGAGTCGCTGTCTGCCAGGGCAGGGATGCGCACCAGGACCTGACGATGATCTCTTTGCACCACCAGTTGCAGCTTGCCCCGTGATTTCTCAATCAACTTGCCGGCGTCACTCAGCGAGAGGTTCTCGGTCACCGTTCCGTTGATCTGGAAAAAACAAAACATGTAACGTTAATGGTTAAGCTTTTTTAACGCTAGGGTGCTACGACATGAGTCTAATGTGAGTTTTGAATGCCATTTTGGTTGAAGCGAGCAAACAGTCACCCCAAATATACATACATATATTGACAAGGTTGATAAGTCGGCAGATATTTTCCATGATAAAAACATAAATCATAATGATTTATTATCTCCCTTGGTACTGTCACTGCATTTACTAATACTATTAATGTCAAATACAAGATTAAATTTAAAACATATTATTTAATATCATATTATTTTACAATTAATTTGATATGTAAATATTAAGTAAAATGAAGTTAAATCTGTACTGTAAAATAATAAAAAAGGTTAATTTCATAAATTGGGTGTATGTCATTGTCTTTAAATCGTGTGAAACATATCACCCATGAGCAAACATGTGCAGTGTTTTTTAGTATTATTTATTTACTGTATTACTATTATAGTATTTAAATTAAATTTTAAATTAGCTTGTATTTCTACATGGCCAGTTTTAATTGTAATTTTAGTTTTTTGTTGTTGTTTTTTTTTTTTGTTATAAGGTTTTGTCATTTTTGTTAGTCTTTTTTAATATTTTAATATACCTTTAATATTAGTACTTGAATTAAAACATTTTATTTCAGTTAGTTGTCATGACAACATTTCTATTTTTCATTTAAGTTTTTTTTTTTAGTTTTTTTTATTGTTAACTTGATTTTTAATATTTTTAGTTCTAGTTAACAATATCAACAATGAAATATTAAACACAGAAAGCTACTGGGCTGTTCTAGCAATTTTATAGATGTCATGTGTGAATGAAAGAGTCTTATAGGAACCTTGAGAATGATGTCGCCCTCCTGGAGATTTCCATCTCTGGCAGCCAATCCAGTGCCGGTCATCTCTTTGATGAAGATCTGGCTGCCCAGCCGGAGGCCGTACTCTAAAACGAAACACAATGAAACATTGGTTCTGTTCAGCAACGCTAACATGAACCTAACAACCATAATGACCTTGACCCTTTTAAGCACTCAGCAATCCCTCCAGCTGTCAATCAAATATGGAATATCGATCTGACAGGCAGAATCAGAGCTCTGAACGCTCAAGAACCGGTAAGAGAACTAAATACGATGAACATTTTTTGGTTTAAATATTATTCTAAAGAAAAACGTTTCCTGTTTCCTAACCCAAGGCATAATCTGGTAATAAACAGCGCTCCCCGCTTTGCCCTTCTGAGCTGAGGGTTATGAGCAGCTGGTGAGGAAATCGGAAGAGACGGACCGCTTTATGTGAAGTCACAAGAATGTATCCCCTCTGAAATCTCCAGACAGAGCCATCATAAATAAATCAGATTAAAATATCATCAAAATCTACTGAGGGCAATTTTTTTTAGGATGGGTGTATGGAGAAAACACAATGAGAGTGAAATAAAGAAATGGGAGGATTACAGTAGGACAGAGAGAGAGCCAGCTGCCCTGTTCACGTGTGTGAAGCTCAAATGGTATTTTTATGTTGTGTGTTATTCCCGCAGCATCTGACCTGATCTCTACTGCAGGAATATAGGCTCTGCACCTGTAAAGGGATCATATTTTACACTATTGAGATAAAAATGATGAACTATGAAAATATATGCTGTTACGGTTTTGCTGCACATTTCACAATATAATGCCAATTTGGAAAGAGGGAGCTATTGAAGGATGGGGGTCTCACAAACTATACCAGACAGTGCACTGCAGAGCAAAATGAAGACTATATATACTACCGTTTGTTTGGGGTTGGTACGATTTTGAGCATAGTCTCTTATGCTCACTAAGGCTGTTTATTTCTATAGATTTAAATACAATAACAATGATATTGTAAAATGTTACAATTTAAAAATATTTGTTTTCTATTTTAATATATTTCAAAATGTAATTTATTCCTGTGATTTTTTAGCATCATTACTCCAGTCTTCAGTGTCACATGATCCTTCAGAAATCATTCTAATATGCTGGTTTGCTGCTCAAGAAACACTTATTATTATTATCAATGTTGAAAAAAGCTTTGGTGCTTTATATTTTTGTTGAAAAACTTGGAACGGTAGTATATTCATTAAGCTTTTTTTGTAGTTTAATAATGTAGCTAAAAAAGGCCATATTATGAGTTTAATTAAAATAATTGTGCATCCTTATATTTAATATATATATATATATATTTATTTATTTATTTATTTATTTATTAAATAAAAACTTAAAATAATTTTTAAAATTAAAAAAATATATATATATTTTTTTTTAATTTTAAAAATTATTTAAAAAATTATTTTTAAGTTTTTATTTTTATTTATATATATAGGATATTTTTATATATAGGATATTTTATATATATATAGGATGGTTCAACTGCTTACCAGAAAGTTTCCACAAACGGTTGTCACAAAGGTCAATTGCATGAAAAAATATGACCTTACAACAAATTTATAGCAATATTTACTGTAAACATTGATTTACATTGAGTATTTCCTTTAATAACCCCCTTGAAGAAGCATTGAATAAGGGGTGTGTTTGTTTGGGTTGATTTCAAATATCAACATTGCCCAACGGCATATTTCAAAAACCTCTCCTTTAATAAACTACAAAAAAAACCCTACATTTTAAATTTTGCTGTCAGTACGATGAAGTTTACAAATGAATACTTTTATTCAGCAAGGATGCATTAAACTGATCAAAGGTTACAGTAAAGACATTTGAAATGTCACAAAAGATTTCCATTTCAAAATAAACCGTTTTTAATAATTTCAGTCACCTAGCTCTATTATATACAAGATAAACCCGAGGTTCTCACCTTCATTAGGCCTGTTTTTCACCAGCATCACATTGATGGGCGGCTCCAGGGGCTCATAGTTTTGAAGGTCTCTTCCTCTGTCCCGCTCTCTGCTGGGTGAAGGCGAGTGATCCTGCAGCCGGTCCCTGCTGTGACTCCTAATCATCTTGTCATCCAAACGGGTGTCATACCTGCGCGTGTCATAGCCCTGGTCCCTCCCGTAGCTTCCGGCAGGGCTTCCTCCTCCACCGCGGCCTCTACTTTGCTGCTTATGATAGCGAGGCTCCGGGCTGGATCCACGCTCCAGTGTCCGGCCCCGACTGCCGTCCCTGCGGTAGCCGCTGTCAGAGCTGGGCGATCTCTCTGTGCTCCTGCCTCTGCTTCGTTCCCGCCGAGAGTCGTAGTCCTGGCTGCGGTAATCCGGATCCAGGTAGTCTATCCGGCTCTTATCGAGGCTGCGGTCATGCTCTCTGTCGCGGGGGTAGCCCAGGCCGCCATTTCCCCGAGGGTAATCAGAGTCTGGGTCACTGTGAACACTGCGGTTGTCCTCGGGATAATAGCTGGATATGTTGTAATCACGGCTATCTACACTCGGGGATGGGGGCCGCTTGAGGACAGACACCTTGCGTGGCCTCTTTACAGTCTGTGGGGAGCGATCGAAAATAATTAGTCTTTTTTACAATCAGCCCATTGTTATCAAAAGGACATAAGAGACTGATCTTACTATATGATAATTACTTTAAGCAGGGATCGATTGCAGTACATTCACTCGAATGCTGCATGTCTATTAGGTTTTTTTTGTATTTTTCCTACTATGGAAGTCAATGGGACCAGAAACTGTCTGGTTACTGATATTCTTCTAAATATCAGAAAATCGGCTGAATGGATTTGAAAACGGTAAAACCCAACTGTTTAACTCTGGGGATACTCAAAAAAAGTGGAGTATCCCTTTAAACAGCGCTTGGGACAAAAGAAAAGTGCAAAATGTAAATCTAAATTTGGCAAAAAAAATTCAAATGTAGTAGATAAAAAACTACATTTAAACTACAACTATTAAAACTACACTACAGATAAAAAGATTTTGTTTTTTATATGTTATCTTAATAATAATCGTAAAATGTAAACTCAGGTCTTAAATATAACTTAGCAAACACATTTAAAATATTTAAATTGCACCCGAGTAAAGCATTAATGACATTACATTTATATCTCACATTACATGTTGATTGGATTTTATATGTAACATCTGTAATATTTAATTAATAGAATATTCATTAATATCCATATTCATTTTGAAACTAATGTATTTGACATGAGTGTTGGGTTAAAAAAAATTTTTTTAATTTTTTGAAAAGACTTTGAAAGGCAAATATTGACGCTTAATAATAAAAAAGTGAACATTTGACACTGCTAACCTATGCTAATAACCAAAGTAACTTGTTTTAACAGGCCTCTCAAAGGTCAACTTGACAAATACTCACTATTTTGGCCACTTTCCCACATTTCCGAAGTGACTGCACAGCAAAAGAATGAGGCACATTATCCATGGCGATGGCGTTGACCAGTATCACACGGTCGTTCTCACTGTCCACAAGCAAAACAAAACAAAAAGTCAACATTCGATTCTATGAAAGCTATAAGGTACTCAGGCTGTATCGTGAATAAGTAACGGGTGTAAGGGCGTTGTTAGTCACAACGTGAACCGGAGTCCCTGACCGTGTTACTGTTACATTTCAATAAAAATAAGCTGTTTGTTGAAATGTATAAAGTTATTACATTGATAAACGATTAACATGCTCTAATATACCATGCACGATAACACCAAGGACATTTATTAGGGCGGTAAGCAGAGTCAATTTTTAATTTCAGGTCATTTGAAAAAGCTCTATGTGAAAACTCGATACTTATTAACAGGCCTATGTTGGTGTAAAATAATGGTTTACCAATACGCTCAACGCATATGCATTAGTAAGGCGAGTGAAGCGTACAAGAGCAGTCCATCGGCTGGTCCTCCTGGCAGCACGTCCGACACGATGATGGACGTCTCTCCGCTCTCCACGTTTGGATTGTCCCGGCCGCCGGACACAGCAATTCCAAAGCCCATTTTAGAGTCCTGCAAAAGAAAGAGAGAGAAATCACTTTCAGTGTGAAAGTAGCACTAATGCATTTCCATAGTCGTACATCACAGCGAGCCTGCCCAAGGCAGTACTGTTTAATATTGCTTCTTAGAAGCATGCAAACGCCCAGCGGTGTTACACACTCACGTCCGTGCGCTCTTAAAATAAATCTCTCATAAACGTTGACTCCACCACAGTGCGGTTTTGCAGAGAGCCATTGCACGCTAAAGCTAATGGAGACATGGTTCCACCTCATTGCTTAGCCAAATAACAACCTGCTGTACCTGCCTCAGAGGAGCGCTGAATAAACAGTCTAATGAGTGGGTATCGCTGGCTTGATCTGGCAATCTGCTCCAAATATATTCAGGCCCAATTAAAGCTGGAGATAAAACCTGACAGCAACTAGAGAAACCGAGGCTGACAATGGCACAGACAGACACTGACTCTAGGGGTAGGCGGTAACCAAAAGCTTGTATAATATTACCGCTGGCATGAGTAAATATATACCAAAATATTGAAATAGACCAAGCTCCCAAAGAGCACACGTGCTCCCAAGCTGAGAAATTTATGAGGACATTAAAAACCCTTTAGGGGCATAATTGAACAAACAATGCATTATTCCTTAAAGGGATACAAGGAGACATTTATAAGAAAAATTATTTATTTCATTAGAATAAGATTCATATTCTATATTACAAACTGTATTTAGTAATTATGAAATCATTTATAGGCCTAAGTCAAACTGTGTGTATGTGTGTGTGTAATATATTATATATTCAATCTGTATATATATATATATATATATATATATTTATATATTTATATATATATATATTTGGGCTTTCAAACGATTAATCGCGATTAATCGCATCTAAAATAAAAGTTTCTGTCTACATAATATATGTGGGTTCACTGTGTATAATTTTTTTATATATATATATGTATATATATATATATATATACATATATACAGTATATATATATATATATATATATATATATAAACACACACACACTTGCTTGTATATATTTAATAATTTTCATGTATATACTGTATATAGATTTATATATAATTTATATTATGTATAAATATAAATATTTTATATATAAATATTTTTTTTCTTAAATATACACGCATATGTGTGTGTTTACATATACACAAAATAATTATACACAGTGCATCCACATATATTATGTAGACACAAACTTTTATTTTGGATGCGATTAATCGCGATTAATTGTTTGACAGCCCTAATATAAATATATATATATATATATATATATATATATATATATACTAAAACGTTTATGTAAACAGATTATTGTGCCACAAAAAATAGCTAAATTTAAGTTGAATTAATTGTCAGATACAGTTTATAATAATAACAAGGAAATTATCAATAATAACCATAGAAAAAAAACTGATGGAAAAATGTGGGTTTTTATTTTTTTGTAAAATAAAATGCAATGGGACTTATTTTGAAATGTCTGTGCTTTACTATTGCCGGCTGCTCATGCAAAAAAGATAAAATATGCACTCTTACAGCCATCTACAGCATATTACATGCAGACCATAAAGTAAACATTGTAATTCATCATAAGCATTCTATTAGCATAAATGTGCAGTATTCACTGACTGGGAGCTGTAGAGCGTGCAACGGCGCCACATTGCTACTTTGAAACATGCAGCTTAATCACCTTGTTTAATAAATCACATTAGGCTGTAATGCGATTCCTGTTTTTCCATCCCCAAATTAAGACCTCTTAAAAATAATCAATATGTTACTTCTACCATTTATTTAAGACTTTTTGCGACTTTAAAATGAATAAAACGGAGGAACCGGAGGGACTTTAAAAAAAAAAAAATTCACACATGTGCTCCTAAATACATTTTACACCCTTTTTAGTCGCAAATGCGAGTCCTTATAGATCACGATACCCCATATAAACTTGTCCTCATTCTAAGAATCCTGTTTTTTTAAACTTCATAAAGCTTATATCTTCCCTTTTATGCTTGCGATAAGACAAGATAATTCTTATCTGAACCCAGGGATCTGACATGTCAAAGAGCCGAGATGCTTTCCCAGGATGAGTTTGATATGAGATGGTGGTGATAGTGTCAGAGTGTGTTTGGATAGGGTGTGAACCCTTGCGATCTGTCACGCGGTAGATAAAAGATGCGCATCCTGTTGTGCATGATGTTCGAGGAAAAAGGAAAGGGAGGAAGGAAAGACAAGATGGGAAGACAGAGGGGGAGGGGGAACTTCATCTGACAGACTGAAGCACTTCTACAAGGAGAACACAAGCACAAAGTGTTTTGATGCTAATAAGTGGTTAGTAACAATGTACATGTTTACATGCATGACAATTATGTCTCATGCAAACACCTTATTTGGAATATCTACTGTTCATTTATACATGCACGTGTCCATATGGATATAATTATGAAGGGAACAAGGGGTTACATGTTAGAGGGGCTTGGTTAAGAGGGCCATCCTCTCTCTGTGCAGCATGTGGCCTCTTTGGTTACAAACACGAAATGTGTTCCATGCCGAGCCGCTCTTCTACAACATATCTAAACATGTGACTCTTAAATCTGCATTGGGTGAGCTAGGGTGTGGGTTAGTTTGAGTAGGTTCATGTAAAAGAGATAAGTTTCATACCCGTTGTAGAGTCACAGTGTACTGCTCCCAAACCGTCTCCTCCATTCCTGAGCTCTGCATGGAAAAGAGAAAGAAATCACCATTAAATCACCAGTCAGGCGTCACTAATTTTAGTATGCTGTGCAGCGTGACATGTAGGGTTGAGTGTCCTATACACAAATTGGTTCTAAATGAAGTGTCCTGAACTAATTATTTAAATACTACATGGATGCATAATTACTACATGGATGCATACACATAATATTGAAGGAATATTCCAGGTCAAGTACAACTCACTGTAAAGCATGACAGTATCTGTGGCAATTACTTTGGACACACATATAATTAGCAGTTCCTCCTGCCCATCTCAAAAATCATTCACTGATTTGTAAAAATCGAGGGAGAAGTCAAAATTACTGTACTTTATGTAATTTTCTTTAATCAACAGTATGCCACAGATTCTATCTGCACAGTTTAAAGGTGAAGTGTGCCATTTTTTAAGGTTCTTTCCCAGTTTCATGTAACCACAAAATACTGATATTTATTTAAGCATCCCTGCCAGTCCAGTTTGGGCCAGTAACAGCGAACAGAAAAAGTGTTTGAAAAGTGTTATTTATTTTATTTAAGTGTTTGGGATCAGTACGTTTTTTTTAAAATCTATTTTTTAAGTGAATATTATTCAGCAAGGATGCATTAAATTGATAAAAAGTAACAGTAAAAACAATTAAAATGTTGCAAATTATATCTATTTCAAATAAATGCTGTACTTTCAAACTTTCAATTCATCAAAGAATCCTGAAATAAAATGCATCACAGTTTCCACAAAAATATTAAGCAGAAACTCTTTTTCAATATTAATAATAATTAATTAGCACCAAAATTAGGACCAACTTAGCATATTGGAATGATTTCTGAAGGATCATGTGCCACTGAAGACTGGAGTAGACAATTCAGCTTTACAAAGTACATTTTATTAAAACAGAAAACAATTATTTTAAATTTTGGTAATAATATTTCACCACATTATTAAAAAAAAAAAAAAAAAAAAAAAAAAAAAAAAAATCGACCCCAAACAGATAAAACATTTTTTACCTGCCCCACATAACACACTTCACAGTTACGTTGTAAATAACCCAGAATATTCCTTAAAATGACATTATGAAAATGAATATTAGTTAAAAATTGACAAATGAAGAGCCCTCTCCAGCTATATAGTATCTACACAGAAATACCTGTGAACACCCCATTATTTGGTACGACCCGATACATCACTGCGTCAAAATGAGGGTCTACCACATACGGCAGGAGAGTGTGTATGAAGGATGGGCCTGTCATTTTCACAGCTCACTTAGGCGAAAGCATCATTTCTTCGTTTCTAACGTTTCTACATATGTGGACTGAATCCACGTTACCTCACAGATCCATGTAAGCCAATGTCCATAAACACACTGCGAATGACACCAGGGTCTGTATATCTCTCTTTTTGAAAAAAAGTCTGACAAACTCACACACACACACACACACACAGCTCAAGGGTGTGTTTGTTCCAATGAACAGACAGACATGCTCATCAATATTGATGATTAACTGGAAAGCGTCCACAGTACAACCTCAACTAAACCATGACGACACAAGGTTAAACCACGGCGACTTTGACAGTAGGTCCGGTTAAAGCTTCTTAAAATAGTCGGCTTTAATTAATTAAGAAATCTGTTTGGACTAAACAATATCCTAATCTACACCTGATTCAACTCAAACTAAACGTCTCTCCCTTCCACGTCCATCTGTGTCTTTTAAATAACACGATTTTTACAATACACACAGTTTCATGTGACGTGACAATGTAAAAAAATCACGCAGCTGACATTTGCTATAAAATATATTGCATTATGCGAGTATACTGTACGCAGGTAAAGTATATATCCAATTTTTCGACAATATAACAATTCGACCATTTGAGGTTTGCTATATATAGACCATTTCACAAGATGTAAACAACACTGGTCCAGAAGCACTTCCTGTTTCAGTTTTTTAACACTACATAAAAGCTGTGATGAAATACAACCAAAAGAACATTTAAAACTGAATCAAAAAGTTAAACAAACATCTTTAAGATGTTTTCTTTACATGTGAAATAAAGAAAACAGTTACAAACTGAAACAGGAAGTGTTTCTGGACCAGTGTTGTTTACATCTTGTGAAATGGTCTATACCGCTTATCTTGAGTGTACTGTATGTGTCAACGGTAAAGTTGAATAAATGGATATACTTATAATAGTTGTATAATTTGTTATTAAGTTATCGATGTTTTATATGGTGATAATGTTCCTTTAAAAGAACCATGTTTATTAATATTTAAATTTATTTATATAGTGCTTTATACAAAACACATTTCAAAGCAGCTTAACGGTGATAACGAAAATGATTTAACGATGCGGACAGAGTTCATTTCGGCCGTACAGCATCTCTAGCAAGAAAATAGTGTCATTATTCAGCTAAAGTCAGTTGTTGATTCAGTTCTGTTGCAAAGATCATTAATTATTAAATTAGTTCATTTCCTCTATAAAGCAGCTCTGCAGAAAACAGTGATGTCATCGTCCAGCTCAGTTCAGTCAAATCGATAATATTGTTGAATATTAAGTGTCGTCCTAAGGACAAAAATGGTTGATGAGCAACACACGCATACGTTTTAGTTTTCATTTTGCACTTCCCTTAAGCTTTTCCATACAAACACACACTTCCCCTCGTTCTCAGCTCGTCCCCGTTAGCGTGCGGCTCTGATTGGACTATTCTGCCTGCGGATATCTGCCCTCAGACAACTAGAGAAGCGTACAATTAGTGTGGACATGTGCATTTGTTGGGCTCTCCACAAGCACTGGGATAGTGCGCTATGCAGCAAATAAAACTAATCCACAGAGATAAAGTAAATAAAGGGCCTGATGCTGATAAGCTAAGACAGCTCTTCTCCTCTCCTCCTGCACTGGGCTGCTTTCTGTGGGTGGCTAGTGGAGATATTGTTCATGAGAAAGACAGATAGCGAGGGAGCTAAAGATGCTGCATCATTTGAAGGCAGTTCAAGCTGCTTTTACAAAGCACTCACCTTCTCGTTCTGGAAAATGATGGACAGTTTCACAGCGAAAAGGAAAATTACGACGCTGCTCGCTTCATAAATCAAAGACAGGCCCCGCAAAGGCTTTGCAAATCGTAACGAGCATTTTCCCTTAATCTAGTTTGTCCGACCAAGTTAATGAACAAAAATGCATTTATGAATACGTAAACATTATTAAAGTAGCAGTTCGCCCCAAATATGAAAATTCACCGTCGTGTTGTTCTAAATGTGGCTTTCTTCTGCATCAATTTTGATGTCAGCAACAAGAAATTAGCCTTAGGATGATCTCCGCCGAAGTCAAAGCCTATCTGAACTCATATGAATACGATTTGAGAGCTGCGGAGATGGGGAATGTTTTCAGCCAATAAAAATGTCCATTAATTTGGTCATATTTGGCTATTGTTTGGTTTCAGAGGAGTTATTTGGAGGAATTTAAAATCACCTAGGCTACTATTATGACATTTATAAAGTCATTTCTGGACAGGACCCATCTTTATTAGAGTGCTGCAAGTATGATGTATTTTTGCAGGCCAATCATGTAAATTAGCATATTAGCACTTCCAATTTCATCTTCCAGAGGTCAGTAGGTTTTTTTTAATGGGTTTTTGGTTCAATGCCTGAAATACGGCTTGTAGCGCAAGCACAACATATTTACACGTAAAAAACATCAGTTATACCACCTAGTTATTTTTCTAAACATGTATTTGTCTTGAAAAGGGTGGCTGCTATAAAATGGCTAAATGGGACTAGAGGTTGTTGAGGCCATTAAACATCATCACACAAACAGGAAACTTTAATAACTCAAAGTATTCTAACTCAAACTTTCAGGAAAAAAAAAAACGTTTTAAATAAAGGCTGAAAGAGTGGTTTAGCTTAATGGTGGTGACGCTTAAGGCATTGTTCGTTTAAGATTTCCTTCAGGCGATTATATTTAGGCTTCAAAATTCATAAAAGTTGTGCTGATTTGTCAAGATTACACCTGATGAACAAAAAGTGTGAGAATCGCGAACACTTTTTATCACAGAGCTTATTTTCAGAAATAATCCAAAAGCCAATGGAAAAATACTATTGGGTTTTTGTCGAGGGAACCAGGGTGAAACAAACTTAAGGGTTGGCCTACAAAATGACATCACTGCAGTACTGTGCTGCATTGAAAAGAGCGATTAGTATATCCTGCAAAACAATACATTTCTACAAAAGAAAATAACAGGTTTAAAATGATATGAGAGTCCTTTAAAGATTCATATACCTGCATTTCTGTCTAAAGCTCCTAAAACACATGTTCCAGATATGTTGACCCTTGGTTCTCATGCTGCCGCTCTTCAAATGAATAAAATAACATACCATAATCTCCATCTGTCCAATAAAGCAAATCCAAGCCCAAAAATATGAAACTTTAAATCCTAACTGCTATACTTGAGATGTCTCCACAGGAAGCTGTTATCCACCTCTCCTGAGAACTAACCTAAAAAAAAAAACTCTAGTCTTATTTGGTAAACTCCTCACAACAAGGTCAAGGCTCTCCTCTCTCTCCGGCTCAGCTCAATCTCAGAGGGACGGGAGCCCGTCAGCGGCCCGTGAGGAGGACCCTGCTGTTCCCAATAAGCTGAAATGCGTCCTGTCGACAGGACCATCAGCGTGACGCCGTCCATAACACACAGACCCGGGTGAGCAGGGGCGCTGGGACAGCATGTAAACCCAACCTGCAGATCGTAGCCAGTAATGCTAACATGTCTGAACAGCCTGTCCACACGAGCAGATACAACAGGTTAGATGTTGACAAAGAGGGACACACACACACACACACACCCACTAGAGCAGTAAATCGACCGCCACACTTGTCAACAGAACAACTGAGCAAAAAAATCCTCCATGATAGGGAAGTCCTAATTGATATTTATTTGCGGTCAACCAATAGGCTGATGCTGGTATCTAGAAAGCAGGGTGGTCAATTACGATTACAATTAAAAAACTGTAAAATCAGACAGAGTTACTTTACACTATATTCACTGAAAACGGTTCCTATCTATTTACGAGGCTATTTTTAGGTTTTCGATACAAGAATGAACAAACATGTCTGTGTATCAGCCAATGCGACATCAGGCCGGTAATATCAAACTGGCTCATTATTTGGTCAAAACTAGGGCCAGACCGATAAGGGATTTTGAAGGCCGATACCGATACGAATATTTTGGGGTTTTAAAAACCGATACGCCGATATATCGGCCGATATATTTTTTTTTTTTTTTTTTCAGAAACGCAACAAAACATTAACAGATTTCCCTAGCATTAGTTATTTATAGTTAATTATGAGTTTTAAACATACAAATAAAATGATTGCTGCTACAGCCACAAGGTTGAGGAGATTCCCCTCTCTATGTAAAGCGCTTTGAGTGCAGAGAAAAGCGCTATATAAATGTAATGAATTAATAACAGCATTATTATTATTATTGACAGTAATAATTACAAAAAATAATGATGACATTATTACTATCATCATCATTTACATTATCATTAACCCTTTCACACGTAAGTTTAAAATATTCTAACTGACCCCCCAGCGTGAGTTTTTTTAAGACGACCGTTATTTAGAACTTGCCACTTTAATGTTTCCATGGTGACGAGTCATTGCTTGTCACGTGACACAGCACACCTGATCTGCTTTTATGTCATTTTTCCTTTTTTATTAAAAATATTCAAAAATGTATTAGCTATATCATGAAACGCTGATATTCCGATTGTCAAATATGTGCAAGTCAAGTGGAAGGGTTTTGTGGTTTAGACATCTTTATAACGATCGCGTTAGTTGAGCTGTATGCGCAATGGGCGGCGCCACTTTAGTTTCTTTTTCAGTTCAGAGAATCGGATCTGTTGGATTTATAGCGTAAATTCCTCCACTTCTCACGAAATACATGAAAGTAAGTGGCTGGTGAACTGGGAGAAGAATAGGGTCAAATGTTAAGCTACTTACACATGTGTATTTGATATGAATAAAACGTGTCGATTATTATTGCCTCTTCCATAGACAGCTGTGTGTATTTTACAAACTCAAAATCATTTTTTTGCTAGTATGTGTATATGTGTATTTAAATGTCTGAAACCTAAAATAAACATTATGTGGTTGAAAACACTCAATAGTTGTGATATATGACAGCACTGAGTGCTTCTGTCTCTGGCTGAGCGCCAGCCATACTAGCTTATTCCGCTTCACTCTCGGCTTATTTAACAGCAGCAAAACTGGACATGATAGTCAAAAATTTTGTCATGCTTAATTGAGTTAAGAGAACTGATGGGGATGTTCTTTTAATTGTTATTCAACTCAAGCAATGTATGTCTCGTGATGAACTTCCCATTCACTTCATGCGATGATCTCGCGGACTCTGACTGGCTGGATCAGCAGTTTGCAGGATGCGTGGCGCGTTATACACGTGTGTTGCCAGCGGGGACGGTGTAGAGTGCCCTCTGGTGGACAAACAATATAACTCCAACACTCATTACATGGTTGAATGGTGTTTCATCCGTTTTTTTTTTAAAATATTCGTTTATCGGCCGTTATAAACGCCGATACCGATAGTTTGGAAAAAGCCTAATATCGGCCGATAATATCGGTCGGCCGATATATCGGTCTGGCCCTAGTCAAAACAATCAATAATTCTTTCGGCTGCCCCCTAAAAGTCGACAAGAAGAGAACTGGTCGACTAAATCTGAACCTCCACAGGAATTGATGAAGTCACGTATGAGGTAATATGTTGGGCAGAAGAGGGTTGACGTGTGACCTCAAAGATGACTAATTTTAAAAATGCAAGTAGTAGCTAACGTAATATATATGGGTGCACTGTGTATAATTATTTTGTGTGTGTATATATATATATATATATATATATATATATAAAATACACACACATGCATGTATATTTAAGAAAAAAAAATTATTTATATATAACAGTATTATTTATATATGAACAGTATATCCATGAAAATATTTCTTATACAAGCATGTGTGTGTATTTATATATATAAAATAATTATACACAGTGCACCCACATATATTATGTAATCACAGACTTTTATTTTGGATGCAATTAATCGTTTGACAGCCCTACTTGTGTCTTGTGTCTTTCTTAAAATATGAGAAGACTGAGATCAGAGTGATGGTGAGTCAGGTATAGGCTAAGTAATTGTCCATATTCTTGTAGTGTTTCATTTATTTATTCATTTTTATAATGTATATTTCTTTGTGTTCTGACCTCTGGAAAAAAGATATTTCTTAAAATGTTAAGACTACTTGACTAAAATAAATCGTTAGTTGCACAAAAAAATAATATACATACAAATTTAAATGGCTTAAAATGTTCTTCAGAGTAGATTAAGATTAAATTTGCTTAATGTACCCAACATATATATTTAAAAATAATCAAGGTATGTTTTCTAAACCAAATGAACACAAGAAACTAATATAACAATATACATAGTAATAAATACCATTCATATTTACATACATTTAAAACATTTAGCCCTCAAACCGTATTCACTTTATAGCCATTAATCCTGTAATTGTGGACAAATGTGGGCACAGAGGACTGTGATCCTAATTTTTATTTATTATAAATGTTATATCACTGTCTTCGATAAAGTTTTGTCTATCCAATCATTTTGGGGTTTTTTTATTTTTATTTTGGGGTATTTTTGAATTTATTTACTTCAAAAAGTATCATATTTTCTATGTAAATTATGCTTATTTTATGTTTATTTTTTTTAAATTTGTTTAACTACATTAAAATATCATTCCAATAAGTTCTTCGAGCCGAAACCTAAAGATGAAGTGACTTTGCCGTCATGTGGTGTCTTATTTTGGCTTATTTTAGAATGCTCTAAATGTCAGTTTTCCCCATTCATTTCTATGGGTGCCCATTTTTTTCACCCACTTAACATTGTAGAATTGAGTGCAAAAAAATTGAGTGTGTTCAGGAGGCAAACTTAGGAAAAGTAGCCAAGCCTTGTACCACTCAGATCAAGGGAAGTATTTTTTAAAAATAAATCAAAACTATTTTTCCCACATTTGTCCAGAATACGGTTTTAGGGTTAAATATATGAAGGAAAAAAAATACCACAAGGCGACTTAATTAATAATTGAAGTTAAGTTTTGGACAGATTCACAAATATTAAAATCTTAAAAACTATATTTCCCAATTTTGCTCATTTATTTTAAGAGATTAAAATAGGGCTGTCAAACGATTAATCGCGATTAATCGCATCCAAAATAAAAGTTTGTGTTTACATAATATATGTGGGTGTAGTGTTTATAATTATTTTGTATATATAAATAGACACACATGCATGCATATATTTAAGAAAAATGTGTTCTTAATATATCAAATATTTATATTTATACATAATATTAATTATGTATAAATATATATGAAGTATATACTTTCAGATTTTTCTTAAATATATACATGCATGTGTGTGTATTTATATATACAAAATTATTAGACACACTACACCCACATATATTATGTAAACACAAACTTTTATTTTGAATGCGATTAATCGCGATTAATCGTTTGACAGCCCTAGATTAAAACATCTCTGTCTTAACTCTCATATTTGTGAGATTTAAAGACAAGATGGATTGTGAAACTAGTCTAATGACATCAGTAAACCTGATAAAAAGCACATTTAAATTATTGCAATATTCATAATCTTAACTTAACTGCTAAACACTGTGAACAATCAATACATCACCCAGCCTAAATGCAGCCACACATGCACATCAATTCACACACTAATTTGCCAGTCACTCTAAAAATACAGCTCACACCTGAGGGATACTGAGACCCAAACACCTGCTCCCCTCTGCATCCCACGGTAATGACCGAAGCACAAATCCCAGACAGCGTAAGAGTTTAAACAGCACGGCAGATGGATCAACAGAGGCAGTGCAGCCGCTGCCAGCAAAAGCTACGCTATGCGACAGGAGCCAGTGAAGTCCACTCCACACACACACACACACACCTGCACCTGCATTACCGGCTCATTATTGCACATGCAAAACAAGTAACAATGCTTCGTTGTGTTGCAATTAAACATTTAATCTGCGGTTCATCGCAAAGTTTTATTTGAAAAGTACAAGCACAGCACCCGAACTTTCAGCACAAACCCAAACGCTACGCTAACATACACCACCAAACATCATGCTATACGTGACAAAAACTTTGCACAATCACAAAACACGCCCACTAACGCGATACAAACCACTCTGTACAAAGATCTCTACTGCGGGATCTAGGAAAGGGAGGCAGAAACACGACAATCCTCGCTCTAAGGTGGCAGGCGATGGAAGGGTTTATCCCTGGAGGATCAAGCCACCGCAAGCGCCTTTTTCCCCATCCCCACCAGCAGTTTGAGCAGGCATGACGCATGCCTGGGTGAGAAGAGGATGATGAAGCTGTTCCTTAGCTCCTTGGACTCCCCCCGCACCTCGATTCGCGCCCCTCCGCGCCGCCTCCATCTCTGGGCTCTCTGCAGGCGCACGCAGCAACCAAAGGGGAGCCAGTTCACACTCATCTCTCCCCATGGCCACCCGACCTCCAATCTAATTAAGCTCTGAGGCGGAGAAGATTAGGCACCCGGAGAGAGAGGGAGAGGGAGAGAGAGGGACTATAAATAAGACTCACAGAGCCACGGCGAGTCCTGAACGACTGCACAGCGCGTGCCCACTTTCGGCACAGCACCGTTTTCATGTCTGCGCTCTCGCTCTCTCTTTCTCTCTCTACAATTCTGCCGGCTCCTCTTCTTATGTAATCCTAATACACAACCGGCCTACATTTACACAAACACACACAGATCAATACCTACATATTTACGTGTGTACAGATGGAGTGTATACAATATTAGCGTATATACACACACACACACACCTAAGAATTCCTAAGAGACTGCAGCGATCCACAGGACAACGGTGTTCACTTTAATATTTCAAATTGCGCAATGCTGAGGAAACTTTGCAAAAAATTGTTACAATATGCTTTAGCAGAGTATATATTCAACTTGCATTTGCATTCTTAGTAAGTATTTATGCTATTTATGTATTACTGATGACAATTATTATGTAAGTATTAAGTATTATTAGATTACATTAATATTTCTTCAACTCCAATTCCTTGTTAAAATATAAACATTTAAAAAGTGGCTGAAATAGAAACTTGTTTACATGACGGATTGTATTTAACATACATTTAATAATAAAGACAACAGGTTAAGTACAAAAAATATAATGAATATTTATGTAATATAGTGCATGTATTTAGCAAAATGCTCCTCCTCTTCAGATTTGAAAGTCCAGGCTACGTTTCATATCAAAAGTAACAAAGCACCAATCGTATTGCAATTATTAGGGAGCCGCAATATAAATAACGTTTAGTGAAGTTGTGTTTGTAGCCTGGATGCCAGCCCCAACTCCGCCCACAACATTTTTTTGGACGGGAAGTTCGGTCTGGACTCGATCCATTGAGGAGAAATTATGAACGGTTCAGAGATCAACGGGCCAATCAAATTGCCAGGGCGGGCTTTATACGATGATTGACAGGTGGTCTTCAGTAATGTAATCCTCACGTCGTCAAAGAGCGCTTGTCAAAGATGAGTGCAGCTGGAGAATTGAGATGTATAGATTCCGCTGTCTCGTCTTTTGTAAAATAAATCGACAGCGCATTCATTTTAATAGACAAACAGAGAAGTGCAATCAAGGCATTTGTCGATCGGAAAGATATTTTTGGCGTCCTTCCTACATGATTCGGGAAAAGTGTAACTTATCAGCTGGCTCTGACGGTCGCTAAGAAGATAGGACGTAATGAAAAGCCTGTGGTCGTTGTGGTTTCTCATTTGGTGGCACTCATGGAGAAGTAAGTAAAAGTTCTTGAAGTAAGTTCTTGAAACTAGAAGTAGGTTTAACTTCTAAAATAAATAAAGTAGGCTACGGTTTGTATTTGAAAACTGCGCTATGCAAAGGAGTCGACTTATGCGTTGCTCTGATTGGTTGGTAGGTCTACCGACTATCCAATTGAGTGCAGCGGGGTTTTTTTGTCCTGGTTCGGTTACGACATGCCTCATAATTAAAGTTCAATTGAGTGATTTCAGACTCATATTCTCATTAGAATATGAGTATGACGAATTCAGGCTATTGTGTTTGTGTATCTCCAAAAAACAGCGTAGACTAAAAGTGAAACGAAAATTGAAAACAGAACCGAAGACTCATTTTTGGAAAAATATTTTGGGTTGCCGAAATGTCAGTGCAACACTACTATTTATGTCTTAAAACAATTAATGGCTTATTGCATTTAGATCAGGATAACATGTCAGCTAAATGAATAAATGTATATGAAAATGTAACATGGGATACAAACCCGGCCGAAACCACCACCAAATTTATGTAAAACTATTGATTGTTCCTTCTTACGCCATGATACATTTCAGGAAGAACGTTCAGCTGTGAGATTGAGCACTTCCTTGGTTACTGATTGAAACATCTGATTGGAGACCAAAACAAGAGCGTCTAAATGAGGAAATGGTGGTAAGAAACGCCATCTGATCTGACCTCATCCATTTCCCAGCATTACCTTGATGACCAGCTGGGTTTGTAAACATAACTTGTTCGAGTAACACATCGTGCTGGGAATTCCAGGTAAGACAAAAAGAGATCAGGGGTCATGAACCAGGCAGGCATAACATGGTCTCTGCTAGCGGAAAGAAGATTAAGAGGGTTTTACGGCCACTAACAATCTCTTGTCGTCTCTGTACATGCTAGCGTAGCACCTAAGGATGATAATGACCCGCTGACATGACTAGTAGCTAACACACACTCTAACATGCTTGACCTGGAAATGAAGATGTTAAATCAGAAGAGCGCACACATGTGCAGTACTGCTGTATGGGGTGTTAGTAAGGCCAGTAGGGGGCGCTCACCCATGTGACGGGTACACTATACTGTCAAAAAACACCGTCCTTCGCATGAGATGTTAAACCGAGGTCCTGACTCAATGTGGTCATTACAAATCCCAGAATGTTTACAGTAAATCAAATATACTTTATTAATATATATATATTTTTTAATATAAAATAAATATTTTACAAAATATTTTTTACTATAAAATTACTATAAAATGAAAGTTATATATCTAACCAAGTTGTGTTCCAAAATTTAAAGTTGATATCACAAAAACTGAAGTTCCCATGAGATTTTGTTTAAGCGTTATACCAAAAATAGCCACCGGGTGCCATTGAATTCCATTGAATTTAATTGTATGCATTCTGCCATAACAAATTAATACATTTCCATCCAAATATCACTTCTGTCACTAAATATGGAAGCTTAAGACTCAGACCATTCTGACAATATGTGTTTTGTCAAGATTAGAAAAGGTTTTGATAATAAATTATGAAAGATGATGCCCAAAAGGGGAGGGGACTAATATAAAAAATACGGATTCAAAACGAATTTCACAGGACGAATTCTGAGTTTGTAAGCTTTATATATATATATATAATACTTTTTAGAGGACTTCCTACCTTACTTTTTAAAATATAATTTTATCTTTTTTATTAACAAATACTAGATTATGTTTTATTATGAACTTTTAGCACTAAAAAAACAAAGTTTTAATTATTAAAAGTGTGTGTGTCGACTTTTTGTGACAAAGGTCAGAAACTCCTGTAATGACGTCGATTTTTTTAGGCACACTCTTGTCATAAATTCTTATATTATTACTGTTGTTCATTCATAATTTGTAAGAAAAAAAAACAGCGCTAAAATATCTATTTAGGAGTCTTAGATCTTTCCAACGATATATAGTTTGTCATGACTAGATTAGGATTTAATAGTAACATAGTGAAGTAAATTTAGGTTGCCCGTATACAGGCAAGTGACAGTTAAGGGGTTAAGCAATAATCAATGATGATCAGATTAGTTGCTAGTAGACGCCTTACATATTGCATTTACATTTGTGTATCTGACAGACACTTTGATTTTAAAGCACTATAACACTAAACACTATGTGTTCATTTATGAATCAAACCCATAACCTTAATGTTGCTTGCTAGCACCACAGAAATGTGGTCTTTTTTTTACAATAACAGCAACAATGTGTCAAGCTGCTCTATGACAAACATGATACAAGTGGTTCTTTTGTATCATCAGTACTGACACTAACACAGACACTAATTTAACATGTGACCAAAAAGCAAAAAGGCCTTGACATCATTCCTATGACAAAACAATGACTCTCCAACACAGGAGGAGACTTACTGGAGCACAGTCACTCTTTTCTCAGAACACTGGGGTGTAAAAATAGAGCGAGCTCTCACACTTCCAGAGAAAGCAGCACAGGCACAGACATCCACAAACTGATGCTCTTTGTTTGCTCAACTGGACAGGCAGTCCTCCAAAATAAAGCACTAACTGTCCCAGAGAACAACTCCAACAATAGATGGAAAAAAAGTCTTTGTAATCTAGTTTTTTTCTTGGACAACCTACTCTGGGGAGTGACACTGAAAGATGCAATACAGAAATCATACAGTTCGACTTCAGGGAAGAATTTATATTTGTGTGAAAAGAAATTACAGCAGACACACCAAACATTAAATATGGTTTGTTAGTACAAGTCACAATCAAAACTGACAATTCTTATTTTTTTTTTTTTTGATGGAATATTGCATTATTTACTATATGGGCGATTCCACAGTAACGGTCCACAAGGGGTGTAATGAACTATATAGATTGAATAATACCCAGGTGTTGTCATTTTTTTAATTTTTTGTTCATAATTTCGTTAAAGACAGATGTAAGAAATAATAAACTTAGTTTTATCCCACTAAGCCTTGGCATTATCATGTAATGAGACTTTATTTTATTTCCGTCCCCAGAAATTGCAGGTGTCAGTGCGGGACATTACGTGCATCTGGATTTTTCCTAAGTCATTTCTTTAATTTGCTGTAATAAAATCCTGAATTTTGGCGCTCAACATTTATTTTGGTGTGTCTTCTACAAAATAAATCTACTAACACTGAAAGTATAATTCCCTTAATCTACCACGATGCAATGGAAAGATTTATTAACGTTCGTCACACTATCCGTCAAAGAAGTTACGTACGTTAAACTATGATTTTAAAGTAAGCAGACATATAATTTTTCCGTGTAATTCTATCAGTAACAAGACGATAAAAACATCTTGTGTGGACTAAATTCTCATGTACGTAGCTACATGATAAATTGTTAATAAATCAGGATAAAACAGGGGCTGAGATTTTCTGTCAAAAAATCATAACGTTCGAACATTTTATTCTGACGCTTAATTTCATCTCATAACGCCTCAACGGTTCACCTGTCAGAAATAAGATTGTCTAGGTCACGGTCGCTCTGCGTGAGCGGAAGAGTTAACAGGATTTCACGGATTTCGATGAATGTGGGTAAGTTTGTGGATTCTGTCCAAAAGGTTACGAACGTTAAAATGTTACGAACGTGGTAAACTTTGTTTGATGAACATTAAATAGGATCATTGTGGTGAGAAAGGATAAAAGAGTGATCAAGTCGATATCAAGTGCATGGTTTCGGACCGAAAGCAGCGTCGTGTTCATGAAGATCATGCATGAATGGTGGTTGTATTATATTTTGACAGATTATGCACTTCATGTTCGTAAACTGGACAGAAGCTATCCAACTTCGAACGTTGTTTTCCGCGTATTTTGAATCAATGAGCTTTTCATGAAAGTCAACATCGTCAATGACTTTTTTTTTGATGATGATTTTATTTTTTGTCAAAATGTCAGTATATAGCGTATAGGCTGTCCAAGTTAACACGTTAATAGTGCGTTAACACAATATCACAAATGCCATTAGAATAATCTGTCGGCGTCAAGCGCAGGTTGTTAAACAACAGTGAACTGGGCATGTAATGCACACGCGCAGATTTTCCGCACTGACGGCACACATTAGTTTAAACATTAGGGGCTCTATCTTGCACCCGGCGCAAATGACTTTATACACTGACGCATTTATCATTCCTATTTTGCACGCGTGTAAGCGGTTTTTTTTCCTCCTCAGACGCACGTCGGTAAACTAGGAAATTAACTTGCGCTCCCTGGGCGCAAAAAGGAGACGTGTGTCGGCGCAAACAATTCCTTGTGCTATTTTGCAGTTCCAGAAAACAATTGCGCCAATGACCAGAAAAAAAAAACTGGTCTAATATCAGTGGCGCGTTGCGCATTGCTTTAAGCGCGCATGCTTGGCCATAACAGAGAGTGAACAACGCGCATACACTGTAGATGATTCTCTCATCTACACAGATGCATTTTACTTTTTGCAAATGATACATTATTATAAGAAAAAAATATAAACATGAGGGAAATCATTGTTGTGTCCATAATGATGGGAAAAATAGGCATACAACTTATTTACCCAAGTTATTATATGCGTGTTTAACCGAAGCTAATTTGGGTCGGTTTGTCCCATCCCCAATGTCACTTATCTTTCTTTTACGGCCCTGACGAGAACGTCGATCTCCACTGCTGTGAACCGATTGTGAAGTGCGTCTGGTGCGCCGTTAAAATATAATTGCGCCACGGAACAAGCGCACGTCGTCTTCTGTCTTCTACATTTGGCAAAGAAATTTGAAAAATATACCTGTGGTATTTGTTAGTAATTTTGCTGGCTTTAAATTTATGAACATACCGGACTCAAAAATGCATCTTTAAGTTTATAAAACAGATCATATTAGATGGCCACCCTGCCTGCATGGAAGTCATATTGCAGTTTTGTGAAAAATGCACAACGCATGACTCATAATTATACCAAATTAGGAACAAAGCAAAACATGAACTTGGATTCAACCTGAATTTTATTAAACTGAATTAGATTAAGTACACTTTCTGCTTGAATTTACACTGTTTTTCCGTCCATGTTACATACGTTAAATTCAACTTTGATCAAAGTTTACACGTTCAACATTGCCAGATTTATCCTGCCTTTCACACAGCTGTATCCCAGGTTGTCACAGGATGTTAACCTGAGGACAATGGCTTTCTGCATGAAGATTGAATTTTGCAGACTTTTGTCCTCGAAGTGAGCCCGATACTGTGGAATCGCCCATATATGATTTATTCGTCTTTTTTTATTCATGTGCCCACATAATCTTTCATCAAAATAACTTCCCTCTTCCCTCTTCTCTTTTTTCTGTATGAGGGCAGGACCAGTCACCCGTGAGATCAGAGCAAAAGCAAACATCATTTATTCTTTTTAGAGAAGTGGTTTCACTCAGATATATGTAGGAAAGGGGAAGAAAAGGCTTACACACCTTTAAGTAATAGAAAAAACACTTCCTCTTAATGACTTATCTTATTTCATGTACAGATTTCAGCCCCTCCCACTTCCACAATGTGGCGTATTTCTGTGAAACAGAAATATTCAACAAGAAAAAACGGAAGATGGGCTTGATTTTATTTGATTGGATCATCTCAATTAAGATAATTTAAGAGTTGACACAAAATAATAATAATATTACTTTTTTGTTTCCCTGAAATATTACTAGAACACACACAGACACACTCATACAAACGCATATACTATTTTAGTAATAAACGCAACTTTCACACGCAATTAATTACTGATAAACTGCATGCTCCTATTTCTGTGTTAAGTTGTGTATATTTTCAGCAAACGGTTTACATTGTGCATTCAGTTTAACATTATTAAAGATGGCAAAAGTATTATAAAACTGAACTCTTTCCACATCAGCATTTTTAGAAAAAGTTGCCAGCCAGTGCCAGCATTTTTCATCATTTTCACAAATGTTTCGTGGCCCCCATGATATATTGTTGCATGAATATCTGAACATGCAATATATCAAAAGAAAGAACAGAGCCTCTGCTTATATATATATATATATATAAGATTATTCTAGCTTCATGCATTTTTTTTAATCAACACTTTTATGTGGGTGGGTAAGTTTCATAAAAAAGCATCATTTTGAGCAAAAAACTACGGAAATTATGTTTTCGTCACTACATCCAGATCGGATTCAGATTGATGATCAAAACACAGACGGAGTAGATCGAGTCCATCGACATCTCCAAAGTTTGACAGTCCTAAAGTTTGTCCTGGGTCGACATTTCATTCAGTAACACTTGATTTATATGCTGTTTAATATTGATGATCATCACTTTAATTTACATATGCATCTGCTTTACATATCTACCACTTGTTCCTGCTTCTTTTCACCAGTGTTTCGATCTGGAAATTCAGTCCTCTTATAGAAGATGTGTCGTTGCGTGTTTTCAAGCCAAAAAAATCAGTGGGCAAAGAGTTAAACACATTATGTTCTTCGTCCATGCAATGAATACAAGTCCCTGAATGAGCACGTTTTAGGATATTTAATTCAACTGCACAGTGATCAGGTAATGTTCATGGTGTGATGTTTACAATTTGGGTTACAGTTAACATTTAAAATCTTTCAGAACTAGAAACGTATCTTCAAATTTATGGGTAAAGCTTCATATTGTGAGTTGACTTCTTCCATAATATCTTGTTTTGATGTCATTTGGACACCACACACACACAGCTTTCTGCATGTACCATGACTTCTAACAAGCTCAGAGAAATAACCTGCGTTCCTCAGTGAATTCAGAGCGCTTCGGCTCGAGCTGTGAGCGGACTATTAGCACATGATTAAGAGTCTCCTTGAAATTCACTGTCACTTTCCATATGGTCCCTCCTATAATAAAACATTCCCCCCTTCCTGAACATGTTTCCTTAAATAAATGACAATTCCTATTTTAGAACCTAACAGCCCATAATGAATTACTTTACAATTAATGCTTAAAACAGTGTGAGAAATGTAACAGCATTAATCTAGAGGAAAAGACCAGCAAGTATAAAATCATACACTACCGTTCAAAAGTTTGGAATCGGTAAGATTTTTTTTAATATATACTGTATTTAATAAAGACATTTAACAAAAGATATCTACAGTATATTCAAATAAATGCTTTTATTTTGAACTTATTTTCAATTATATTAAAGAATCTTGAAAAAAAATATCCAACTGTTTTACACAAAATATTAAGCAAAAAAAAGTTTCCTGAGCAAATCATTATATTAGAATAATTTCAGTGGGATCATGTGACACTGAAGACTGAAGTAATGATGCTGAAAATTCAACTTTGATCACAGGAATAAATTCCATTTTAAAATATACTGAAATAGAAATCTCTTATTTTAAATTGAAATAATATGCCATTATATTTCTGTTTTTATTGTATTTTTGATCAAATAAATGCAGCTTTGGTGCGTAGAGACTTCAAAAAAAAATGTAAATCTTTCCGACTCCAACTTGTAAACCGTAAAGTTTGTATAGAAGGGCTTAATATCAGTAGCGGTTCTAGGCACGGGCGAACCGGGCAGTCGCCCGGGGCGGCATTTCTTCATGTCACATGGGGGGCGGCACGAGCAGTTAAAAAAATATCCTCGGTGCCGCGAAGGTTTTCTATTTTTCATAATTTCGAATCAATTATTGGCAATGGCGCCCCTGCTTGCTGAGAAGGTGCCGCGCACAGAAGCGATGTCAAGTGGGTCTCTTGATAAGTTCACGTATCGCGTCTTTTGCGCGCTGGAGGTCGTTACCTCAAATAGGCGATTAGGCGCACGGGAAGCGCGCTCATTGCGCGCTCGCGGGAGGCGCGCTCATAAACTTTTCAGTATGGAAGTGCACGTGCACCCAAACACTTGGGTGTTTTTTCTCTTCTCCGTAAATAAATCTTTTAGCAGAGCTTCAGCAAGCGTTTTTCTGTGGTGGAAATACATTACTAAAACTTCTTTGTCATTGTGGAGAGCGCAGTGCATGGTTGTATAGCAACGACAGCCATAGGGAAATCGGACCGAATTTTACTATTAATAATAAAAAATAAGCTACTGTGCATTATAAATGTCAGGAATGTATCTTTATTGATGTATTCTTTTAATAGAGATGATTTAAATGCTGAAATATGAGGTATTTTTATAAAATCTTTTTTGTGTAAGCTTAACCTTCAAATTTAGTATAGGTAAAAGACACTCATTTAAAACAAATCTTTAATGTTATTAACTTGGTGAATTGATTTCATTGTGTATTGGGCTTTTTGAACAAGATTCTGTGTATGTGATCATGTTGGTCAATATTCATGAAATGAAAATAATTTACATAATGATCAACTTTATGAGTTTTTACTGTAATATTCAAAGTACAATTTTCTATTTTCTAAATAATCTCTGATTCTGTCCTTTTCTCTGACATTTTAAGAGTGGCATAGGGCTACAAAAGCTATTTTAGGTCTAGTTTGGATAGTTGTTAATATGAGAGCTGTTCAAAATTATTTAAGAGATAAGTATAGTGTTACTAAATAAGTAACTCTCTCTGACCCTTTTACTTTTAAAAACTCCATGACAAAGTATAGTTTAACTAGTCAAAACTCAAAGTGTGGCATGCATATAATTCAAGGCCAATGTGCTAATGGTTACTTCCTCCCTTTAAAGTTAGAAAAATCTAGCAAAATAACTGGATTATTAACTTTTTTTTTCTTCAAAGGAACGGAATGTAAATTTATTGTTGTTGTTGTTTTTTTTTTTTTTGGGGGGGGGGGGGGGCGCTCAAAGGGGGTCTCGCCCTGGGCGTAATTCAAGGTAGAACCGCCACTGCTTAATATCAACATGAAGTAAAAAAAAAAAATGTGAATTACTTTTATGACGCATCATGTTCCATGCAACTTCCCTTCTATACACAAGCTATTTCCTTTCTACTTCACTTTTACTGTTTATAAAATGCCAAAAGCCTTAAAACAAATGGTAAAAATAAGCACATTAATTATATTGCAAAAAGTGAGCACTGAACTGAACTCAACATCAAAAACCGATTAAGGATTGGATGAGTTGACACATAAGATGAATCAGCACTGTTCTCAGAAACTAACACATTAAAACTATGCGCCTCTCCGCCAGTTCATGTCTTATTAAAAGTTGTCTCTAACCACTCTAAAATATTCAACAGTTCTGTTCTGCTCAAGCGCAAAAGTCAGAAAGTATGGAAAAGTGTCAGCATTTTTACTAACGTAATCTGAGTAAAGCTTAAAAAATTGATAGAAAAACAGGCCTAATACTTTGGCATCTTCTAAAGAGACACTTCAGAAAGTCCAGATCCACAGTGACACTTCTATTAGACAATACTTCAAGATCAAAGCACAGAAAAACAAGCACATTACCCGAGTCCACATCCACATCCCGCGTCCTAAATCTGATGACCCTGTTCTGTTCCGACTCATTTAAAGCGCCGTTTCATCTTCAAAGGGAAACCAATCGAGCCGTTTCACTGAGCAGCCGACGCATTTCCCTCCATCGCCAGAGCTAAACCATGCCCAACTTTTACCATCCGCTTATGAGGCTTCACTACATCTAACTGATGATCGTGAAGAGGGTCGGCGTGCATCTCAGACGGGGATCAGGTGTTCCGTAGGGCACATTTAATCCAAAGCTTTATTTGGATGTGTGGATGGACCGGGCTCATCTGTAGAACACCCTGAATTTCTTCAAGCAGCAGGAAGGGCTGAAGTTGAGGGGTGTAAGTCATAAAAACACGTCCAAGAGGCTACAGGAGACGAGACAAATTCTTCTAGCTCCACTCCTTCCTCTAATAATACTACCGATGCCATCCCAGCTTCCATGTCATTACCGAAGGGATGACACCTCACTTAGCCGAGTCCACTCCTGTTATGTGAAGTAAACGATACCATGAACAGGATTCTGGCATTGGATGCTGAAACGTTATACACACAGACTTAGTATCTCAGAATAGCTACTCCACTATATCCGATAATTGACTACTATGTATGCAGCCGGAAGCATGCTAAATGATGAGAGAGACGGTCATTGGAAAAAAAAAGAGCATGTAAAATGGATAAAATAGGGCCCTGTGAAATAAAATATTTACAAATTGCATTTTAAATTTTTTCTTGATTTTTTTTTTTTTTTTACTTTTTGGATAAGTTTTAATGGGTAAATTAAATGTTACCTATTTTTTGGGTAAATGAGATGTTACCCTTTTTTTACTTTTTGGATTAGTTTTAATGGGTAAATTAAATGTTAGCAATCAAAAATGTTTCATTATTAATAATTAAATAATTAATTGAAATCACACACTCAAAAAAAAAACATTTTAGGGCCCTATAAAATGTCATCAGTTTTAATTTTTGGGCCCTGTGAAATAAAATGTTCACAAATTGCATGCTATTTTTTTTTATTTCTTTTTTTTACTTTTTAGATTAGTTTCAATGGGTAAATAAATTAAATGTTACCCATTTTGGGGGTAAATTAAATATTACCCTTATTTTTTTACTTTTTGGATTAGTTTTAATGGGCAAATTAAATGTTAGCAATCAAAAACATTTCATTAGTAATAATTAAATAATTAATTGAAATCACAAAAAAAAAACATTTAAGGGGCCCTATAAAATGTCATCGGTTTTAATTTTTCTGGATTTATGATTTAAAGGGTTAGTTCACTCAAAAATGAAAATTCTGTCAGTATTTACTCACCCTCATGTTGTTCCAAACCTCTATGTGTTTATTTGTTCTGCTGTACACAAAGGAAGATATTTGGAAGAATGTTTTAATCAAAAAGATCTCATTCCCCATTGACTACCATAGTAGGAAAAAATACACACTATGGTAGTCAATGGGGAATGAGATCTGTTTGATTAAAACATTCTTCCAAATATATTGCTTTGTGTTCAGCAGAACAAATAAACACATAGAGGTTTGGAACAACTTGAGGGTGAGTAAATACTGACAGAACTTTCATTTTTGGGTGAACTAACCCTTTAATACAAACCTATTATCAATAACAGTGATAATTAAATTAAATCCTAAAACATTAACAATTTTATTAGTCTTTTAAAATGAACTTTTAACCATTGAGAAGTACATTCTACAGTACAATAATATTTCTATCACGATTTCTACAAGTTAAACCAACTTTTATTTTGACGGGTTGTCATGATGACTTTTGGGTTTCCGTGTATGTGATATGACAATATTTTTTCCCACAATAAATGTGAAATGGTCGCGTAGATTAAGTATAATTGGATAAAAGATTTTTAGATAAAAATCTCAATGTCCTCATATAGCAAAATGGCAGATGCTGAAAACACTATTGAATATGTTGTAGATGAAACTATTCGCGGAACATGCAGACTTCTTCTTTTTGCACTTCTCTCGAACTCATCCATATCCCAGTTTAAATAAGTGTACAGCACTACTTTGATTTATTCACTTTTGATGATATTCTGCATTTTTGTGACTGGATGCCACGATTCTGTCCTTTTTTTACGCATTGCGGAAATCATAGGGCCCTAGTAAAATGTAAGTCAGAGAACTCTTCCTGGCTGTTTTTCAGTCATGTCCTCATGTAGCTCATCTGCATCCAGGCTAAAGCTTTAGAGCAGAAGTGTTACAGTGAAGACTGGAAACTGGGCCGAACGCCTATCACGAGTGTGTTTGTTATCACTAGTTGCTATCCTCATGCTGTGTCCTGCAGGCTGGGTGTAGAAATGTGAAAGGCCAAAACTGAAATTTAGAAGTTTAAAAGTGTCTCATGTAATACATTCGAGATGTGCTTGCACATCCAATAATCAGTCTTATATTCATTTTAAGGTCAACGGATTCTGATTTCTGCTCATCATAACAGTGTGTGTCAATCACTGCTTTGAATAGAGTTTGACAATATTAGACTACTCAACGACGACATTCACAACTGCAGAGTTTGTTCTATATGGCTGCCAATTTATTTAGACCAGTGTTTCTCAACTGGTGGGTCGCGGAGTGCGTAGTCAAAGAAACGACAAAAACCATCATTCTAAATCTTTAAACAAGAGGCATCAGCACATAAGTGCTCAACTCCATAGAAACAGAGATGGACAGAAGGCATGAAGCTGAGGTCAGGGTTACGGTGAAGACTGCTGGTGACAAAAACACAGCACTCTCGCATACCAAATATCCAAAACCCACAAACATCACAACCATTCTAATACTGAAGAACACGCTGTAAGGAGATCTGAAGGTCACAGTGTCGTCTTCTGCCTTAAATAGAGCATTCCTGCTGTGCAATCTGACGCTACTCAGTAAAATTTTCTAAAGAAAATGTCTGGACAAGTGTGGAGCGCGGCGCCGGTTATTCTGCCACAGTGATTTTGGAGTGAGGCGGCGTCTAATCCAGGATAGCGGCATGTTTCCCAGCGTGAGATCGGAGGGTTCATTAATGTAAACCGCCACTCATGTAACCTTATTAATGTGGGTTTTACATTGATGCATCATTCATGGAGCCTTTTTAAAAATAACTCACAACACAGAGAAAGAGGTCATGCTTAAACTGGGAACAATGATGGTAAAACAATAGTTGTCTAATTCAGATAAAGAGAGAGTTAGTCAGAGGATGTGCAATGCAGGTCATTAGGAGGCCACGCTTGACACACACCCAAACATCTATTCAAAGAGACAAACTCCCAGGCATGTGTAGTGTACCGCACAGACTAATTTTACCCACTTCCCATTTGACCCGACCCTACATTCCACAACCATGAGCATGTCAAACTCTTCATCATAAATTAAAGGCCTCGACTACAGAAAAGAAGTTCTTCAGATGTTTTCATGAATATCCGGTTTGGTAACAAGTAAATCCCTCAAGCACTGTCATCAGATTGTATCACGGGCTGTGTTATTATTGTGTATGAGCCAATCAGAGCACTTACTCGTTTTTAATCGCAACATGATAATGGAACAATGCATCAGGACTTTATCTTTATTCGCAAAGTTTTCTGCACATTCCAACGTGCCAACACAACACATGTTCAAATTATTGAGAGAGAAAAAAAAAACAGAAAACGCAAATAAACGAAGGCTTTGCTGAGTGAGAAAGAGATCATGTGCTCAATAAAATATTTACTGTTATGGTTATCTGTGTTTGCTAAACAGATGCATGCAATCTTGTAATAATCAGCTTAAAGTAATGCAAGCAAAGAAACCCCAAACAAACCATCAAAAAAAAAAGAACATTAAGCAAAAACATAAATGCGTTATCACAGCTAAATAAAGTTCTAAATGAACAATGGCACCTGTTATTTATTATATAATTTAAAAGAAACCAATAATTAGATTAAACATTCAACTACAATAAACAAGTAGATAACAGGATATACAACTTTTCGACAGACAGACAGAAAGATAGACAGATAGATAGATAGAAAAACTTGTGAAAAAAGAACATTTTCCCAGAATGCATTACCTGTGTTGTTCTTCCTATGGGTTGTGGCAATTCAGGGGGAGTTTACACGACACCATTTTCAACAAAAAAACGAAGACTTTTTATGCATTTGGCTGTTCATTTATACGACAACATATAAATGATACGTTTGGCTGTCTGAAAACACAAATTTTTAAAAACGGGGCTCAAAGTGCAAGTTTTTGAAAATGACACCCTTATCATGATGTCGTCAACTACAAAAACGCAAATTGGTGAAAACATGACATCATGCACAGGCATAGGCTATTACATGGCCTTCTATTAAAAATGTAATTATGTAATTTGTGTCTACAGGCATGTGCGATCATCTTGAGTGCTCTGTAGTACTGCGCAGTCTTTCTTTACAAAGTGACATCAACTACTTGTCTGGCATGCACAATACAGCGTTATTAGTCGTTTTCACGGATCAGTGTGAACGGGGATCGTTTTGATGACTGTCATCAGTACAAAGAAAAAAAAATACGTTTTTAGTACATCGTTATCATGTAAACATACTAGGGCTGGCCAACAATTAATCGCGATTAATCGCATCAAAAATAAGTTTGTGTTTACATAATATATGTGTGTGTAGTGTGTAGTGCACACACATGCATGTATATATTTAAGAAAAATGTGTTCTTAATATATCAAATATTTATATATATATATATATATATATATATATATATATATATATATACACACATAATATTAATAATGTATAAATATATATATAAAGTATATATACACATGCAAATATTTCTTAAATATATACATGCATGTGTATTTATATTTACAAAATAATTATACACACTAAACACATATATTACATAAACACAAACTTTTATTTTGGATACGATTGATCGCGATTAATCGTTGCCCAGGCCTAAAACATACCCTTAATTTAAATTCACACACACGAATTTAAAAAGAGACAATTTCTCAATTCTAAATTCTGATTAACCCTGCCATGTATTTACACAGTAATCCAAACATACAATGGGTCTCATTCATGAAACACGAGCAGAACGAATTTGTGTGTAAATCGTGTGTAAAATGGTTCTGGAGTAAATTTTCGGATTCATTAAAATGTTCGTATTTTCCAAATGTTAGTTGGTACGCAAGAAATCTACACCTGCTCCCAGCCACGCGTAAATGGTGCGCTTAACATCCGAACGTTTTGCTCATTAATAAGGCTGTATTTTAATTCACCAATGGGTACATATTTAAACAGCATTTTGAAAAAAAATATATTTTATATAGGAATTACATACGTTTTTTTCTTTTTACTTTTATTATGAGAGCCAGCCAGTAATAGCATCTGGTGATCGATGGCGGTCCTTCTCCAGTTTGAATACGATTTTTCCGAAGTCAACTAATTCGTTTTTTGCTGTCAAGCTTAATGTCAAACCATTTGTTTCTCACTTCTGGGACTGTTCGATTAACAGATGAAACTCTATTAACTTTGCTTCCTTTTTTAGGACCTAAAGCGCCACGGCTACGCTTGAAAATAAAATGTGGCGTTTTGTATGAACTTGTGATAATAAAACTTCAATTTTTGCATCCGAGAAATCTTTCTTTTTCATTCGCATTCATGTTATTATATGCATATAGATGTCAGTCGGATATAATGGGCCTGATTAATGGTATAATTGAGAATGAACGTGCACGCGCATCCCATTTACGATTGGTTGGAATTCATTAGCACATACACACATTTTACTATCACATCTGACATTTACGAAGTATTTGTGAATCAGGAGAAGAGTTTTCGGGAAGTTCTCTTTACGCGCAAATCACTCTCATATTTACTCGTATATTTACGAATGTTTCATGAATGAGACCCATTGTAATAGAAATTGTTATCAATGTAAAACCTTAAAAATTCACAATGAAAGGCTGTCTCTAGATTCAGGTTTTTTTTTTTTTTTTGCTCTAGTTCTTATTAGTAAAAACTACTTTTGCTTCACTTGATTCAGTAACTGAAGTCACACACCATCCCCTCAGTCTGAATGCCTGCACCTAATGCAGCTTAGCACATGCTTCCTTTCAGGTCAAAAGTCCAGCTATGAAAAAGCTAACACAGCAGGACGCGCCTGAGCTCAGATCAGCCGGTGTATGGTTTTCCCTAAGGTATCAGGTGCACACCTACAGCCATTACAGGCCCTGCAGAGGTTACCTGATGCAGAAACCTAACAGCCATCCTGCGCTGCGATTCTCAGGTCGAGCGGTTCGACAGATCTGTGATCATCAACTATCCACATTCCTTTGCTTTGCCGAGTAATCCCATTAAAACAAAACAAACGAATGATGAAAGATAAGAAGGTAGCAGATTTCACCTGTATACTTCCCACAATGCTTTGCATAGCAAAAAAAAAGCCCTCAGGAACATATAAGGGCACAAGGCTCAGCCCACACAGCAGGGTTTCAGCCAATCAGAACAGAGCTCTGTGGCGACGTGCTGAAAGGTAATTTGATGAACACAGGAGACTCTTACTAGCAGCAGACAACACAAACCTGCCGCTTGCGAAATGAGCACTCCCTGTTTTCCATGAGGGATACCAAGATGTTTCAGAATGATTGAGTGGCGCTACACTGGGAATTCGAGAGCAGTGACAAAATAAAAGAAACCTCAAAACCAAAGCTTGTCGAATGTCAACAGACCGCTGGCCAGCGTGTAAGAAGGTGTGGTAGGGAACAGTGGTGTCATTTTTTTAAAGGACAATGGATTCGTATTGACATTTCAAGCCTTGTGTCTTATTCTGGTGAAAGAAGAGGTTGTTTTCTCACAGCTAAAGTGCTGACTGATCACAACACTGAGAAACGCCAGTATTTGAGCTCAGGGCGTAGGAATATATGAGAATCAAAGCAATTTCCAGATAATGTGAGTTCAGGGGCAATAGGGCAGCATTATTTGCATAGTGCATAAACACAACTCTGGTAATAATTTTATCAAGGAAAATTATATTGCAATAATCCTTTATATCGTTTTATCACCCAGCCCTACTTATACGCAGAGGCGGACAGAGTACACAGCTTTATTACTTGAGTAAAAGTACAGATACCAATTGCCAAATTTTACTCAAGTACAAGTAAAAGTACTACAGTCAGATGTCTACTCAAGTAAAAGTACTGAAGTACTTGTTTTTAAAAGTACTTGAGTATCAAGAGTACATTTTCTAAATATTGCATTACCTGCCACAGTGCTTATATGGACAGAAACGTCCACATGGAGTTATGAAAAATGTTAATGTCAATACCTTGGAGAATGTAAAAGGAATTGAAAGTAAAATCAAGTCATATTCATCTTTTTACCATGTTGCTTTATTTAACATTTAACCCTCCTATTATCCTTGGCATCAATTTGACCCCATTCAATGTTTAACGTCTGTAAATACATAATTTTATTTAGTTATGAAAAATGTTAATGTAAAATCATTCATCATAAAATCAGTCATTTTCATCTTCGTCTGTATTTCATTTACGTCTGTAAATACATAATTTTATTTAGTTATGAAAAATGTTAATGTAAAATCATTCATCATAAAATCAGTCATTTTCATCTTTTTACCACGTTGCTTTAATGAACATTTAAGAACATTTCAAAAAATTCAGAAAATTGAAATAGTGTGGTGAGGTGGGGTCACAGGTTGGCACATTCCCTAGATGGACCTGCTGCGTCTCCATCCAATGTATCGTCCATGGTTTGGTCTCTTATCTAAATCTGAAGGTGATTTCTGATAGGCTGTCTCAATCAGTGGCGCCTGCACAATCCAATCACGTTTGAGAGGGAAACAACAAATTGAGGGTTTCCGAAATTTTTCTTATTTCCATTTTATTTTATTTATTTATTTATTCTTTTTTAGAACTAGTTACTTTTTACTCACGGTTATGGATAGAAATGTATTGGAGTAAAGAGTACAATATTTCCCTCTCAAATGTACTTGAGTAAAGTCATGAGTACTCCCCAAAAATGATACTTGAGTAAAGTACAGATCCCTCAAAATTGTACTTAAGTACTGTACTCAAGTAAATGTACTCCAATACTGTCCGGCTCTGCTTATACGTATACATACATCCAAAAAGCCAAGACTATAATGTAGCGCTTTTGGTCCTATTGCATTAAAATGACTAAATACACCGATTGTTTGAAGTAACACCCTGTACACACAGTGTAAGAACATCAGGAAGTAGATCAACTAAATGTTTCCCACACAAGTGGAAAAACAGATCTTAAATCATCTTTATATATAAGCAGGCTTAATAGATTTCCAGTACTCAGTGCTCCCCTTCCTCCTCTTCCTCTGAGGGTCTCTCAAGCATGAGGGCTTCATTGTTTCAGAGAACGTTTATGAAGAAACAATGATCGGCTTTCACTGCCGGTGTCTCGGTGCACTAGTGTAAACAACTCTTTCATTCGTCCATCGTCCCACGTTCTCCACCTCCTCGCTCCAGTCCTCCCCTCTTCTGCTGTCTGTCTGAGGTCACATCTCTGACACTCTCTAATTGCTCAATAATTGGATTTGTGCAAATATTTGTAATTCCTAAAGCATTAGCATTTTGTCAAAGGTAATTACAGGGGATCTAGTAGGTTTAATTGAGGATGAAAATACTTTTAAAGGGATAGCATACCCAAAAGTGAAAATTGTGTTATTTTCTCACCCTCAAGTTGTTCCAAACATGTATGAGTTTCTTTCTTCAGTTGAATAAAAAAGAAGATATTTTGAAGAATGTTAGTAACCAGACAGTTGTATTAGTAGGAAATAAATACTATGGTTATGGTTCTCCAGCCACTTCCAAGTTGTCTTTGCAATTTGGGCAGGAGCATTGTCTTGAACTAGGGATGCTCCGATCGATCGGCCGGAGATTGGTATCGGCTGATCATAACATTTTATGACTCGATCGGTACTCACTAACTTGGCCGATCTTACAAACCGATCGCGATTTGATGACGTCAACGCGTGAGGACGTACATGATACTTATATTGGAGAATGTTTAATTAAACCTTATTTGTTACATCAGACTTCTCCATGTTGGAGTTTAAATGTTTCTATTTATTTTATTCTCTTTAACATTGAACAGTGTTTAATTAAACCTAATGAGTTGTGTCAAACCACTTCAATTTGTTCTTTTAGGAGTTTATATGTTGTTTGATTTTTTTTTTAATTTATTTTGTCCAGCTCAGACTTGTATTGGACGATGTTTAAGTTACATCAGACTTCTCCATTTTAGGAGACTAAATGTTTATTTTGTCCTCCACAGTATTGGACAATGTTTAAATAAACCTTGAGCTGCATTAAACTGTTCCATTTTGTTTATTTGTCTTATATTAAGTCAATTAAGTATCGGAATCGGAATCGGTTTCGGCCGATCACCATGACAAGAAATCAGTACTCGGTTTCGGCTGCAAAAATACTGATCGGAGCATCCCTATCTTGAACGCTCAACATTCAACCCGAAAATAGTCATATAACCATTAACTCCAAAGCTATTCAGTTAAGGTAAAAAAAAACTGCATTGTGCGGCTTTAAATTTTCAGGCTAGATCAACTTTTTCTCAAAAGTTACCTACTGTTGATTGTCAAAACAGCAATGGTTGTCCTATTTTATAGATATCGTTCGTTTGGAACGATCCACTGCCTTAATTAATAGAGCAAAGATTAAAACTACTGAGCCGAATTCATGACAGTCTGATTTCTATTATCAAGACTTAAGTGATATAATGGTGTAGGAGAGCTCACCAAGACGTAAATCAAGGCAAATGTGACAAGGCAGAAGTTTTCTTGTTATTTTATAGATGCTTTAATCATCTTTATCTCAATACGCACTTTCAATCTGTAAATGGCTCTGAATATAGTTTTAATTTAATTTTTTTTATAATTTTTTTTATATTACTCCTCATGAATATCTGTCTCTATTTTGTATATATTGTTTTTTGTTACCAGTTATGTCTTCCACACTGAAATAATTCAGAGAAAATGCTATGCTGGTAACCTTGTTTGTAAGAAAAACAATAAAGTATTGGTCAAAAAAAAAAAGTCACCTACTGGAGCTTTAAACGAATTTACACAGTGAAGTTGCTCACCAATACCTGCCTCTAAAAAGCCTCCCAACACAATGACAGCTCTTCCTCCAAACTTCACTGTGCTAGAGATGGATTTATTATTATATATCTCATCAGATTTTCGAAGGTGAATCACTGTGCAACTTGTGTTTCATGTACAGTGCTATACGCACAAAAGCTTCTGAAAGATGTAGCTATTCCCAATCTGTTGCGTAATCTCCACGATCATCTGCTAATGAAACATATTCTCAGGGGAAATCAAAATAAGTGTTCTAAACAACAAATTTGGCCTCCAGCTAAAAGAAGCATCTTTTTATGTCTAAGTAATTGCATAAAGTTTAAACAAACTGATGCATATCTGCTTCAAATCAACACTTTCGGAAATTAAATTAAACCATAAATTAAAATAACACCCCAAACTGATGAAACCCTTAAGGGGAGGGAAAACTTTCAACCACAAGGTTATGAAACTTAAATTAGAGGCAGCGTGACCTGGAATTACAAAATGTTCCTTGCATCCACAACACATGACTCACGTCAAATATGATAGAGCAGGACAGAGATGCACTTCCCAGAAATCTCTGTCATCAACTGGCGATTAGGCCAACGTCTGGAGAGCCTTAGGGATATAATGAGTTTTCTTTTCTCTGTGCACAGGGTCAGCTGCAATTTTTAGGGTGTGGTACTGTTCAAAAAGGAAAGCAATGCACCAGAGGAAGCCAAATGTAAACTGCCCTCATCCTGTACATTCCCAGATAAGCTCAATCTTATTCCTCAAGGCCAGGGAGGAAATAACAACTTCTGGAAAGTTTGAAGATTTCGCCTAACAAGTCGATCTGAAACAAAACAAGTGGGTATTTTTCTTTTAAACTAAATTGATGAGAATACAGGAAACCACAATACAAGACAACTGATCTTGACATCACTTTGTGTGTCCTACTGAGATCAACTGATCACACAGCTTGCATGAACTGATAAATGTGCATGTAGGATGTGCACCCTGGCGAGGAGGAGCAAAGGCCCAAAATATCCAACACAGGGGTTCAAATTCGTCCATGTAATTAAGAGGCATTTTCCAGCCACAAACTACTAAGAAAAAGCTATTTTAGGCTCAAATAAAAAAAAGCAGCTCATATCTGCATAAACCGAATAAAGTTGTTTTATTACAGAAGTTTATCTTACTGCAGAAGCACATTACATCTCTTATCCTAGGAAAAACGATTGACATAATTGGTGTTTGTCACACACTCCAATCAGACTTTTATTATTAACACATGCAGTTTAATTAGTCCAAACCTTTTAAGTGAATGTGAGAGACAGGTGGAAGCATTGTTGAGTCCAACCACTATGGCAGGGCAGCCTGTGCAGGAGGAATGTAAACCGAGCGCCCTTGTGCCTGGCACAGAGCGTTTGCAATAAACCAGCTGTGATAAGACCCAACATAGCCTGAAAACCTCTGCTATTTCTTTCCAAACAATCACAAAAACAAGACTACTTTATCCGTGTCCTCGTTATAGACGTGCGCATCTATTATCAGAGGCAATCATGTCCTAATATGAATACACAAAGAGAGATTCCTAATTAAAAGGTATGATTGGAGCGGAAAACCGAAGCCAAGCGACCTCGTGGGAGATTAAGGGCAACTGGCCAGAATTAAAAGCCTTCCCGTGGATTAGGCCGGATTCGAATATGGAGATCCACGTGTTTGGTCAGGGCCAGGGGGGGGGGCTCCGGCTCCATAGTGTGAACCACCACTAGATGTGTCTGATTAGACTTGACAGTAAAATGCAAAAAACAATACAATAGGGAATTCTAATAGTAAAACCATACTGTTAGTTTACCCAACAGTGGAGATTCAGTTATCGTTTACTCAACCTCATGTTATTCCAAACCTGTATGACCTCTTTTTTATAGAAATGACAGTGTTCATAGTGACAATCGCTGTTTAGCTCCAAAAACACCATAAAAAATGATGAAAGTGGTTCATATTAGTCATGCACTATATCCTGAGTACTTAGAAATCATGAATTAGTGACAAACAGGCGGATATTTAAAGGGGTATTTTACAGCTGGCAAAATGGTTTTTCAATAAAACATATTCCTTCCTGCTTTTTAGAGCCCGACCGATTAAGGATTTTGAAGGCCGATACCGATACCAATATTTGTTGGTTTTAAAATCCGATATATCAGCCGATATTTATTTATTTTTTTTTATTTCAGAAATGTGCAACAAAACAGTAACAGATTTCCCTAACATTAGTTATTTGTAGTTATTTATGAGTTTTAACTAAATAATATGATAATCCATTTTAAAAAGAAACTTGTTTCTTTTATTGTCACAACAGAACAGATGATAGTGGCATTAGCTAGCTTTGTGGTTAGATAGTCTATGATGAGCCATAATTTAGCAATGGATTGGTCATACTGCAAATTGTAAAACATAAATTTTCAATAAAACAGGCCAAGGAGAGATGATTTGTCTCATTGCTATAACTGTCACGCGCTATTAAAGAAATACTTCAGTCACAATGACAAAAGTTTAAAGGACAGTCGGTCAACTACACTGTTACAACGTAACTATTACTAGCTAATTCCGCTTCACTCTCGGCTTATTTAGCAGCAGCAAAACTGGACATGATAGTCACAAATTTTAACATGCTTATCTGAGTTAAGAGAACTGATGGGTATGTTTTTTTAATTGTTATTCAAGCAATGTATGTCTCGTGACCAACTCAACGAGTGTTGCCAACAGGTGCCCTCTGGTGGACAAACTATACAACTCCAACACTCATGACATGGTTCAAGCGTGTTTCGTCCATTTTTATTTTATTTTTGAAATATTCATTTATCGGCCATTATAACTGCCGATACCGATAGTTTGGAAAATGCCTAATATCGGCCTGCCGATATATCGGTCTGGCTCTACTGCTTTTACAGTAGAAAGGCAAAAAATCAATAAATAAATAAATAAAATCGGTGCCACCTGACGAGAGTAAACAGAAAAAAGGCTGTTGTCTTCCCTTTTGACAGATAGATACGAAAATACCCATAATGCACTGGGAATGTTGGCCACTCCCAATCTGCTATGGATACACTTGACCAAATACCACCTTGCTTTAGTAGGAAATAACTCTTAGCAAACTTTTAATCATAATTGTGTCGACTTGTATTGTTCTCTGGTGCAAGAATTCAAAGAGTAAATGTTCAGGAATGTTTTTTTTCAACTTTCCAGTGAAGGATCCAACACATTGTAGGCTGTGGCGAAAGGCTGCAAAAAAACGTAAATACTGAGAGAACGTCCTGCATTCTGAAAAACTCCTTGTTTGTAGTTAACACTTCACAGTGGATGACTACGGACACATTGTTTTAGGCCAAACGGAGGGGAAAAACTGAAAGAAATCGTCATTCTGTCTTTTGTGTTCCACTGAAAAAAATAACAGCATACACATCTGGAACAATATGAGGGTGTGTGAATAACGGCCGAATTTTCAATTTTAGAATAATTCACATGCATAGGAATATTAATATTGCATCTGTACAGATTCGGCAAACAGATGAGTCTAAGTGAGCTTGAATGCACTGAATGTTGCTCGCAGAAATAGTGAAGACTTTAAATCGGTTCTGTGAGTGTGAGTATAAGAAGATTGGCTCTTGAGAAGCAATAAGTCTGGGTGTGATTATAACAGCTCTTCTCATCCTAACATCAGAATCAGGCCTCTTCACTCCTGAATAATGAGGTCTGATAATCTGCAGCCCAAGCTGCTCTCCCGCTGGGCCAAACCAGACAGAAAACACAGAGGCAAATGAGGAGGCCACGGCGGGGTGAACGCAACACCTCCACACTGAGGCGACAACATCAGCAGTCCGTTCGGATGAGGCAACAAGAGGCAACATAGGTAACATAGGTTGAGTTGCAAAGTATAGTGAGCTGCCCTTGCCTACCAAGACTGCATTTTTGACATCATCACCTTGGCTGATTCATAACTTAACCATTGGATGCCCCAAAATTGATTCTATGCAGCCAGCTCACTGTTGGTAATGAGCCATAGTTTCACTCAAATCGAGTCAAGGTGACCTGGTCCCAGCACCTCTAGGAATAGTTTCTGCTTCACTAACAGTTTAATGAAGTTATATTCTGATGTAATAGTTGTTGATCTGGTATGAAATCCAAAATAGAGCTAATGTGTTCACTGCCAGTCAAAAGTTTGTCCAGACTTGATGAATTTTTGAAGCAAAATGAAATAAGCTTTGTAAATCTTAAAAACCTAAATCAAATGGGTATTTTATTTTGGCTGGGAGATAAATGTGACTGAGATAACACTGCGTGTAATGTTTTATGCTTATGTCAACAATCTATCCGAAGTCCACACAAGAGACCAAAACGACAAAGTGTCAAACTTCAGTCTTGACTTTTCTGGCCAAACACGTCAACACTTCTGAAGCTCGACTCCAAAATGAAAGCACTGCAACAATTGCCCGTTTTGTGTCTATGGAATGGTATTTAGACGTGGGCGTATGTAAACGACAAGCAAACGGCTAAATATAATTTCTGACCATTAGAAATATGTATTATAAATGGCAGTGAAATGACATTTTTTGGGATAAAGTTGACAGGAGCGTGCTGATACTGTAACGTCCACCCTGAGGAAAACTCAACAGGTGAAGTTCACAGTACAACATTCCATTGGCTGAAACCAATCTCCGTGAAACCACCTGATTATCAAAAAACAATATTACAATACACTCTCAGATCAAAACTAATTATATTTTAAACGCTTGAGTAAACTGAAAAAACATACATGACATTCCTCCAGCAGCGATAGGCTACTTACAACATTCTCGCTTTTATTCGGAAAAGCAACTCTTCCTCCACCTTTCACGGGCATCCTGATCTCTCTGCGTTCAAAACAAAAAGTAGTTCGGCGCTGGGGGGGGGGGAAAGGCGATTATTTCAGATGTGTCGTTGTCGTCAGCCTCTTGGATTCAGCATGGTTTTGAGTATGAGATCCTTGCGAAATCGTTACTGGTGGAGCTATCAGCGCCTGAGTACGCGAAGGCAGACCCTGGGAAACATTTTTGCTCCGAGCGACTTTCAACCCAAGCCAACCTACTTCACGATTATACCAACTACGGAAAAGGGGTGTGATGTGCTGGTGCGCAGCTTGTGTGTAAGACCCGGGTTGTAATATTAAATACGTATATAATATACATTAGACGCTTGTAATTTATTTAAAAATATATATTATTTTATTTTTCTATCTTCATTTAATCCTTACTTTTTGCGCTTCTTAATAGAGCGCCGTTCCCCATTTATCAAATGGTCGCGCCCAACGGGCAAACATTGATTTAACTGTTCCCTGAGAGAGTTCCATGATAACACACTACTAAACCATGTTTACCGTCAATGATTGTTAACAACTTTTGATATCAGTAAAAGGGAATCTTTGTGGTATTCTATATAAAAAAAGTATTTAATGTTAAACATAAACATTTATTACAGAACTATATGGGAGGGCAGTTCAATTTTGACTGGTCCTTATATGATCTCAGTTGCAATATGTATTTTGAATCTAGACAGATATTGATGATGATAATTAAAATCCTGAAAACAGGTCAGGGGTGTATATGTCTACATAAACCTGCAACAAAATATGCCTGGGAAAAAAATAGCTTTTAAAAAAAGATTATAAATAGAAAAATGATCAAAAATACTGTTACTATTTAAGAATCTTGTAGAAGTGCACACAGACGCTGTTATCTGAAGTGACTTTAATTGCATTTTAGGTTTTGGATGGAAATATTAAATACATAGCCCATATAATATAGCCTAATAGGAATAAGTGCCTCTGAATTGATGTATAGATGAATAAAAATTAGATTGTATTTACTATGTTATAAGTATACTTCTTTCTTTTATTGACTTTCTTATAACACCAACCTGTTCTCTAAAACAAAACAAAAACAAAAAAACAGAGAAAACTAATATTTCCAAAATGATGATGTTTTGAAATGACGAGGAAAATGATGTTTTTGGCCTATACTGTATGTCAACATTCTCCTCAAACTATTCACTGGAACTCAAGGGACCAAATGACAAAGTGTCAAAACTCTAGTCTTGATTTACAGACCAAACATGTCAACTCTCAAAGCCAGACTCCAAAGCAAAAGAACTACAAGTCTTTTCATGAGATATTTTCATGAGGTATTTTGATCTAAATTTATCAGTTCAGATCTAAATTTAAAAATAACATTAGGACACTGACACATGCAGAAGCTGCAACTAAAAACTAGTATAATTAATTCTCAAGTGCTTAAAGCAACACAGCATTAGACAAACATTATTCACTATGTGTATTATCCTCTCTGAGGTACAATGATGACCTCACTGGTCAAACTCAGAATTGCTTATTGTCAACAGAAACACCCAGCGAGCGTGTTTACTCATACATGAACTCTGTCACAGACTTCTTTTGTCATCTCCCAGCATCCTCTCTTATGGATGATGTCACCACAAGGGGTGGAGCTCCAGCGTGGCTGTGTTGAGTGATGTCATGAAGTGTGTTCAGTGAAGTATATCACATTTCACATGCATTAGCATGAATCTTTTATGCCCTAGTGTGTGTGCTTCTCCTATCTGATCAGCAGTATTTGTTGTGGGTGTGTGCACATGTGATGGAGTGTGTTGTTGTGTTAAGTCATATTCTGGTGACTGACCTTGCTGTAATCATGACAGAGAGTTGCTGAACCAGTCTGGTTCAGTGACTGGCCTCTTTATCACAAGTGGCTTTACAGATTGCAGCTGTCTTGAGAAGTATTGGCTCCGAGGGTTGAGTGTCATTCACAATTGAAAGGGGGCCTTTTTCATTCATTTTCAAATGCTGAATTTGATCTGAGGTAGCAAAGGAGGATTTTAATTTAAGCATGTACTATAAAAGGCTCGTTTTTAAAGTGAAAATTAAATCAATGTATTTATTCATAATGCATGCCATTCCAAAGGCAGGAAAAAAGGGTTTGCCATTACCATTTTTGATCAAAATCTACTGCTCTTATTCTGGAATAACTATCCTTGACTGCTGATTTCACATTGGCCACATTTGATAATGTTCACTTATAGCTCTCTTATAATTCCCACTTCCTACATTTTTCCTGTTGAATATCCTGGAAGAGGTCAAATGTGCAAAAATTTACGTTCACATGAATACATTTCATTATGAATTACCCATAAACATATTACACACCACATGTGAGTTACTTCCAGAAGCATTAGATGTATTGAAATACATACCACAAAATATGACATATTTCATTATTTGTAATAAATTAAATAAAATTAAAGTTTTTGATGAAAACAGTCCAGGATTTTCTCCATATAATGGACTTCACTGGTAACCAAACGGTTCAAGGTCCAAAAGACAGTTTCAGTGCGAACTGCAAACTGTTTAAAGGGCTTTAAACGATTCCAGACGATGAATAAGGGTCTTATCAAGCGAAACGATCGCTCATTTAAAAAAAAATAACAAAGTTTAAGTTTTATAAGCTCAAAAGTTCACCTTGCTCTGTTCTGTGATGTGCGTTGGTTACTCTCCTGTTCGAACTTGTTTATCAAAATGAACAAATCTTTTTTCGAGTCATTTGGTTCATTCAAAGAACAAAATGAACGAATTGACTCGGAAAAAGATTCGTTTATTTTGATAAGACCCTTATTCATCGTCTGGAATCGTTTAAAGCCCTTTGAACACTTTGCACTGAAACTCTCATTTGAACCGTTTGGTTCCCAATGAAGCCAATTATATGGAGAAAAATGCTGGAATTTTTTCATCAAAAATCGTAATCTTTTCGACTGAAGAAAGAAAGACATGTCCATCTTGGATGACATGGGGGTGAGTAAATTATCAGCAAAAGTTTTTTTTTAAAAGTGAACTACTCCTTTAAGGAACTCTCTCTCTATATACCAGACTGCCTTGAATTAATATTTTTTTAAAACCCTGAGATGTGTGGAATAGAAGCAAGAATGCAAATGAACAGGGACCTTTTGTGCCGCACAGGTGCTTCAAGTGTGAACTCAGCAGAGCATAAAAAGCCTGTTTCCATGGCCTGGATCGGCTCTGTCACTATGAACGCTGCTCTATCCCTCAGCACATCCACGTTAGGTGTGAGGAAAGGTGAGAAAAAAAACAAGGACCTGAATAAAATCCAGCATATGGACCTAATTAGCACCTTCAGAAAAGGCATGGAAGAAGAGCCACATAAAATTACATAAAAGCACTCTGGAGTGAAGAAGCAGCTCAGAATGAAGTCTAAAAAAAAAACATTGGGATCTAGCGAAACAGTCAAGCGTGGCCTGGCGGGCATGTTTTGATTCAGCTGTCTTGCACATACTAATCAGAAAAGATTAACAGGCTGTTGAGTTCATGCAGTGGAGATGATGTACTGTACAGTGTGGTGGCTTTGCAGTTATCACTGGTTTCCTAAAGCCATTCATTCATTTTAATCAGAAAGTGGCCAGGTTTTTTGAGACAATAAATTTGACCATGGAAGAAAGTATCAAAGGGAAGGAGAAGCTGCTCACAGAAGTGCCAGTGGGTGGAGCTTGACGTCCAGCTCCTCCTCTCTGGGTGTAATGGGTGGAACTTGGAGGACCAGTCACACCCTAACTCTAACTAGGTTTTATTATCTCCTCAGAGGGGGAGCTGTCAGAGCGGGACAACCTGTCACTCACATGAGATCCATCAATACGAACCATCCAATCAATTCTTGATGGACAAAATCAAGTCCTGCCCTACATTCTTCTTGTTGCAGAAGCAACAATAGGGAGAAAAGATATAGCAACTTCCGTTTTATACCGATTTTGAAAAGGCATATATTTTTAAGAAGACCATCCTCTAAATATCACGCATCATTACAGGTCAAAGGTCAATCATAATATTTAAACTGGCACAACACTGACTGGACTCTAAACTCAAAGTTTAAGGTATTGCTGCTGAAATATGCATTGACAAAGTATGAAATGTGTGCCCTCGGTCTAGATTACGGCGCCTGAAGCTACGCGTGAATGAATAATACATTTCAAAAGTGTGGTGCCAGCTCGACAGGTACAGAAATAACCAAGATGAATGAATAAGTCCACATAAAATACATCCATTTAAGTCAACGTCCAGTTCCTGTCAGAGAACATATCAGCTAAAACACAATCTACACTAAAAACATCATCATTTTAAGCACACTTTAGATTTATGTATACTATGTGAAGCTTTCGTAACTTAAGGTTACCATAATTTTGAAAAGAAGTAAAGCTGAATGCTCGTGTAGACTCGGCTACTGAGAATTGTTGGTGTAATACCATTTTCAAACACTAGAGGGACACTTTTCACAAGACTGACTAGATTTCATGCAGTTGATTAGGTGACGTGTAACTGCACACAAACATGTAGGTTTTCTCAGACTGACATGGAAAGGGATTTACGGAGTTTAGATGAGATTTAAAAAACATTTACACAAAGAAAAAAAAATCAATCAAAATCATATTATACCGTATATGGGCTATTCTTGTTATGCAGTATCTAACCTAAAAAAAAAAAATGCTTACATTTCTTAAATTACAGTATTTCTAAAGAAGTTATTCGGAATTCACATAAAAGAAAAGAAAACTAATACGATTTCCACATTTAAAACTGATATACATACTGTATATAGTTTTATACTGTATATTAAATCAGAGAACTGATCTTATTAGCAAACAGCATAACGACGCTTCTTTTTTGTATATGGCATAATAAACAGCTTTCTGAAGTTCAGACCCCCTGTGCACCTGCCTATGACGACAACACTTGATAGTTCACACACAGCAAGACTAAGGCATATCCTCCACGGCTGGACAACAAGCAATGGACAGACGAAGGTCAACCATGACCATTTCCTTTATGTTTCTCCCTCTGGGTCAGGGCATAAATCAGAGCTATGGATCTCCCAAATGCCAGCTTCAGTGAAAAGTCTAAATCAGCAGACGTATTAAAAGGCCAACCCAGCTATTGTGTCCAGGCTGAGATGATACAGGTTACATTCTGTACTATTATGTCAGCTTCAGTGGTTCAAGTTGTTCTAACATTCATGATGCATGACTTTTTTAAATGCATTATGTATGAAAATAAATGTTGTTGCGGCCTATTGATGTAACGAGAGGTAAAATATGAACAGGCTGAGGGCGAGGTCTGTAGTGACCTAATTTACCATGTAAAATCTAAAATCTGGAGTGTGTATATTTTGACCTGTTCATTCTTACGATTCAAAAACCAAACGATTTATGAGACTCGCGACATTATTTGAGCCTTAATTTGACGTTCTCAAATGACAATTTAACTTGAAAAAACGTCCGTTTTATCATCACATTAAATTGCAGAAAGATGCAAATTGAACAAAAAAAATACTGTAACATTAAGAAATATTGACCTTAATATATAAATCAATTAGAATATAATAGCCATCAGCATAAATCAGCATAAATAAATAAAAATTACCCAAACGTCCTTGCCTTTTTAATCTTTGTAAAGGAATCAAGCAGAATTGTGCTAATATCTATGGGCAGTATAATAATAAAGACACCAAAGAAAGATCTACAACACAAACAACATCTACAGTATATCTGGACAATGGACATAAATGAACCTTAAGGGTCTATTATTTCAAGCTACACGTTCTAAGTCAATTCGCCAGACGTATTAAACCATCAAACCTTTCCTGACTCCGCTTTCTGAATAGAGATGGGGTAAAATGTCACATGAAGGACACAAAGGTATTGTGTTGAATCCTTATTGAAGGCTTACATGCAAGTCAGCAGGACTTCAGATGACCTATATATAGCATTCTGTGGATAAAAATGAAGATACACTGTTGTGAAATGATGTGGTTTTAAAAAATGAGGTGTTTCTGCAAGGCCTCTGATTCTGAGACCCTTTATGTGGACCCTGCGGCCCTGGTGTTTGTCATGTGAGGCCTGTGACGCAACAAATGGAAATGCTTTTGGGTGAAAAACAATTGATCTGAAATAATAGCATGATGAATATGTCTAAGATGGAAGAATGTCAAAAGAATAAAAAGCTTTCGGGTCTGATTTACTTTTCGATCCTTAAATTTCCTTGCAATAAAAATGTGATATAGTGTGCAGTGTATTAACAAATTCCGTAACAAATAACATAATTTACCGGTACAGTAAGCTAACAGCATGTTTAATTCCAAGAGTAGGGCAGAGAACTAGAGTGAAGGTGGATATGGTTATATGAAATTCAATTTTGGCGCAAGAAACATTGACTGATATTATAAGTAGAGTCCAGGGAAACATAATGCTATGAAGAAGGTAGAATATATCCGGTAAGATATCAGGTGACATGATAAGATGAAAAGAAAGGAGAAAGAAAATGAATAGAAACATGAAATACCTGCCACAGCTGTGTTAAACTGCGTACTGAGGCGCGGCGTAACTCTGCGAGGTACATGTATTGTGGTTCGCTGGTCCAGTAATTGTTCTCTCTGGAGTAGCTGGAGGGGAACAACTCTGAGGCGTACTGGTCCCTATAATAGAACATGCAGATTAGCACATGCTAGCTAAAGCCTAACCTGGAGGATTGCAACTATCAATTCAGTTTACTTCCATTTAAGAACATTGATTGACTGGAGATTGTTTAAAGGGATAGTTCACTTTGAAATAAATGTTTGGTATGTTTTAGCTTACCTCAAGAGCATCAAGATGTAGGTGTCTTTGTTTCCACAGTAGTTTCAATTTTGATATTTTTAGGTCAAACCGTTCTTGTCAGTCATATAATGGAGGTCTATGGTCACCACCTCAAAGAGCATGCACAGAGAAGTCCAAATTAGACATGATTTAATGACTCGTAAATGTTAGTACACATTGATGGCCTAAGACACGAAACGAGCGGTTTCTGAGAGTAAACTAAGTACTATATAGTTTTTACCTCTTGTAACCACAGCCACACAGGACGTGGCTATGGTTACAAGAGATAAAAAATGATATAAATACTGTTCGTTTTCTCACACAAACCGCTCGTTTCGTGTCTTAGGCCATCAATGTGTACTTACATTTACGAGTCATTAAATCATATTTAATTTGGACTTCTCTGTGCATGCTCTTTGAGGTGGTGACCATAGACCTCCATTATATGACTGACAAGAACGGTTTGACCTAAAAATATCAAAATTGAAACTACTGTGGAAACAAAGACGCCTACATCTTGGATGCCCTTGAGGTAAGCTAAAACATACCAAAAATTAATTTCAAAGTGAACTATCCCTTTAAGCAATTTTAGCCATCATGCGGAAAAAAAAACACCGATATTAAAAGAATAGCCAGGATATAGATCGACAGACAGACAGACAGATAGATGGATGGATGCTTTTAGAAGGACAGTCTCTTTCCAAAGCTCATATAGCTAATCTCCCACACACAGCATGGTGGCGGTCCAGGATGTGATGTATGTGGGCATCGCTGTCCTCATTAGTAAAACCACAGAAGTCAGTCCATCAATCTAGAGGCAAACGAGCCGCTCATTCCAGACAGACTCATTTGACACCGGACCCCCGTAGCTAACCTGGGTGGTCAGGCATACATAAACACACAGGTACTACTGGATGTTGCCACGCATGTACACAATCGAAGACTTCGGACTGACACACCTGATGTCAAAAGTCACAGAAATACCCTGTGACACAGGGTGTGTCTAACAGGAGTCAGACTCTGGGCTTCAGGCAGCAGGTCTGAGACGCAGGCGACCGTCGCCACAAGCTGTGCAGGCGCACAGACAGCCTGCTACTGTAATAGGATGTGACAGCAAGAGAGGAGATACGGGCTGGAGCTGCCCCACCGCGAGGGGTGTAGGGGGCTGGTTAGCGGTGCTAGCAGTCACTCACACAGTCTGTCTCTTATAAAGGAAGAAACAGAACAGGCAACACAACACAAGAGACAGAAGGAGTGGCGACCAAAACACAAGGTTAGGAAGAGTGGCCTCTTCACACCACAGAAGATATGTGCGTCTTGCTTTTTTATTAGTGGCAAATGCATGCTGATATTTATGGAAGCTTGTTTCCGCCACTGAAAAAAAAAAAAATATTATTTATAATTATAAAAACATATCACAATTGCGAGATATAAATTCCGAATTGTGAGAAATGTGTGACTTTTTATCTCACAATTCTGACTTTTTTCTCGCAATTGCAAGTTTATCTCGCAATTCTGACTTTATAACACATAATTGCATAATTGAGTTTATATGTTGAAATTCTGACATCTTTTCTCAGGATTGTGAGATATAAACTCGTAATTGCGAGTTATCAGGCCAATTTTAAGGGGGGGAAAAAGACTAACTTTTTTTTCCCCTCAGAATTGTTTATATCTCACAATTTTGACTTTATACCATGCATTTCTGACTTTTAACACACAATTGTGACTTTAAATCTCGCAATTCTTACTTTATCACTGTGAAGCTGCTTTGATACAATCTGTATTGTGAAAAGCGCTATATAAATAAATGTGACTTGACTTGACTTTATATCTCGCAATTCTGACTTAACACACAATTCTATCGTTATACCTAGCAATTCTGACTTTATAACACGCAATCCTGACTTAATATCTCGCAATTCTGACTTTATATCTCGCAATTTTGAGAAATAAAGTCAGAATTGCGAGATGTAAACTCGCAATTGTGAGAAAAAAGTCAGAATTGTGAGATAAAAAGTCGCAATTACCTTTTTTTATTCTGTGGCGGACACAAGCTTCCATAGATATTTAAAGAGTAAAGATGAGCATAGATTAAAAAAAATGGTCAATTATCTTTGTGATAGTCGATCACACACAATCAGTACCAAAGTGTCATAATCCATTTGGTCATCATTTTGAATACGATATTCGAAGTAAAGTTTATTTAAATATAAACTTTCAGCCCATTCTCATCCCAAGGTGTCATATACTGATGCTTTTGACAATGCGTATACATCCAACGCCCATGACACCCTTTAGCTTTAATATTAGACGCAGAAATATATGGGTCAGAAGGCGCCTCCTAGTGGTCTAACCCTAAACCTACCCATAACCGAAGCATGTTATATTGACGCTAAAGGGTGCCGTGTGTGTTGGATGTATACGCATTGTCAAAATAATGACGCCCTAGGATGAGAATGCGTTGAATCTTTACAGAAAGTGTGTGTATCAATGTGCAGAATGTCAAATGTTTTATCATTTAAAACATCCATAAATTCATTGCAAGTCACTTTAATTTTGTTATTTAATGCAAATTCATGTTGCTTTTGAGCAAACGCACACATACACACACATTGGTTTTACATGTTTAAGTGGGACACTCCATGATTTTTAAACTGTACAAACTGTATAATATATCCCATAACCCTAGACCTCTTAAACACAACCCTCACGGAGTGTTATATTACAGATTAAAATAGAGCTACAGTATGCGTACCTGCACACTTCTAGCACTAAGTATACCTCAACAGATCTACTTGGGCCGCAAATTCACATTTACAGGGCACAAAGGTGAGAGGGGGGTTACATACTAATACACAGAGATCATGCGATCATACCTCATCAGATAATCTGAGCGCTGATACACATATACACTCATACATTTTTATAAGCGGATTTACTAAGGACAAAACTTAACCCTTATTTGACCTCTTGTCAGTGATGGAAGAGTTATAGTGAGTGAGTGTGTGTGTGTGTCTGAGTGACAGTAAATAGAAACACAGACGGTGGCAGATCCTTCAACCTCAGTGTGTACGAAAATCCATCCCAGAACTCTTAAATTCAGAGAGCGATGTGTGTATTTTTATATTCCCGGATGGCAGCAGAGCTGTGTGACGGGATTTTGACTTGGCAATGTCACGGCCAGACATCAATCTCGAACTGACAGCGGAGATCAGACTCCGATGTGACACCCCCCCTATTCAACTGACCCGCAGGGCTCACCCGAGCCTCATCTGCTCTGACTCATGAAAACAGCCGCAAACACACACACACACACACACATACACACGCAAGACCACATTCTCAAACAGACGGTGGGGCAGACAGCCATAGTATGATAGAAAAACACCTCCGAGGTCCTGATTCAATAATCCTAGCACTGAAGCGCAGTACTGATGGTAGTGTTGTGGCACTGTGCCACTATGATGAAAAACATGATGTCAGTGATGCTTCAAGCTTCATATAACATAACATGACTAAATGATAATATCCTGTTGAGCGATACACACGTTTAAAAGTGCATATGATAACAGCAAAACCACAGTTTCTGCCAACAAGAACATCTGAATGATTGCTATTGGCAATTGAATCCATCACTCTAAAAAATGCTGGGTTGTTTAACCCAGTTTTGGGTCAAATATGGACAAACCCAAATGTTGGGTTAAAAACTAGGGCTGTCAAACGATTAATCGCGATTAATCGCATTCAAAATAAAAGTTTGTGTTTACGTAGTATATGTGGGCATAGTGTGTATAATTATTTTGTATATATAAATAAACGCACATGCATGTATATATTTAAGAAAAATCTGAAAGTATATACTTTATATATATTTATACATAATTAATATTATGTATAAATATAAATATTTGATATATTAAGAACACATTTTTCTTAAATATATACATGCATGTGTGTGTATTTATATATACAAAATAATTATACACACTATGCCCACATATATTACGTAAACACAAACTTTTATTTTGGATGCGATTAATCGCGATTAATCATTTGACAGCCCTATTAAAAACGTTATGTAAAAATTTAACCCAATGACTGGGTTTGTCCATGTTTGACCCAAAGTTGGGTTAAAACAACCCAGTATTTTTTAGAGTGATGACTTGCAGCTATTTTATTTCCCATAACTCCAACCATAAATCTCAAATGGGACTTTTGTTCTTATTTTGAACGTCACAATTACCTGTTTTATTTGTTACTGAAGCAGAAACAGGCTTCCATAGATTACACAGGGATCTAATTCATTTATTTTCTATCCTTGTTAATCTTTTATTGTGGTATGAACTATTTTAGGTAGTCCTAAACAGCACTTAAAAACAGCAAACTGTACTAGAAAAGTCCAATCAGTACACTAGCATTCAAAAGTTTTGGCTTGGTAATATTTTTATGTTTTTGAAAGAAGTCTCTCATTCTCGCATGTATTTGATCAAAAATACAGTAAAAACTGTAATGTTGTGAAATATTACTATTCAAAAGAACTATTTTCTGTTTTAATATTTAAAAGGTAATCCTGTGATCAAAGTTGAATTTTCAGCATCATTACACTCTAAAAAATGCTGGGTTGTTTTAACCCAACTTTGGGTCAAACATGGTCAAACCCAGCCGTTGGGTTACATTTTACATTACATTTTAACCCAACATTTGGGTTTGTCCATATTTGACCCAAAATTGGCTTAATCCAGTTTTCTTTGTCACATGATCCTTCAGAAATCATTCTCATATGCTAATCTGGTGATCAAGAAACATTATTATCAGTGTAGAAACAATTGTACTGCTTAATATGGATATGGAAAACTGCTTTTTCAGGATTATATCTATTAAAGGTTCGATTTAATGCATGCTTGCTGAATAAAAGTTTTAGTTTAATTTTAAAAATCACACTGACCCCAAACATTGAATGGTGCACGCTTTCAAAAGACACACAGACTTCCCCTAAACTCTCTATAGATGTAAATATGCTTCAGATAATACACACTGGGGTGCAGAAATCAATGCAAGAGGACAGATGTCAGCATAACTTTGCTCTCCATTTGAATTTTAAACCATGTTTGTTAACGCATGAGCAGACTCACGGACTAAAGGGATTTACATGCCAGGCCTGTCAAAATAATACAAGCTTCCCACTTTTTCCCCCTTGAAGCCCAGCGCAGTAATTGACAAGAAAGCCTCCGCATGCTTTTCAGGGATGGTTAGAGTCGTACTGTCATGCAGATCTTTCCACGTACTTTTTTATTCATTTCATTTCATTTATTCATTTAGCTGACGCTTTTATCCAAAGCGACTTACAATTGCTATATACGTGAGAGGTCGCACGCCTCTGGAGCAACTAGGGGTTAAGTGTCTTGCTCAGGGACACATTGGTGTCTCACAGTGGATTCGAACCCGGGTCTCTCACACCAAAGACATGTGTCTTATCCACTGCGCAATTACCACCCCTATATCATATTCTACGTTTATAATAATAAGTTTAGAATAATTCAGATTGTTTCAAGTTTTTGAAAAAGGTAACACAGTTTATTTCAATTAAAAAAATGTTTTCTATGTTAATATACAATGTTAAAATAATTTATTCCAATGATGCAAAGCTGAATTTTCAGTATCATTACTCCAGTCACATGATCCTTCAGAAATGCTGATTTGCTGCTCAAAAAAAAAACAGTTATGCTATTTAATATTTTTGTGGAAACCATGATAGACCACCATTTAAAAGTTTGGGGTGAGTTTTTTTTAAAATATATTAGGGCTGTGCAAAAGTTAATTGCGATTAATCGCATCCAAAATAAAAGTCTGTTTTTACATAATATATTTGTGTGTGCTGTATATAATTATTTTGTATATATAAATACCTATGCATACATGTATATATTTAAGAATTATTTGTGCTTAAATTCTGTACATATATATAAATACATTATCTATATTATATAAATATAAATATTTTATATATGAATAACACATTTTCTTAAATGTATACATGCATGTGTGTGTATTGATATATGCAAAATAATTATATACAGCACACACAAATATATTATGTAAAAACAGACTTTTATTTTGGATGCGATTAATCGCAATTAATTTTTGCACAGCCCTAAAATATATATATATAAGATTTTTAAAAATATATCTAGAAATTAATATTTTATTAAACAGCGATGTATTAAATGTAAAAGTAACAACATTTATAATGTTATAAAATATTTCTATTTCAAATAAATGTTCTTTTAAAACTTCTATTTATCAAGAAATCCTGAAAAAGTATCACATTTTAAAAATATCAACATTTTAAACATTTTACAATTAACATTTTAAAAAACATCCCTAAAAAATACTAAGCAAATATTATCAACATTGATAATAATAATTAATATTGGAGCACCAATAATAACTGATAATAAATCAACACTAAATCAGAATATTTGAATGACTAGAGTAATGATGCTGAAAATTAAGGGATAAATTACAAAGAGGAACTAAATTGAAAATAGTTATTTTAAAATGTGATAATATTTCAAAATAGCAATGTTTTTTACTATATTTTTGAACAAATAAATTCACAAAGCTTTGTTGAGCAGAACTTTTGACCACCAGTGTACATGTGAAGTTAAGAAAGTGCCAGCCCTAGCAAAACAAAGAGGGCACACAAATTTCTCAGGCCATACCATAAGGGCACGTATTTGTCCTTGAAATATACATCCAATGTGCAAAGTACAGTAACCTGCTGAGAGAGCCAATCGTCTTCCGCCGGCACCGCAGTGCACCTGGGCAGTGGTTCACAGCCAAATGCCAGTCATGAATATCGGTGCCAACTCAAGCCAGACTCCCCCGTGTCATTGCTCAATGCAACTTGCCAACATTTCCAGCAATGTTTGCACAGAGAGAGCCATTTGATTGACACGGGGAGGACTCAAGTACTGCAAATAGTCTGCACAGATCCCTCATTTCATTTGTGAGACAGTGAAAATGATATATCATTCCTTCTGACGGGAGAAAGTGTTGTGTCATCTCCTCGTGTTTCCGCCAAGGTCTGACCCATACAGTGATTATGTAATGATGGCCTGCAGTGTTCTCAGTACAGCGGTTCAGAAAAGAGTAATTATGGGCATTGTGTCCATGTTGTCCCGTTCCCTCCACCATCTGTCTGTGGTTAATTACCTCTCCTTTTCTCTGTGATCAGGACGAGAGCAGTGGGGGTGTTGAGAGAGCTGGAAAACAAGAGGAAAGATGCCAAGGGAAGATCCGCTTTACTAAACTGATGTTGTGCTGGATAAGCAAACTATTGAGTATTATTTGTGGTGCAGATCCAGCTTGTGGCTTGCAACATCTCTTTACTTACAATGTAAGTGTCTAATAAATTCTTGATTCTTTAACAAATTGATCTTTTGAGTCAGTTTTTTTAATTGTTATTTTCAATTCCTTGGTTAATTTGGGTCACAAAACCTGTCTGAACGAATCATTTACAAGTGGTTCTTGGGTTAACAACTCAGAGATGGCACAAGCAATTCATGAATTTGATGAATCATTGAATCAATAATCTTTTTGAAATGTCTGTCACATCAACTCATTCAAATGACTCTTTCAGTCTGTTCACCTCATAATAAACTGAATGGTAAGAGCAGTTGAAGTAAAGTAACTGATGGGGCAAAAAAGAAAAAAATAATTTATAGGCAGAATTTCCAAAATTTTAAGAAATAAAATGTACTGAAAATATGATTGATAATTGATTGCTGTTCTTTTTCACATGTGTGTTTAAAGTTTGTGGAAAAGACCATATTTTAATCATGATTATTAACTATAATAACACATTTATACACTGGATTAACCATATTCAGCATGGTAATTTTCATATATATATATATATATATATATATATATATATATATATATATATATGTATATATATATATATATATATATATATACATATAAATGACATATATATATATATATATATATATATATATACTGTATATAAATAGCAAGTATAAGATATTAAGTATTAAATTGAAAATTTATTGTGATATATATATACTGTATATATAGATAGATAGATAGATAGATAGATAGATAGATAGATAGATAGATAGATAGATAGAGAGAGAGAGAGAGAGAGAGCATGCTGATTATGATTAATCAAGTATATTATCATTAAAATAAGTATAATAATAAGTTTATCATTGTGAAAAACCCCAAGATTAGAGAACACAAAAATGTCAATTATTATCAAAAATGTCAATATATTATATATATATATATATATATATATATATATATATATATATATATATAATTATCAAAAATGTCAATATTTTTATATATATATATATATTTATAATAGCAAGTATAAGATATTAAGTATTAAATTGAAAATTTATTGTGATATATATATATATATATATATATATATAGAGAGAGAGAGAGAGAGAGAGAGAGAACATGCTGATTATGATTAATCAAGTATATTATCATTAAAATAAGTATAATAATAAGTATATCATTGTGAAAAACGCCAAGATTAGAGAACACAAAAATGTCAATTATCAAAAATTTGTCAGTTATATACAATAATTAACTCTTTTTTAAATTATTATTAAAACATGAAAAAAATGTAAAAAAAATAAATAAAAAAACTGGATTAATAAAATAGTTTGAAAAAAGATGAGCTGACTTTGGACTCTCTGACGCGTGTGTTTATTAGTAGCCTGACTAACTGATTATCATGTCTACATCAGCAAACCCATTGAACATGATTTTAAAATGACAAGGATTCCTTCTCCTGACGGACATCTGACTGATTCACAGTTAAAGCGGTACAGGGGATCTCCAAAGAGGGAAGGACGGAGGAAAGACAGAAGGCTCGGGAAGGATTAAAGGAAAGAAGATGTTGAAGAGAGGGGGCAGAGGAGGCCATGGGAAAAGAGATAATGACCCTCTCATGTTAACCCTTATGTGTTTCACAGGTCACATGTTGGCTCTTTTTACTAGCTAGAACTGTAAAACAGCGGAGGGATTTGCTATATCTCTGAGGTCAGGGTTTAACTGGTTAGCTTCAGCCATTAACCCCTGCTGGTAGATTACATTATTACACTCTCAAGAGCATCTTTCTCCTAGAGTAGTGCATTCTGACAAACCACTTATAATACATTGCAAATATGTAATTAAAAATATTTGATTACATTATAGACTATGTTGTCCTGGTTATATTATAAAAAATGTACATTTTATCAGTTTCTGATTATTTCCAGAGAGCTCTAAAAAAATAAAACAGACTGGTAAAATGGTCATTTCCCCAGTATACAGGTTGCATACTTCCAGAACTGTATACCTGAGCAACTACCTTTAAAATGAATGTGAATGATATTAATAGATCGATTCCTCGGGTTGTTCTCATACCAGCTGGAAGGACGAGCCTGCAGTCAGCAGGGGCCATAGGTCAGCCGCTATTCGCTGCATGACAGAGCTGCTCGCCAGGAAGACACTGACGCACTTAAATCTCTTTAATCTTTCCCATAAAATACAGCAGAATGTCACATCCCCCACGTGAATCTATTAAACATGACCACCCTGCTCAAGTAATGTGACATAATTCTGGATACGGCAAATTACTTCCCAGCAATAAGATTAATCGAGTATATCAATATGAAAAACACGTTATTAAATAATAGTCAGCAGAGCACAGGAGAACATACTAATGTGACTTCTTATGCGTTCAAGTTTACATGTGCCCTTTAAATATATAAAGGTTAAAGGGCATTGTGTGAACGCTGTTAATGAGCAATTTCCCAAAATGAATGTGTGTGTTTATATATAATTAATCTAGATTATAAAAATAACTTAATTTACAATTATTTTTACATGACTGTAATGAGAAAAACGGCAAATGATTTCCAAAATCTGTCTTGAAACGAACCGCGACCTCATTGTGCACTTCACTCGATTTAACATTCATTATAATGACATCCATTATTTACGAGCTCATCAAAATTTAAGTAACGAAAACATGTTTAAGCTTGTCTGTTCCAAATGGGTTCGCTTTACTGAACACTGACTGCTCGCGGAACCACAGTGACCTGACACATATTGACGCCTGCGGACAAGCTCGGCATCCTAAAAACGGGACACATGATTGCCGTCCTGCGGGCTTCAAACATTTCAGCCTTGAGGAAAACGTCAGCGAATCCCGTTCAACATGGACATGCTTCTGCAAAATATTTTCAGTTCTTAGAGATTTAAAGCAGATTAAAAATCAACATTAATGTCATTTCACAGGGTCATTCGGGATCGATGCAAAATCTATTCGGCTCTGGGATCATTTGCATTTTGCAGATGTTGCAATCTTTTCCCATGCTTAAACAAAGAACAGTCTATTTTGGTAAACCAATACACCTGTGGGACTCTAAATGTCCTTGAACCACATTCTCAATAAAGACACTATATATGGAAAGTATCTCAAACAGGACAAAATCCCAAAATTGCCAGGTTCTTGTCATCTGATTTTACCCAGATTTGACAATAAGAAAACGGCAAGAACAGTCTACCACCGTTTCATTTGAACACTATATGGCATTTCATAAAGGTCATTTACAAAAACAAACAAAGAATATGCCACTTTCAATCATATTTCCTTGAATATGCTGGGCAGAGATGCACTGTAAAAATGAATATGCTTTATCTAATCAATAAAACTGTGGTAACAGATTACAAGCTATATTTTTCATTAAATTGAACAAATTATTGAGTAATGATTAATCAAATTATTCCTCAAAAGTTAACCATTTGATGTTAATGAGTAAAGTTTACACCAAAATAAACAAAAATATCTGAATTACAGACAGATGTCAAAGATTAATTAAGAACTCTTTATTTTAAATTGCAAACATTGAAGACATCTGATGTTAACAAGTCGAATCGCTGAAGGAGAAAACCATCATTTTAAAACAAACCTAAAACAAACACTGATCACCATATAATGGTGACTTAAAGGGATACTCCACTTTTTTTGGAAACAGGCTCATTTTACAACTCCCTCAGAGTTAAACAGTTGAGTTTTACCGTTTTCGAATAAATTCAGCCAATTTTCTGATTTTTAGAAGAATATCTGTAACCAGACCGTTTCTGGTCTCATTGACTTCCATAGGAAAAAAATATACTATGGCAGTCAATGAGACCAGAAACTGTCTGGTTACAGATATTCTTGTAAATATCAGAAAATCGGCTGAATTGATTCGAAAACGGTAAAACTCAACTGTTTAGCTCTGGGGGAGTTGTAAAATGAGCATATTTCCAAAAAAAAAAGTGGAGTATCCCTTTAAATGTACAGTTTTGGGTTTTTTGAACGTTTTACTTATTTTAAATGGTTAACTTCTAAGGAATTAATTTGATTAATTATTACTCAGTTCTACAATTACTGCCGCAATTTTTTTGATTAGATAAAGCGCATTCATTTTTACAGTGTGGGCAGGAATGGGCTTGGTGCTCCATTATGCAGAATAGCTCAGATTTCTCAAGAGGACAGAACAATCTATTGGACCTCTGGGAATAAACAGTGTTGGATGAGTTAAGCTGGCCTGGCCATAGATCTACACGTCCAAATTGATCAATCAATACGGAAGCATTAATCCGGCGAAGTTATGTCGTAACACGTCCAGGACAGACTGATTAGAAAAAGACATACGTCCTCCCACTCGCCTTGAGCTGGGAGATTCACAGCGTTTGGGATGGGAGGGAAAATGCCTCCACTTAAACCCACACGCAAACATGTATTAGGCGTAATTGAAGCAACATTGTTTAAACAGAATTACCGGTGACACAGTTATGCTGTGCTATTGAATTATTGACTTTAATTACAGCCTTATAAAAGCAGAGTGAAAAGTGCCAGGAAAAGTAGGCTAGCAGTGTGATGTGAAAACATCAATTTTGCTCTTTATTTCATTTTTAATGACAGTTTTGCGGATCTGGGATCTTGAACGTTGGACTCCAAAGCAAATAAAAGTACATGAATGTCTGTCACTGGGTGGTCAGCGTGGATTTATCACTTGTCAACAATTGCCGTTTTCTCCTCCAAGGTCACAAAGACACATCGACTTGTGAAAGAGGCACCAAACATATTATTCCCATGACCCTCCGCACTTCTGAGTCGACACCACACACCAGCTAGCAGTCAATTATCAATGTCAATTATGAACAAACATACAATGTCCCCAAAGCCATATACACACTTTAAAAGAACAGAAATAAAAACATTAAAATGCACATACATTCAGGTTTGGCGTCAACGATGAAACATGCAGGATCAATTGATGTATCTAATGTCAAACCTATCGCAATGCTTATTGACGCAAGACATTTCAATGTGAATGAGATTTGAATCACATTTCGCCATTCGTTGCTACAAAAAAATGTTTTTTAGAAGAGAAAAATGGTAAATATATGTGCACATCCACATTATAGCCTAGTTTTTAGAGTACACTAGCATGTAGAAAACCTCAAAGCTAATAGACTTGAACTAAAAGCCATGCAACTCTTACTGATTTACTTTCAATGTCTTGAAAATTCACAATGAAACAAACTTAATGGTCCTGAAAATGGCAAGACATACATATTATGAATAATAATACAATATAAATAATAACATTTTATAGGTCATATTTCTCAAAGATATATGACATTATCTGTTTATTTAGTGTCAGCTATTTACTTCAATGGCAAAACAGCAAATGATTTGACAAAACTAGATAAACCGAAGACTTGAACTACTTTTATCATACTTTTTTGATACTTTTTCAGATCCTCGGCAGCCCCAGTCCCAATTCGCTTTCATTATATGGACATGAGCAGCGTCAACATTTAGCAAAACTTCTCATACAGGTTTGAAACAACTATACGATTACAGAATTGTCATATTGTGGGTGAACTATGCCTTTATGCAACTTGGTGAGCATAACACAGCACGTCCTACTGAATAAACTCCATCTAAAGCTGTCAGTCTGGTTTCTGACACGACAGAAGTGTCACCAAGACGTCCGCCTCAGAGTTATTTGTCATAAGTCTAGAGGTTTCTCTTTATCTTCCCACTCTCGGTGGCCACATGTTGTGACAGCGAGCTGCCGCCGCTCAACACATCAAAACACCCCTGCTTGCCAAGATTACACTCATACAATTGTGATTCCAACACAACCAGGTTCCTTCGAGTCAACAGAAAACTGAAGCAGCGCATTACAACGAGAAAGACAAAGTGTTAAAGAAGTTAAGTTCCTCTCCTGCTCTCCTGAGGAGAGGAGAGGGATCCTTCTACCTTTCCCTCCGTCCAACAGAAGCAGATGTTGCTGGAGGTGCTGAGGATATCCGTAATGAAGCCTGAAATTCCCACACGCATGGTGACGGCTCAAGAGGGACAGATGGATGGACAGAATTAAAGAGTTGAAGCTGAAAGAAGGGAGTAGAGGTTTGGGTGCCTGGATGTTGTCAGTGCGAAGAGTGAGGCAAGAGTGGGAGAGACGAGGAGAGAGAGAAAGAGAGAGAGTGTTTCCTCCACTCTCTAGCGCAGGACCTGTGCGCTCCGTACACTCACACACACACAACAGGTGCAGCCCCGAACCGGCCAGCCAATGGGAATCGTCCTCCTCATACACACACACACACACACACACAAGCAGGGTCCTGAGCCTTGATTCTAGCTGACATCCCCCTCTCACACACATAAACATGCATCCAATAACAGTCGGTGCTCTGCGCGCTGTAGGGAGTCTCTGTGTAAATCTTCTCCAGCACGCGGATGTGACAGAGGATTTAGAACACACGCGACATTTCTTTTTACAAACACACGCAAACAAAATTGTAAAAAACATACAAGGCAACCGAGTGCCGGTTAATTATTTATGTTTTTTTTTGTATTCATTACATCAAAAAAAATTTAAAAATAAATAAAGTCGTCAAGTTCAAATGATCTTATTTTGTATCCTAAATTAAGAAAGTAAGTAAGTCATTCAGGTTTGTAACATAACTGTGGATAAATGATTTTCAACTATTAAATGATCTTTCAACTATTCATTTCTAAAGTATGTTCATTCACACATACAAGTCTCTAATGCTCACCAAGACTCATTTATTTGCAGATCAAAGATAAAAACAGTAAAGGCCTGTTCACACAGAACGCATTTTTCCATTCCACGACGCTACATTTCCATTGTTTTTCAATGTAAACGCCCTAGACGGACGTCATTGACCGTTGTGGTCGCATTTTGCAAATGAGACCGCATCCTAAAAACGCAGCACTTAAGTTAAAATAAGTTTTACTTAAAAAAAAAACAATTATTCTAGACTCCTATACTCTAAAATTTTATTTTTATTTAAAAATACTATTTTCTATTTGAATATATTTTAAAATGTAATTTATTCCTCTGATGCAAAGTTGAATTTTCAGCATCATTACTCTACTCTTCAGTGTCACATGATCCTTCAGAAATCATTCTAATTGGCGGATTTACTGCTCAAGAAACATTTCTTATTATTATCAATCAGGAAAAAAGAATACAAAAGATTTCTGTCACTTGATTAATTTAACAAATCTTTGCTGACTAAAAGTATCTAAAGTCTTACTGACCCCAAACTTTGAATAGTGATCTGCAGTGAAAAAGAAACTAAAAGTCATTCATTTCTCATGAGAGGAAGCAAAATCAGTAAACAGTAAGCATTAGTGATGTTAAAAATAATGTTTTTTTTTTAAATATATATTTAAAAAAGGAGAGCATTTTTTAGGTCACATGATCCATTACCTTGTAGATTGTAGATAGTCCTTGATAAACCAGAAACAGTCGGCATTCGAAAAGAGTTTGATTCAAGCTTTCAAAATGCTTTCCCTGTAGAATGTTAATTTGAGTATCAACAAAATTGCTTCCTTGTCAAACCAGAATTATCTTGCTTTTAGGTTCTCAGCCTTTTACGTTTTACCTGGATTTTAGCATTTTGTTTTAAATTAGAGAAATTATTTTAATACATTAATGATAATGTATTCATTTAAATACGTTCAAATCACCCTGTCGTCCACTTGAAAGTTTGCTACGGCCCCCAATGGGCCCCAGTTGAGAACCACTGGTTTCGACTTCAGGACTGACCGAGTCATATCTAGACTAGATTATTATAGAGATTTGGTGGACTATTGTGACAATCAACAACCACACAGAAAGATACTAAAAAACACTTGCCTTAACAACCTAGTTTGCCACAAACTGGCTCCAACTCAAAATATTCATTAAGCATCACTCAAATTTTCTTTATAAACGCAAATATATAGCGTTTGCCATGTTTGTTTACTGAGTGACAAAACTGAACCGCTCTGAGAACGCTTTCCACTTTCACTCCCGGGACGCAGCGTGGGTAAAGTTTGTAAACTTTACAAACAAAGCTTTGAAGCAAGAAATTAATGTAAAAAAATACAAAATAAATCAGCCAATACACACTAAAATTAAAGGTTCTTTATTGGCGCCAATAGTTCAATGAAGAACCTTTGACGCCCACTGAACCTTTCCATTGCACAAAATATTCTTTATAGTTGAAAAGGGATTTTTAGATCACAAAAATGGTTCTTAGGCATGTATATGGTCTTTACTTTATTGTTCATTCCAAATTAAATTCAGCCGCCCATTAGGTCACATATCAAACCAACAGCGCTCTGGTGGGAAAACAGCGTTTGCCTTTCTTCTCTATGGAGACTAATTCATTATCATGATGTGATTTTGCTATAAATAGAAACCAAAAATCACCACATCAGCACTTCTCTGAGGTGTGACTCTCGGCATCGAGCCATCTTTTAGTTTCCTTTCCGCTCACCTGCCCACTAAACACACAAACGGACGAACACAAATATACACACTTACTCGCAAGATTTCCAGAGTCTTCGAGGGGGAGGAAGGAATTCTCGCTTGTTGAGTGGCACAATGCCAACAGCCGCCTGCATGACCGTAAAAAACTTCTTGTACTTCATCTCGCCGATGTGGCTCAGTCGCCAACGCCAAAACACTCAACCTGGATGGATGCTCCTGTGGTCACGAGAAAAAAAACCCCACCATGACACGCTCCTCTGCATTTGTGGCTCTGCACCGACCTTGTCCATACATGTCTTTTGTCTTTAAAAAAGGAAAAATACATTAATTTGGAGATTTGTAGGGCTGTTATCCTTACATAATTCAGAGAAGACCTTTATAACATTAGACAAATGAAAACGGACCAGAGGGATAATTGTGTTACTAAGCCTAGGAGATAATACAGATTCTCCATTCTCTTTAATCCGTAACTGCGGCTCAAAAAGCCCTTACGTGAGTTTAACTATGACCCCACAAGACAACACACCGCCTCCCTCCATGTTCCCAATCTTCTCCCATTCAACTGAACAGCTATGGACAGGGCGAATAGGGATGGACATGATAGAACCGTGGTTATGAGCTCAACAGGGCCTGGTTAGACCCAAATGAGGCACAGCCTCGGCCACGTGTAACACAAAGTAAAAAAACGTAAGATGAGTAATCACTTGTCAGGGTTGTAGGCACTGAGCCAGTGTGAGCTTTGGGAATGAAATTACTCGATGGCAGTCTGTGTGGACGGATTATGTACGCGTTGGTTACAAGCACAAAGTGGGATTTCGCTGTCAAAGAGCTCGAGGTGAGACGAGGGGGGGAATGCCACGAATTAATTCTATGAATAGGTCTGTTTTTGGCCGCACAGATGTATCACAATGAGCCGTTGGCAATGAAAGGATTTGAAAGCATTTTCTCACGCACATAAAAATCCATAAAAGCTTATGAGGTATTGGAAGTAATAGGCTATGATTTAATAACCACGATCCTTAATGCATGGGTGACTGCATTAGGTGTTAGAGAATATGCCGTGCAGCTCCGACCAGACAACGCATTTGTTCAGAATTATTATGCTAAGGCGGAAGGCCAAGCATTATTCGTGCTTAGGATTAGTAGGTTTTCAAAACCCCTAACCTACACTCTCAGAAAAAAGGTCCAAAAGCTGTCACTGGGGCTTTACCTTTTCAGAAGGTACACTTTTGTACCTAAAGGATGCATATTGCTTCCTTAATAGTACATATTAGCACAGAAATGTACACATTAGCACCTTAAATGTACATGTTAGCAGCTAAAATGTACATATTAACACCTAAATGTACAAATTAGCAGCTAAAATGTACATATTAGCACATTAAATATAGCCTACCTATTAGCACCTAAAATATTCAAATTAGCACCTAAAATGTACATCAGCACCTTAAATGTACATATCAGCACCCAAAATGTACACATTAGCACCTTGAATGTACAAATTAGCACCTAAAATGTACATATCAGCACCTTAAATGTACATATCAGCACCCAAAATGTACACATTAGCACCTTAAAAGTACAAATTACCACCTAAAATGTTCATATTAGCAACTAAAATGTACATATTAGCACCTTACATGTACATATCAGCACCTAAAATGTACATATTAGCACCTAAATGTACAAATTAGCACCTAAAATTTACATATTAGCACCTAAATGTACATATTAGCACCTAAAATTTAAATATTAGCACCTTAAATGTACACATTAGCACCTAAAATTTACACATTAGCACCTTAAATGTACATATTAGCACCTAAATATACAAATTAGCACCTAAATGTACATATTATAGCACGTAAAAGGGACCTTTTACCTTTTGAAAACGTACAGCCCAGGTGACAGCTGCTTTCATACCTTTTTTCTGAGAGTTTACGAATAATATAATTATAGGTACACAACTTGTTCTGGACAGTTCTGACTTATTAAAGGGACAGGTCATCCAAAATAAATTCCGTCATATTGACTGTATGAGTTACCTTCTTCCTGGAAACACAAAAGTAGATATTTTGAGAATTTAATTTGTTTGATTTCCATACAATGGAAGCCAACATTCCAACGTTCTTCAAAATATGTTTTTTGTTCCACAAAAGAAAGAATGAGGTTTGGAATGACATGAGGATGATGTCTCTCTGTCCCTTTGAGAACAGATGTGGTACTGCTGCCTACTTTAGTGACTTTAGTAGTGATTTAAAAAAAAATACCTTTGAGCAAGGTTGCACTAAATTGATCAGGGAGCAAAATCATTTAAAATGTGAACTTACTTCCTTTACATCAAAGAATTTTTGTTTCTAATTTCTATACAAAAATATGAAGCACAACTCTTTTGAACATTGATGATAACAATAAGAAATGCCTCTTGAGCAGCAAACCAGCATAATATAATTATTTCTGAAGGATCATGTGACACTGAAGAGTGGATTAATAGAAGCTGAAAATTTCAGCTTTTTTAGGTGAACTATGGTTGATTTATGAGCAACATAATAGCAAGCACCATTAATGACACAAAAATGCAATAATGCCAACGATTCTACTAAAAAATGATCGGATGCATCCAATAGCCTGAAAAGTGTTCCCAGCTTCACTCAGATCAATAACATGCATAACATTGCATGGATATTTGCAAGGTCAATCTCATATACAACACAAACAACATTAAGGAGAGAAGGACAGAGATGGAAAGGGGTTAGGACAGAAAGAGAGAGAGAGAGAGAGAGAGAGAGAGAGAGAGACAGAGAGAGAGAGAGAGAGAGAGAGAGAGAGAGAGAGAGAGAGAGAGAGAGAGAGAGAGAGAGAGAGAGAGAGAGAGAGAGAGAGAGTTTGCGTGTGTTGGCGTGGGGATCATCCTCATTTGATTACAAGTCATGATCCTCTTGCTAGGAGTCAGCTGGTCTGGAGTCAGCAGTATTATGAAAGCATGGCTGTGCATTTGGCTCGGATCTGCTCGCACATGTGCAACTCTGATTTTGCTAAATCAATCAATGCTGAGACACTTGGAAATATTAAGCACTTATATTGGTATGCAAATATCAATCTTAAGCATTGACCAACGAGCTCCCGCTGTGACATTACAGACGCCCCGCTGAGGAACATTGGAGACCTTCATGCATCAAAGTCATTTCTCCACATGCATGAACTTTGATTTAAGCAAACTGAAATATACAGCATGAACTCACATTAAGATTGAGAATTTGCAGTGACAGTAGGCAATTGAAGTGTTTCATCTCGGTAATAAAATCTGCCCTTCAAACACATAACACATTTGACATACAGTATGCATAACATCAAAAGAGACTAGAGCTGTAAAAACAAAATGCCTTTTTATCCCTCACAGCCTTGTTTTCATTCCTGTCAAACATTGAATATGGCAATAACCTGACTAAGGTCTATAATATGATTAAAGAACAGAATGAGTAGTAGCTATTAACAAACTGGTTTGGTGCAGTTATAATGTGTTTAATGGCAACCAAAATCTGCATATGAAGAGTTCAGATGCAAAAGCCTCTAAGTGCCATTTGAAATTTTCTTCTAAAATGACCATTTTTATCAAGCTTGTATATGTTTGTTGATGGCAAGAAACTAGTAATGAATGAGTAGTAAAGGATGGTATCAAAGTTCTTCCAAAAAAAAAAAAAAAAAAAAGTTCAGTAATTTCACTTAAATGGCAATAATTGCCATTTAAGTGAAATTACTGAACTTAAATATACAAGCTTGATAAAAATGGTCATTTTAGAAGAAAATTTCAAATGGCATTTAGAGGTTTTTGCATCTGAACTCTTCATATATATATATATATATATATATATATATATGTGATATTAAGATTGATTCCAAACCACACCAGTCTTAATTGCTATAATTTGCATATAATGTTTAAAAAATTTAAATAAATAATAATAGTCTGATAATAATAATTATATATATATATATATATATATATATATATATATATATATACATATATATACTGTATATTAGGGCCAGGCAACGATTAATCGCATCCAAAATAATAATAAAAAATAATAATAATAAAAATAATAATATAATTATATTCTATATATAAATAAACACACATGCGTGTATATATTTAAGAAATATTTGCATGTATATACTGTATATATATTTACATATATTACACATATACATATATTTTATTACGATTGATTCCAAAGTTCACCAATCTTAATTACTATTCTTAATAACTACTATTTTTGTATAAACTATTATAAACTATGATCTGAGGGCGCGGGCGCATTGTGGCGGTGGTTATAAGAGGTAAAAACTACATAATGTTGTTGTTTTCTCACACTAACCGATCATTTTGTGTCTTAGCCCATTATATTTACGAGTCATTAAATCATGTTTAAGTTGGACTTCTCTGTGCATGCTCTTTGAGGTGGTGACCATAGACCTCCATTATATGACTGACAAGAACGGTTTGACCTAAAATTATCAAAATTGAAACTACTGCGGAAACAAAGACACCTACATCTTGGATGCCCTTGAGGTAAGCTAAAACATAGTGAAACAAGTGAACTATCCCTTTAAGCAGGTTTTCTTGGTAAAATGGGCCAAAAAGACATTTAAATTACATTGAAAAGTCCAAAATTGTTAAATGCCCATGCAAAGGATGCAATGTTATAGAAATGTATACAATTTAAACATAACATTTTGGGTGAACTAAGAACTCAATCAACAAGCAATTAAAGCAATACAGAAACACTGTACAGTAGATGATGACATGAGATACTGTGTGTATCATGAAAGCAGACACAGGACCGAACTCTATCAGTGTTGGTTCAATGCCACTGACAGAGGTGACCCTGTCACAACACTCTGCCTCTTTAATTAGTGTGAGCACCCTGAGGATGTGCTGATTACTCCTTTCATTACAACCACTAAAAGCTGAAAAGCAAATGGGTGACAATTATCTGCTTGTGTTGATGTCAGGCTGTGAACTAATCACTGCTAAAATCAATTGATACAGCACGGATAGGACAAAAATATGCTAAATATGCAAATATCTGACTGCAAAATGCATAAAGTGATTCATTCAAGTAGGATGTGTTCTGAATCAGCAGCATCCCAGCTGGTCCTTTACATTAGTATCAGCTAAACAGATTTTAAGGTTAGGTTTAAGGTAAGTGTTAAGTCTGGGTGATCAGTTTTGTCCGGTTAGCATATAGTCTACTGGTAAACATTGGAAAGTTAACATACCAATATGCGGGTAAACCAAGATTTTGAACAGAGGTGCCAATTGCAAATATTTCTGATGTTTGATAGCTCTTGTATCATTGGAGCTCTTGCATTATGAAAACTTGCATCAATACGTTATATACTTAACAACAACAGCTAATAAGATGATATTCAAGGTACATTAGCTACATATAGCTAAATGCAGTGCGCTAACCAATAATGGAGTTATTGTGCAAACTCTAAACAGGAATGAGGCACAAGTGTTCAGGTGGTGTGTGTAGCACTACACAAAAGGCACAACCTTCAGATATGTTCTCCTATAAAGAGCGAATGAGACTAACACATCAGCTGGCTACTCAGCGAGGGGGAGGAGTGTCAAGGACAAAATAAAAATCCATCTCTGCAACCTTGAGCTGCTGTTTTTGGCCAATTAAAGCAGCCCTTTGGCTCTATTCCGACATGGCTTACTGTACACCGCTGTTGTGAAAACTGTTATGGCATCATTCTGATGATGAAATATGGAATTATGGGATTGAACTGAACTCTTAAAGTGTTTTACTGGCCGAATGAACACCACCTCACTAGGAAGGGTACAGATGAGATCAGCGTAATACAAGCTGTTTCACATGCGCTTTCAGCAGAACACGTATGTAAGCACTGTCATGACTTTATACAAGGGGGATTTGCTTACTACCGGGCTATAGAGAAGACCGGGGCTAGTTGTCACAGGGGCAAAAGTGGTATTGAGAAATCATTTCTTTTAGCAGTGGTTTTGTATTTTATATTCAGACACATCATGAGTTAAACTCTTTTAAACCATTTTTAAAAAAAATGTATTAGAGCAAGTTGTAAAACTTTTAAAGAGGCTATATGCAGCTTTTCCCCCCAAATAAACATAACAATAGCCTTTTTATTTTACCATTTATGACTCAAACATCTCCAGATGAGCATACTGACACCTTGTCGGCTCACAGTGGGTGCACCTATAGAGAGCCTAAGTCCCGCCCCTTCGCTTCCGGCTCATGGGACCTTATTTCGGAAAAAAATATGAATGGTAGTCAATGGCGAGAGACAACTTATCTTTTTATTCCGTCTGAACTGTGCCCTGAATTACACATATGATGTTTGTCAATTTAAAAGATGATTCTGAAAGTCAAAAACGTCGCAGTTTGTCATACAACAGAAGAGTAACATTTAGTTTTATGTGAAAATCGCTCTATGAACTACATCTCCCGGGAAGCGAAACGAGATCCGCTGCTCGTGTGTGTGCAGTCTGGTACAAAACACTCAGGTAGGACGGCGTAACGTTACGATTATAACGTAAGACTGTAGAAACGATGACAGACAGCCTCAGTAAAGTTAGCTTCATTCATTGAGAGAAAATGTGCGCCTTTGGGGTTTGTAGTCTTTGTAATTACGTATTTTCATAGTCTTATACCTCAACGGTTTTACATCAAACTGCGACTTTCTTTACTTTAAAATGTATCTTTTAAATTGACAAACATCATATGTGTAATTCAGGGCACAATTCAAACCAGATCAAAATATTTGTTGTCTCTCGCCATTGACTACCATTCAATATTTTTCCGAAATAAGGTCCCATGGTGGCCGACCGGAAGGGGAGGGACTTAGGCTCTCTATAAGCCTGTATCCTATTTTTCCTATTTTCTGTCGGGTCCGACTTTTCCCGCGCTATGTGACGTCAAGCGCGTTCATGTTACGTATATTCCGCAAAGCATCCAGGCGGCGCTACATTTGAAAGAATGCCGCGCGTCAAAAAGCTGGCCGATGCCCATCTTTATGCAAATGAATAAGGTCCTTCTCTATATGAGTTCGCATCTACCACGGATTTTTTTTGTAACAATGTGTTCAGTCGTACATTAACAGTGCAGTCGATGCTGTTGTTTACATCCGAGTGCCTCCATAATGGCCGCTCATCCGGGTTACCGCCCAGAACGTGACGTCGGTGAAAAACCCTCAGTCAGATCACTCTGCCAGCCCACCACTGCTAGTCAGCAAGTAGCCTACACTCACAAACAGAACTCTTATCTCAAACAATATATGTATTTAACTGGTCTTACCTCTGTAAACATAATGTTGACCTCCTTGCTGCAGATGACTTGTGAAGTGTGCACGTACGAGCGCCCGCTGCGAGACCGAGCAGAAAGGAAGAGCAGTTCTGTTTTTTGCCCACAGGTGTCAGTCACGAGTTTAAATTTCAGGAAATCGCATGTAGCCTCTGTAATAGAAAGGTATTAACAGCCTATTGATGAATTTGCCTATTTGAGACAATATTTTACATTTCTATTGTGACTACACGCCCCACAATTTTTGGAATTTATTCCCTGTGTACATTGTTTGCGAAACTGTTCTTACATAAATTGTCACTTTCAATTAAGTGCAATAATTTATGCAAGAATGGATTAATGAATTATTTACACAAATTTGTTCTGCCTGTGTTTTATGAATGAGGCCCAATGTGTGTTAAATTAAAAGTAGCTTTTTTTTTCTCTCTCATCAAGAATGGTGAAATATTTCAAGACTGTTAAACTGACTATCAAAAATAAACCTATAGCCTGAGAAATATTCACTTGAAGTGACAACTTGTCCCATTGCACATATTTTTATATATAAAATGCACAGTAAATCTGTGTTTAAAGTGTCTTTTAGTAACGCAAATACTTTTACACCTTTACCTTTAACAGTTTGTGAAAACTCCATGATTAAATAAAGGAAGGCGGAGGTCGAGCTTAATAATAGATGACTTCAACTAGTCAATACTCATTACTCACCACAGAGGATCTTTATCAACTGTGCAAATTACTTCCCAGTTCCCATGTCTAAACTATTTAATATATGTCAGTCACAAACCAAATATGTGCATAGTGTGTCTCCTCACACCTTCATATTATCACACTATTACATTTATCTTGAGTGGACAGCCAATTCCGCTGGGTAATTTCTAAATGATGTATTAAACCACAGAGCTGCTACAGTCTCATGGGTCTCCATTAAATATCAAAGTGTGCACGGCACCTGTCATACCACCAACAGCACTCCAAATGGCTTAAATGATGCCGACGCGGAGGACTTCAAATGAAGAACAATCATGGCGGCCACAAGCGCTCGAAAATAACTATGCTACTTCAAAAGGGCCTAGGGTAATGAACGTTTTCATAGGGTTCATTTGTTGGACACCTCCGATTGGACTAATCACCATAAATCTGCTCAAGGTTTGCCAGATTTCAAATCATATATTTCCAGGGGGCCAAGAACCAGCTGACTTTAAGATGAATGGGAATGTTATTGCTAACGGATCGCTTTCTCCAGGTATTATAAACCTCCCCTATCAAAACCTTCACTAGCGACTATCCTGATAATAAAATTGTGGCCAACAACCAAGATTAGGCTTTATGCACAACTTACTTCCGCATTCTCTGTAAAACGGGTCTCATCGCTTCCGGTCCAGATCTTTTGTATGTGCTTCATGAATTTTTTTGCGGTTTTAATCAAGATAACTTAAAAGGAGCGAACAAAGATTAGCATAACCACTATCCCTCACATATGAAGATTGATATTTAAACGTTTTATATTTTTTATTCTTCACAGTAACGTTTAGATATTTAAATGGAATAAAACGCCAATAACAAAGTGAAATAGGTAGGTTAGCTGATTACCTTACAAATCCATAGATATCGTAGTCAGTACTTACGGCCGTTAACACTTTCTCTGACAAGCGGATGCGATGAGACCCGTTTTCCGGTTTGGTCACGTGACGCTCGACATAAAGCCTATTAATAACTTCAAAACAACTTCTACCAGTAATAACAATATTAATTTAGTTCATAGTTAACGGTTCCTGAACGCTGTAGCAGCTAACTAAAAGCTTAAGACCTGTTTACGTGACTGACTGTGGCAGATGTTGGTGAGGTTTGAGTTTTTATTTAATGGAATTTGTTTACAGTAAAGAATACACAACAACATTATTTTGGTTTAATAAAGTTTATTTCAACTTTCGTTTGGAGTTAAGTGTGCACACTCTTTAACGTTAAGTTTAAATTTATTCTTACCGTTCTTTTTGTTTGTTTGTTTGATACGTCTCATTAGTCCCGTGAGATGGCGCACCATCAAAAGGAGTTCGCGTGGCAACATTGGCTGTATATATAGGGTTCCGGCCGATGATCGGGCCACAAGGCCACAACCATTCCGGTTTCTTCTCCGGGGGAACTCCAAGGACTATTTTGCTTGCTTTTCTTTTGTTATGTGTGACATTATGTGTGTGAATTAGGCCTACCTGTCTGTTAATCTCTAGATTAACAACGACGAAGCTGCTAGTTTAATTACTGTAAAACCAGCGATGTTACTCCCTCGTTGTTTAGAAGTAGCCTATAATGTAGCAATAGGCTTTATGCACAACTTACTTCCGCATTCTCTGTAAAACGGGTCTCATCGCTTCCGGTCCAGATCTTTTGTATGTGCTTCATGAAATTTTTTGCGGTTTTAATCAAGATAACTTAAAAGGAGCGATCAAAGATTAGCATAACCAATATCCCTCACATGTGCAGATTGATATTTAAACGTTTTATATTTTTTATTCTTGACAGTAACGTTTAGATATTTAAATGGAATAAAACGCCAATAACAAAGTGAAATAGGTAGGTTAGCTGATTACCTTACAAATCCATAGATATCGTAGTCAGTTCTACGGCCGTTAACACTTCTCTGACAAGCGGATGCGATGAGACCCGTTTTCCGGTTTGGTCACGTGACGCTCGACATAAAGCCTATTCCGTAGCAGCGCGAATGACGTTGCGTTTGTGTGCGTCATTGAAAACAGCGCATTGATATTAGAATAGTGATTAAACTGACTGTTGATATCAGAGTCTAGGAAATAGTGCCAGGCCACCATATATTCTTGGTCATGCGTCATATTAACAGCTTCAGGACAGGGAAGCTCATCCTTATTCCACGGTTCCATATTGACTCACAGCCTTGAGAATCTTCTGAAGCTAATAGAGAGTTTATTGAGAGCTGCTCCTTTAGCTTGTATAAACCAAGGTGACTGCAATGTCACCTTCGCTACTTTATGTCTAGGGAAAGAGAGGCAGAAGAGCAGTTAACATGACTTGAGCAATCTCTTGGGATCCTTGAAAATTATGATAATCAGGACCCCAACAGGGACTAGAACATTTTCAGACTTGCAAGTTAAAAATTGGAAATATTTTACCTCCGATATGTTTGTATAGGCCTATAATGAGTTCCATGCTCACACTTCCATACTGTCTGATGATCAGGTCCAAAATTAACAATTGCCAAAGGCCAAATGTGAGTAATGTGAGTGTTTTGGTGAGTAAACAAAAATAGCTATAGTGACAAGCTCATGCCACAGAACCATTTAAATTAACCAGTGAAATTCAGAAGTTAATTAAAATGGTGAAGAACAGGAAATTGTGATCAGTTACAGAACATCATCATAACAACACTTCTTTCCCCAGTGACATTCCTCTGATCTCTCTTTTGTAATGTCTCTCAGGTATCTATCTTTCTACAGTCGTTCTTGCTCTTGCTATAGTGTTGCAGTAATTATGACAATAGACTGTTAAGCCGAGTGCTAAAGGAAGCACTGTTTTGGTCTGGTCAAAAACAGTTACACAAGTAAGACACTGTGTCAGTGTCTCATATCAGGGTCTCATTGCACCTTGTTTGCTAATATATTGAATGTGCTCTAGAGTAGACAGTTAAAGTAGCGAGAGCCGCTTTAAATAGAAAGATAAGGTCCTTCTCAGATTATCCTTCAGATGCTATCTCAAGGAGTATTCACAATAGAAGCAAAAACTGTCTGCCCTGCTTTGTAGATACGAGTGCTCCAGAGTCTGTCAAAGATGAGAAATTAATCTCTCCAATTTCCGGTGAATGCAGCAATTTATCTCAATTTTCTTCAGGTCTGTGACAACACTAGACTCTGCTGTCACACTCAAAAGATTAAATTCCTCCGGTACTCATGAAACAGTTAGCCTACCATTTGTCATTTAGGAGACTTTATAAATTAAAAACAGACATTAAACATAAATATATGGTGTAATGTGAACAAATGAGTTTTAATTGATCAAAAACCCAAACGTTTCATTTTTAATTTATTTTAATTTATTAATTAACTTAATTTAATTTAACTTTTTATTTTTTTTTAAATGGTGTTTTTAAAAATGTTTTTTAAAAAGGTTAGCATGCCATTTGTTTAATTTAATTTAACTTTTTAATTAATTTATTTATTTATTTTAAAATGGTGGTTTTAAAAATGTTTAAAAAAAATAGCATAGCGTACCATTTGTAACATACCATTTGTTGTTTGGGAGACTTTATAAACTAAAAACAGACATTAAACATAAATATATGGTGTAATGTGAACAAATGAGTTTAAATTATCAATAACCCAAACGTTTAATTTTAATTTATTTTAATTATTAATTTATTAAATTTAATTTTTTATTCATTTTTTAAAACAATGGTGGCTGACTAATTGAAATGGATATTTTGACAGATTTTAGAATAATGTACAATTGTCTTTATGTATGCTAATTCTTTGTTCTTTGTCATTTGTTCGGAATTCATTTTTACGAAAACTAAAAAGTTTAAAAAAGACAGTATACTGTGAACCACAATGTTGTTAATCGATGGTAAAACTGAAATTAATTCTGTTTAACGGCGGAATTGGTGGAATATTGAGCAGAAAATCGTAACGAAAAAGTAAAACGCAACCAAAAGAGTTCTTTAGTCCGATTTTCAAATGCTTTTTTGGTTGTAACTCATCTTGTAGACCTGTAGCTGATTGGCTTGGTTCATAGCTAATACAGTAACTCTTTAACAAGAAAATGAAAAAAAAAAAGTACTTCCGGAACCATTGCCTCTGAGAAAGTGGACAGGAGCTAATGCATAATTTCTTATAATTTTTACTGTCATAATTGATTATATCTTAAGCCTATCATGATATGAAGTCACAATTGTGAGAAATAACATTAGCAATTGTGATATATAACAGTGCAATAACAAGAATAAAGTACAACAAGAATAAAGTAATTTACTTTGAGAACAGGCTTTTACAAAGCAAACTAAAATTGCCATGAATATTATAGAAATCCCTTTTGATAACTATGCAAAACCATGGGTTACAACAACAAAGGAATGACATGTAGAGATTCTGTGCTTATTAACATCCAACAAATTCTAATTAACCAGATTCTTTTGATGTGGAATTAATTCCAAGCATCCCACATGATCTCTACGGAGTGCAGTCGAGTCATCTGAAGTGCATCAGGCCTTTTGTCTGATTCATGGCATTGATGTTGACTGAGTAAAATAGCAAGAAAAGACTCACCTGAATTGAAGAATAGTTCCTTTTCCTTCTTCTTTAGAAAAACGAATCCTCAATTAGCAAATGCAAAAAGTGTTTAGGGGCATGCATCTAATTGTTGTTTGACAGAGGTTAACATTTCCAGGTCACATTGTATTTTTAGCCCCATGCTTTCATGTTAGTCCAGAATGTTTACATTAGATTACAAACGCTCTGCCGAGGGTGATGTTTGGTGTCCAGCTGAAACGAGGCTGAATTGACAGTAAAACGTGCGTGAGCTCTGGGAATCTTTCAGACTTCCTTCGCTTGTTTGGAGCAAAACCACTCAATTGACATCAGAGTTCAGTGATAAATCCATGTTCCCATGGAAACTTCATGCTATTTTTGGGCCTGCGAGTCGAGCTCTATAATAGACATTTGCATATTCATGTCTGGACAAAGAGAGAAAAGATGCTCAAAGTGTTTATCATCAGCCGTGAGCTCAGATTCAATAGCTGCTCGTATCATAATTAGGTGCCATTAATACTGGGAATAATCTGGCATCTTAAAGGACACTTTAGCTCAAAGACAGAGAGTGTTACAGCTTTCACAAAGATTAAAAAGCAGCTGGTGCAATTTACATGAGGCTTATCTCAAAGTAATTGGTCTCATATCTTCATATCAAAGTGTAGCTAACACTGAAATCAGTTGCAGATATCAAGGCCGACTCACCTACTGAAAAATATTGTCTTGCACAAATAAATTAAAAAAACACCCAAATATTATTTTTTTAAGATGTATTAATAAATCATAAAGCACTAAGTTTGAAAAGTGAAATCATAATCATCCACCCCTTTAAACTAATAAAAAGTTGTTTTAGGGTTTAGTTACCTTTTAATAATTACTTGTAGTAATAATAATAATAATATTTTAATGCTATACAGAAATTTAACTTATGACTGAAAACTAGTCTAAATATATTGATCTAAAAAATGTCTCAAAAATAAATAATAAAATAAAAAACAACCAAGTATTATTTTTTACATATATAAATAAATCCTAATCACTTAAAATGATAAAGTATTATTTTATTTTGATAATCATATTTTAATTATGATATAATGATGAAATAATATTTTAATAAATAATAATACAATGTTAAAAATGAAATTACTGAAAACTGAAGATATTGGTCTGAAGATAGTGCCCTAGAACATTGTCTTTGAACATTTCATTAATTAGTTAATAAAAAAGCAACCACATATTAATTTTAATATTCATTTATAATAAACATTCAAAATCATATAAGAGCTAAGATTTTTCTTATATATATTATTGTTATTATATATATATATATATATATATATATATATATATATATATTTTTTTTTAATTTTATTTATATATATATATGAAGAGTTCAGATGCAAAAGCCTCTAAATGCCATTTGAAATTTTCTTCTAAAATGATCATTTTTATCAAGCTTGTATATTTAAGTTCAGTAATTTCACTTAAATGACAATTAATAGGTATTCTTCAATGCCATTCAAGTGAAATTACTGAACTTAAATATACAAGCTTGATAAAAATGATCATTTAAGAAGAAAATTTCAAATGGCACTTAGAGGCTTTTGCATCTGAACTCTTCATATATATATATATATATATATATATATATATATATATATATATACACATATGTGGAGAGTTTTCATGGCATCTGTTTGTATATAGTTCAGTGAGCCTTGATTTGTATCTGGTATGTTAACTTAAAATAAAAAATATTGATCGCAAAAAAAAAAAATCAAAATCATGAATAATAATAATACTGTAATAAAAATGAAGTATACAATAAAAATAATAACATTCTAATTTATTTAACATTATATTACATATGCATCAATAGACAGAGACATCAGACATCAACACTGCGGGAGATGTGCTATTCTTTCATCACATAAAAACATATTAAATACAGACATTTCACCACAGCAATACATCTCACATTTCAACATTAGCATGGACCAGCGTATCAAGTTAATGTTGCGATATATGGGCTATTATGTTAAGAGGCGTCTGGAGTAATGATCGACTGTGTTGTATCACCAGAGTTAATGACACTGCTTTAACTGACGGGTGGGTTGATGCTAATTTGGGCTGGTATTTTTAAATCATCCGAGGGTGGTGGTAAAGCTCTGAGGGATATGATCGGAGAGCGATGCCGTTATTCACAGATAATTCTTGAATAAAGGCTCTGGCCGAGGGCTTTTAGAGCAAGAACTTCTCCATCTGTCAGTCGTAATCCTCATCTTTTCCTTCATCTACCCAGCAGCCTCTAGTTCAACCAGGGCCAGGCGTGCAGAATGCGGCAGATAACTACAGCCTTCAGAAAGCAATCTGTGTCCATTTGTCTTATTCAGGTGGTTTAAGAGCCATTAAACGCGATCTCTTTAATCCAACGAGGTTCATTTACAGGGATTTGATTATGAGAGCACTTTCTGCTGTTCTGAGTGCATTTAAAACTTACAATTGTATAGGTTTGATGATGCAGACATAAATACTCCCTGTAGTTTATCTGAGGTCTATACTTGTTGTGCTTATATTGCCAATTTGTAGGTGTGTGAACAATGGGAATATTTAAACTATGAATAAATGGAGGTTGGAGCAGGCTTCACTCAACGTTTATACCTCAAATTGTTTTAAGAGTGCTGGCCTAATAATGACAATGCATGTATGGAAGAAAGAGGCCGCACTTTGCATATACAGTTTTATTATACACATTATAATATAATATGTATAATAAAACTGTATATGCAAAGTGCGGCCTCTTTCTTCCATACATGAATATTTAAACTAAAAATATCAAGCCAGCCTGTTTTTTGAGCATTGGCTACAGTAGTAACTTGTTAAGATCATGAAGGTCACAAGAAAACTGGCGAGGAAAAGATCAATAACAGTGTCTGTTTTCAAATTGTTCTCATCATGAATGGATGAGATGCGACAGGTCTATATTTGATTTGAAGATGACAGACAACTCTTTGGAGAGCAGACTGTGCAATGTCACACCATCGTGAGCGTACACCCATCGCTCCCCCGTCCAATCGTAGCGCTTAGGCCCGCTGAGAAAGGAAACATGAAGCTGAAAACTAAACATATCTGATTTAATTCTCATTTTTTTACATAAGCATTACATACGAAGATCAAAAAATGACTAACCTGGTCGGCGACGAAAGCCAAATCTGTCGGTTGGGTGTCTGTTTGTTGATAACGTATGTGCCGTGGTCAGAGCCAATTTTCACCGTCAGCACACCACTCTGTTAACAGATTTAACACACATGTTAATGTATGAGAGATTCAGACTGTGGCTTTAACATTGAAACAAGAAGCATTGACAGGGAGAACAACCCAAATAAGATTCTTTTTACAAATATTTAACTTATCATAATTGCATAAATACATAAAAATAAAATGTAGGGGTGCGATTATTTGTTTCTCATGTCTGTAGACATTATTCTTAAATAAAATGTTTTTAATTAATTATAAATCACTTTCATCCATTATGCTCTCCAAATTACGTTTGAGTATCAATATGCCAACATTTTTGTTATCAAATTTTTATTGTTTAAACACACAAAATTACGAAGATAAACAATCAGTCATTACCCCAGTAAAAAAGAAAAGAAAGAAAGAGAAAAATATATACAATAATAATACATTATATATATATATATATATGAATCAATAATAAGGATAAATAAATATACATACATATTTTAGCAAGGGTACTATACCAGAAGGATAATAAAGATACAGGAAAAAATAAAGGAATAAAAATAAAATAATATAATTAGGGCTGTCAAACGATTAATCGCGGTTAATCACATCCAAAATAAAAGTTTGCGTTTACATAATATATGTGGGTGCACTGTGTATAATTATTTTCAATTTATAAATACACACACATGCATGTATATATTGAAGTGATATTTTCATGTATATAAATTTATATATAATTTATATTATATATAAATATTTTATATATAAATAATATTTTTTTCTTAAATATACATGCATGTGTGTGTATTTATAAACATACAAAATAATTATACACAGTGCACCCACATATATTATGTAAACACAAACTTTTATTTTGGATGCAATTAATCACGATTCATCATTTGACAGCCCTAAATATAATATAATATGCCAACATTTAAAATAGATAAATAAAACAGAGATAAATAAATCAACAAATAAAAAAATCAACTAATAAATAAACAAGAAAAGAAAAAGAAAAATACGCAAACCTAATAGAAAAAAAAAAAAACCTGATCAATTAAACCACAAACTATTTGTACCATAAAACTGATGCCTAAAACAAGAACATGTATATGAAACAACCTCCGAAAAGATGATCTATATGTGTGAATGTACAGTCAGATCCGAGGCCAAGCATTGGGAACATGGCTCATTTTTTTCCAACAAAACCTTGGCTTGCAGTTGTCCGAATGTTTGATGTAAAGGGTTGTGGTATCATTATATCATATCAACTGTAACAACAGAGACAGTGTGCAAAAAAAGAATTTTCTGAATCAAATTTCAGGAGACAGCTGCACTGTTGAAAACACCAGCACATTGTTTGCCGGCTGCATGGAGGTGTAAAAACAAGCTGCTTAGAACAAGTAGCTGACAGGAAGCTCACCGCCTGACATTTATCCAGCCAGAGGAGAGCGAGGAGCGTGAATGACCAATCAATCTGTCAGCAGGGCCTGCTGGCCACCCGCTAGATGCTTAACTGGAACGAGTGCAAGGACTTAATCATTCACTGGGTTTGAGACGGATCTTTCTTTAAAAAAAATCACATAAATTATATATATATATATATATATGTGTGTGTGTGTGTGTGTGTGTGTGTATGTATTTATGTATGTGTGCTTGTGTGTGGATGTGGAAGGATTAGAAGTTACATTAGTCTCTTACAATAACATACTAAAAGCTCAGTTTTTGTAGCCTTCATAAATCCTGCAGTATACATTTTCTCTGCAAAGTGCTCCAACAAAGGCTGCTGCACAAAAAGCAGTTTTTGGCAGGGGACTCTTAACAGGAGTTGTGCAGGAGCACTCAACAACAATAACACTCAAGCAAACCTCTTTTCTATAAAAGAAGAAAAGATTCAATCATAAAAGTTTTAGGACACCCTTTCACCTTACAGAGCAACAACTTAATTGCAATGTTCCACAAAAGGGCTGGGGATGTAAAGGTTAGACAAATGGGTTGCATGACAAGACTGAAAACACCAACTCAATTCATTTTAATTAAATTAATAGTTCTTGAATTATTTTTTTATCTAGCTATTTTTTCTTTTCTTTTGTAAAGGCAATGTATTATAAAGTTCTAAATTGTTTCTATATATGTTTTTTTTTTGTTGTTGCTAATAGTTAATTTTAAATCAATTCATTTTTTCTACCCTGTTATTTTCTCATTGAATATACAATTCGATCAAGAATCAGATGCAATCCATTCATTGGAAACTGCAATTCTTGTTTCAAATCATTTTAGACCAACATTGACCCCTACTGGACGTCTAGGCAAAGCAGACTTTTCTTAAAATTGAGATGTAAAAGCACTGTAAGCATTGATTTAACATGTAAGGATGTGAGAGGGGCATGTGTACTTACAGAAAAGACGACGTCATAGTCCATTCCGGTGAAGTTCTCATCTGTGAGGTCTTCAAAATAATCTGATAATGCGTCCATTGTCTCATCTGCTAGTCTCTCATAGTCGCTCTCTGTTAGTTCTCTATACAGAACAATTATTTTTAATGCAAGCTAAATTAATGTAAACATTTTTGATGGACAACAATCATACAAAAACACATTTTCAACACAGTGATAAATCATAACCAGCAGTGTCTTACAGTTTTTCTCAGTCGCTTTGGAACATTTCTCGAATCATCCGCGACATTTGTAAAACAGTAGGTGCATTTCTCAAATTCTCAATTTGTACAAATAGCAAAACACCATGAATTTCCTGCAAAAGACATCTGTCAAAGAACATGTCGGTGCCATCAGAATGACAAGTCCTCCAGTCAAATTGCTTATTTGTGTAGTCAATATAACAGTGTAATCATTCTGGAGGGATGTATGTTAATTATGGCTAAAGTTTTGATGAAAATTAGTGTAAATAGTAGGTTACGCCTTAGTGTATGTGGGGGTTTGATTGCAAGAGACGGGACAAGATTCACATTTACGTTTTTACTGTAATTTGTTGACAAACCATGTCTTTGCAATACAGAAAGAAAAAGAGCACACTGCATAGCACAAAGAAAGAAAAAAAAATGCGAACAGGCCATATTTAGAAAAAACTATCTTGTTCAACTATTTTGCATGTAAAGACTTAAATGTTGAACTAATGCCTAAATGTTGTGAGGAGTGAGATTGCTTAATACATAAGCAATTGATAATGTAGGAAACAGCAGAGAATTGTACTTTATCATTTGCATGGGTGTACCAACACATTTGCAACTTGTTCAAAGAAATGAGAAACTGCTTTTTTCATGTGCACAAGTGACAGTGATGTGAAGATTGAACAGGTAGTTTTGAGAAATTCAATTCTAATCTGAGAAATGTATCAAAGCAACTGAGAAAAACTGTAGTGCATAATCAAAGTACAAGGATTATTGCAAATATTGTGCTCTATGAGTCAGTGAGATTATTACTTTTCACTCAGAACGATATTTACCTCAACTGAGGTGCGTTTTCTTCTCCAAGAGGTGCACTTGAATGAAGTTCTCTTCTCTTCAGACTGCCATCAAACCACTTTATCAGAAAATATAGATGGATATATTATGACAGCAGGTAATTTAAAACTTTACCATTTTAAACTATACATTTTTATACTTGACTTAGAATTTTTGATTTTAAAAGAGGCATTGAGTCCTTTACCTGTGTGTGTCCTTCCCATACACTGATCCTCGTGACTGTCTTTGCTGAAGAATCACTCAAAAATTTGCCACCACCACATATTGACTAAAATCAAATGGGTCATAAACAAAACAGAGATTTTAACATAAAATATTCTTCGGACAACTAAAACACAAATATGAATGACATGTTTGATATTTCAAAGAGCCAAAAAAAAAAGAAAAGAAAAGTCAGTTCTAGTCAGTTGCGTCACGTCCTGACACAGTATGTATAACACACGAATAAGAACATTCACGATAAATAATGCAATACAATATGAGACATTGGTAGTCATATAGTATGTAGTACTATACTAGTAGCATGTAGTATACTAGTAGCATGCCGGAAATGTATGTTTTAAACTCACTTCAAGTCCACTGCTCATTGTTGATAGTCTGGAGGTTTGTTGGTGGCATTTCCATCTGGAGCTCAAATTTAGAAGATACAGAGCACGACACGTAATACTTAACCTTGACATAGCTTCCAAAAGGATCCAAGTGAGTATCTGGCCAGTCAGTTTGATAGCATATGCACGCTTTCTTTGACTGTTCTAGATACATTTCAAAATAAAAGTCCCAACTAAATAAAAGTCAGTTTATTCAGGAAGACTTTCTTTCTTTTTTAACCTTTTTTTTAAGTGGAAATAATTAAAAAAAATATATTATAATAATGTTTAATACTGCCTTTACAAACAATCGGAATAATCGTAAATAGGCTAGTTTCCTAGAGTGGACACCCTCTCTAGTCAAAATTTGAATAGGTTACAAGAAAAGAGTAACATCAATTAAATAATACAAACTAGAAAAGAAGTACAAGAATATTTAAGAAAATGTGTTATAATATTTAAGAAAATGTGTTATTCATATATAAAATATTTATATTTATATAATATAGATTACGTATTTATATACATATACAGAATAAATAATTCTTAAATTTAAACATGCATGCATAGGTATTTATATATACAAAATAATTATATACTGCACACACAGTTATATTATGTAAACACAGACTTTTATTTTGGATGCGATTAATCGCAGTTAACTTTTGCACAGCCCTAATATATATATATATATATATATATATATATATATATATATATATATATATATATATATATATATATATATATATCACATCAGTTAATTTACCTAAACGATAGAGAGCCACTTCAAACCAGTAGGTGGCATTAACTGCTCACATTGAGAGCGTGGTGGTAACATGGGAATGAAAGATGTTTCTCTAAAAGTGCAAGAGGAGGCGGAGACTCGCTGCCGTATGACTTTACTCGCCTTCGATAACGATTCCCATAAAGTGCAGGGACACTCACTGACTGCACTTCCATCTAGTGAGAGAAACATTACAGGCTCTCGGAATATCAGTGCACTCAACCTCTCTCTCTCTCTATCTGAAAACAAGATATACCCCCACCTTAGAAGACATATAAAGGTAAGACATTTAAAATATAATGTTTATTGCGACGTAACCTGTGTGAACCTGTCAGATGGACATACACCTGTACCTGCTGCTACCAGTTCACCGGTGTGTTCTTCCGCTCTGGTGTAGGCAAGACGTCATAATTTGACATTAATGTGTTGAATTAAATGAAATATTTTAGCTATGCATGATAGGAAAAAAAAAAACTTTAAGCGTATTAGCCCAATGAAAATAATTTAGGACAAATTATAAACTCAAATTTTATCTTGTTATATTTGTTCATTGCAAAATCATGACATGACAGACTATTTTTACATTTCATGATTTTTTAGAGTGTAAAAAAATACGTAATATTATCCCAGGGAAGAGGTTTCCTAGAAATATTTCGAGATTTTGATGTCGAGTGCATCTCAAAACCTAGCTTGCTGTAAAACCTAGAAAAACAAACAAAAAAAAAATAGTTCCTGGAAAAACATTATAATCACCCAATCAGATTTGAGGGTCAAGTTTAGGCTTACAACCAGGGTTAGGTCAAGTGCTTCTACATCAATGTTAATTATTTAAATTTTAAGGATAAGTTATGAGTAGAGTTAGGTTTAGTGGTAAGGACTAAATTTTCAGACTGGAATGTAGATCCAGTAACATTAGCTGGCAAAATCACGGTGACCTGCGGTCCACATAGACAACAATTTTGAAAATCTGTTATTTAAACATTTAAATCTGTTTTTAAAACATGTTTGCTTTTTTTTAAAATAATCTTTCAAGTGTTCGTTATTTAAAAATCACATATAAACACATTCAAGTAGTAGGGGACATCTGGGATAGTTGTCACATATGTATTGGCACAAAAGGTTAATCTATGTTCAGTGAACTGTATAATTGACCTCTGAGCAATAACAGTGAATATTGTAAATAGCCTTTTTTTTATTCAGCAACTTTACAGTGATTACAGGAAAAAGATGCATTTCGGCTGTTTTTCAGTAGTTTTGTTGTAGTCAAGTCTTTAAGGTAGACTATATGCATATACAGAAAATATATAGGTCTCATCATATTGATTGATTTTTTATAATGTCTGTGGTATAGAACACGATATCTACATATTTACTGTATGATATTTGTGAGTAGATTAATCTGGTCCTATTACTGAAACGTACTGTGTGTTATGAGAAAAGTCATATATTGAATTGCTATTGCCTATATTTTACCGGATCAAATGAGGTTATGAGCAAAGAATTATAACTTTGATCCGTGTTGAAAATAACCCTGACTGGGCAGTTGTTTAGACAAGCTTTGTACCTGGAGGCACAAAATCACATGACGGCCAAGAACAATGAAAGGAAGAAGAAATATTCTTCTAGTGTGTGTGGTTGCGAAGCTCAGTGTCTCTTGTGCAGATCCCTTTCCAGGTGGTTGTTTGCGAAAGCGTTCTGCAGCAGTACTGAATTGCATGAATCTGGATCAGATGTTTGCACTTTTTGTGCAAAATAGCCTGGTAGCAACTTCAGAAAATAATATTAAGATAACAGTCTTACTATTTCTGCAGTCTATACATGTATACTGTCCACAGAATGCAGAAAGAGGTCAAGGTTTGTGTAGTATTAGTAATAATTCATTGTATTTTAGCAATCTCTTTTTTTGACTCACCATTTGTCTGACTAAAGTTTTATTTTTTTTACACAAAATTGAATGAAAAAATAGCCTATTTGATTACTGCATGCCACTTATGTTCAACATGAGGAGGTTGTAGCTACTTCATGTTCTTTTTGATGCACAAGTTTTATCTGTATCCCCAGTCCTCTGTAAGATCAATAAGCCACGTCATTTTATTTCATTTTAATCTTTCTGGGGCCTTTCAAAGCAGCAGCTGAATGATGAACAGCAGTCGTGACCGGCAGTCTCACTCCCATGCACATTTTTTTATTGCTCCCACAGTGGCATGCTACATTCCTCCCTAGGATTCAGACTGCAGACGGCCAATAGACAGACTGACCCTGACTAGTTTGACCACCTCTTATATAAGAAATAAGATCTGTTTTATTTAACTAAGCTGCTCTTAGATGAAGAGCTGAGATGGATTGTGACATGCTCTTTTGACCTTGATGTGTAAAATACCAGTCCTTCTCCCTGGCTGGATTATGTCACCATCATCATTATTATACCTGTAGTGGGGGATTTGATGGTGAACTTTTGACTAAAAGAAGTTCTGGTCACATGATATCAAGATTAGCGTGTGTTACTTGGATGGGTTAAAATGTAGAGGGCAGATTCTGAGTATGGGTGACTAGTTGGCCTTCATGTCACGTTACTTTTCTCCTTTTCCATCTCAAAACCTGTTCTGCTCACAGGGGATGGGAGGATAGGGCATGCTCTTCTGCTTTGTTGGAAGGTGTTTGAAGAATTTTTGCTTTTTAAAGTGGTTTCAGTTTAATATGTTGCTGTCTCATTTATTGATAACAAATAATATTGATGATAATAAATGATATAATAAATGATATAATAATATTGGGCTTGTTTTTGAACCTGCAGTTGCTTATTTGTCTTGCGAGAATTGGCAACACTGCTTGTGAATAATGTTCTTTATTTGGTGTTATATTGCTAGTACATGTAGGACTGCGGTGTTTGAATGTGCTTTACCGAGCGGTAAAAATAGCACGAATTGCTCTGTTAAGGTGCACTAATAAGCGATTTCTGAGAAACACTAGCCCCGTTTCCATTACCCTTCAAATTGAAATTGCGAAATGAAAATACGCACAATGGAAACACATCCATTTCGCAAAAACTCCCGTTTATCGAAAAAAAGTTTTTACGTTCGCATAAGGTTTTCTGGGCAATTCGAAAAAGAAATATTTCGCAAAACTGCAATTGAAACAGGTTTTGCGCATTTACAGTCACCTGACTTAGAAGACGCGGTGTGTTTTGCACTCTTAGAAGAAAAGGTTCTATATAGAACCTTAAAAGGTTCTAAAGCGCTACGTATTTGGAACCCCTAAAATGCAATGCATGTGAATGATCACAAAATTTAAGATATGGTGGTTAAAATGTAATTAATCAATATCAGACGAAGAGTGCCATTTCAGTTTTTATCCTTCAAAAATCTGCTTGATTAAAATGTGATATTAAGTTACTACAAAAGTTTAATAAACAATAATTTAATAACAACTACAAAATGTTGCAGAATAATGTAATATATGAATGAATAATAGCCTTTAAAGTGCCAAAAGTGTTCTTTCTTGTCATTATTGAACCTTTTTTAGCATAAATGTTCTTTGGAGTTGAGTAAAGAACCCTATGCTACATATATAGAACCCTTTTTTCTAAGGGTGTGGGTCCATGTCCGCAAATAATAATAATAATTGTCATAATTGTTGTGGAAACAACTTAAAATACTCTATCATTTCTGGTCATACTGAAAATAATAATACATTATTCGCAACTAATTTTATTTGTCATCATTATCATAACTACTTTTATTTGCGTAATCTCACAATAACAAGAAAACGTTGTGCTTTCGTAAAATAAAATAAAAAATCACGGCCCGCTTTCCTGGTCTTCGTGAACTGGAGTGCGAGAACTGTACTGCCACTTCAGATGCAGCACAAGTTGATCAGTTTTCAGCGAAGCAAGCAGTGTTACTTGATTCATTAGTGTAGTGTAATGTTTATTCATTAGTGCAGTGAAGAGCTGAGAAAACGAAAAGACTGCGATTTAAGTAATTTTTTTTATTCTTTCACGTAGCTCTCACTGCTGAAGTTTATTGAGCCAGTGCTTTTGAATGTAAAATCAGCAGATGCAAATGAGTGTCGGCAAAAAACACAGATTCACACAGCATCGTGGTCATCTTTCTCTCTAAACCTGTGTGTAAGTCTCCCTCGAAGAATTGCATAACAAAACCTGTGATGACGCATATCTGAGCCAAAGGTTGACGGGACGAGAACCTCTGTAGTCTGAACTACCACAATGTCACACTGTTGTTGAATATAAACTTGAGTTAATCGTGACTCCAGTGCTAGCTGCAAAGGACATTTCTCCCATTGACCCAGGTTTTCATGAGGTTTTCATTTGACAAGTTATATAACCACGTTCCCTGAGGTTGTTTCAGCCGGTAGGCTATTTAGCAGACGGTCATGATCACTTGTGTCTTGTGACGTATGTAAAAGCATAATGAAATTCATTCTTGAATGTTACTGACCTTGAATATGTCCTCTTTTATTTTGTATGTGATGATAATAGCTGAAAATTACTTTATATTTTAGTCCATCTGTTAAAACTAAGTGTAGATACTTACTGGAAATAGTAAAATAGGAGTGTGAAATAGTTCCACTAAATCTCTCCATATGAAAGCCATGCAAAAGATGGTTGCAAAGGTGTTCTGAGTAGGGGTGTGTAACGATACCCTCGTTTTACAATTCGAGATATATCATCTCGATACTGAATTCACAACACGATATTATTATGATACTTCAAGTCATATGGTAAAAGGTTAAGAAAAAATGCTAAATTTGACATTTGTGGGTTTAAATGAATAGGCATGGACTTGGTGCTTGTAACCCAAGGACAATGGTGAAATCAGAATAACAATATTCATGATTCTGAAGCTGAAAATAGAGAATTATTTTAGACCAATATTCTTGCACTCTGTCACTGACTGATACGGTATATATCAAATAAATGTCAGGTAATATAAGACATTTGGCATTATCACATGACCCATAAAGATCCCCCCACTGCATTATTATACATTATAATCAACATTATATATAGTAGTTTAATGTAGTACTGACTGATTTTTATTTGATTTTTTTATTTATTTATAGATATGAGAATCACAGAAAAGTGCACAGTGATTACCCAGACTACAGTGGGAGGGCAATCCCACCCTGTCATGGAAAGCCTGTCAATGAGCTTGTTGTAGTGATTGGCTGCTTTATGTAGGACTGAACCAACATTCTCACATTTAGTGTTAAATGTTAGACAGCAGTGCATGTTTACCATTTGGACGCATTGTGGGGGAAAGACGAACGGAACTGCAGACCATGTTGTTGATCTCGCAGGTTTCATAACAACAATGGAATCTAGACATGTATATCCTGTTCTTTTGATTTTCAAAAAAAGCTTCAATCGCCTCCAATGGCAACGTGTCCCCCACCAGGCAACAACAGGCTCCTGGAAAGGCTCTTATTGTCAAATAGTACAGTCTGAGGGAGTTATTAGTCTCCTGCATGGTAGGGGTTGGTCATGGGACCTTTTGTTTTAGTTACCATCTTATGAGTCTTATGATCAAACATCTCATATACCATATGCCTCTATAAGCAAATGCCCCATAACAACCTGAGAGAACTTAATGTAATAATGTAAACATAATTACACCAGCCTGTCACATGATACTTCAGAAACCATTGCTGATTTGATGCTCAAGAAACATTTATTATTATCATCAATGTTAAATAGTTCACTTTTGTAAAAACTTTTGCTGATAATTTACTCACCCCCATGTCATCCAAGATGTCCATGTCTTTCTTTCTTCAGTCGAAAAGAAATTAAGGTTTTTGATGAAAATATTCCAGGATTTTCTCCATATAAAGGACTTCAATGGGAACCAAACGGTTCAAGGTCCAAAAGACACGTTTAGTACAAACTGCAAACTGTTCAAAGGGCTTTAAACGATTCCAGGCGATGAATAAGGGTCTTATCAAGCGAAACGATCGCTCATTTAATAAATAAATAACAAAGTTTAAGTTTTATAAGCTCAAATGGTCGCCTTGCTCTGTTCTGTGATGCACATTCATGACTCTCCTGTTCGAACTCTTTTTTTCGAGTCATTTGGTTCATTCAACGAACGAAATGAACGAATTGACTTGGAAAAAGATTTGTTCATTTTGATGAACGAGTCCGAACAGGAGAGTCACAAACGCTCATCACAGAACAGAGCAAGGCAAGCAACAAATAAACTTTGTTACATTTTTTTTTAAATGAGCGATCGTTTCGCTTGATAAGACCCTTATTCATCGTCTGGAATCGTTTTCATCAAAAACCTTAATTTCTTTTCGACTGAAGAAAGAAAGACAAGGATATCTTGGATAACATGGGGGTGAGTAAATTATCAGCAAAAGTTTTTTTTAAAGTGAGCTACTCCTTTAAATGATCACAGAGGTCATTTAATTCCATGTCTTCTTCACAACTTTCTGTCTGCAACATGCAATGACTTAACAGGCACAGTGAAGGGAAGGGCATAATGGTTTTCTTATCACAGGTCTGGACCTCAGCCAGAGTAAGAGTGGAACAGCGGGTCCAACTCCATCCTGGGTACACCATTATCAGATAGCCGTGATAAAAGTGCATAAAGAGACTTATTATGTGCCTGTGGTAGACATCTACCTTCCATATCTTTCAGCTATGCCTCATTGACTTTCAAAACATGCTTGTTTTATCCCTGGAGAGTTAAGTGAATAATTATTCTTTCTTTTTTCTTTTTTTAAACGTGGATCACTGTTATGTTTGTGTAGATGAATTTGGACCTATTTTTATATTTTAGTCAGAAACCAACTTTATGTTGCCCTTTGTGTTTCTGACTCAATAAAAAGAGCTGGCTCATACGAGTCATTAGTTCATTATTCGGACTACTAGTTGCGCTGCATGGTTTTGATTCGCTTAAAAGGACTGATTCATAAGAGTAATTCATTCTGGAATCAGAATACACAGGATGCACTGTGTGCGTTTGATTCACGAAAAAGAACTAGTTCATAATTGGTTCATTTTAAAATCAGACTATACTTGTTGTGTTAGACATGCACTTGCAAACTTCCTGAAGCACTTCCCCTTGGGGAGGACCTCCATTGCAACATAGTTGAGTAGATATTGCAGAAAACTCTGTCAGAGTATTTTACTATGGTGTTCATTGAATGGTGAAAGTGTTATTAAAAATGTACACAAATGCGATTCTTTGTTCCCAAATTTAATTAGGACACAGGGATAATTCCAAACGCGTTTTTTGCACCCAAAACGTAGTGGACGCCGTTTGTAGGGGCGCTCCAAACCAAAAGTGAACAACTGAATTCTTGAAGTCCGTCAGCAAAGGGAATATGCAATGGCCACTTCAAGGAAGTAATTTAATCTTGTATGGTCATGTGACAAGTCCTCGCGATTAATCTTAAACTGAGAGTTGTTGTTAACGTGTAAACAGAATACTTCAAGTTGCTTTGTTCAGCCGTGATATATTACACACATTTTCGTCATGCATTTCACACTAAGTTCAAAAAAGTTTTAATAGATAAGAAATGTGTTTAATGCTTTACATGTTTAATGCTTAACTTAAGTTAAGAGCGGATCAGGAAAACACACACATGTAAAGCAAGTTTTAAAAACTTAATTACAAATTGAGATTTATTTGTATCATATTAGCCGCAGTAATAAAATATTCCCATTTTCACTGCCTAGCTTTGTCATGGTAAAGGAAGGAAATGGAATTGTCCTTCATTGCTCCTTTCGCCCAAACGACTTCATTAAGGCACACAAGTACCCTTCTCCCTTCAAAGTCCCCAATTCCAAGGCTCTGCTTCCGATTTGAGTTTGCCCGCAGTATGTCACTTCAGGCTGGATGGCAGACATTAATTTTAGCTTATTTGCCCTCTTGAGTAGTGCAACCCATTAGGGTAAAGTATGTTGATGACCTCTCTCAAGCTGTTTATTTTCTGTTGTTTGACTTTGACAGCAAATCACTGTGTCCTTGCTGTGAGTCAAGTCTTTCAGCAGTTAGTCTGCCGAATCACCTGGCTCAAGCTGAGTTGAACTCACTCAGAATAGTAAATAAAAATGTTGCCTGAATGTCATCCCTTTCGTTTACTCTTTGCTCCTTTTCTTTATCTTGCACTTCCTCCTCCTGACACTCCCCTGCTGCTCCTCAGAGGTCTTAAGATAAGCTTCACAACACAGCTGAATTTAAAAAAGCATTTTCTTTTTGCTGAGAGGAGAGAGAGAGGACTGGACATGATGGTTGAGGTTATCGCCTAATTTTAATGTCACGAGTTGGATTCTACATTTAAGGTCTACATTGTTGAAATGAATTTTTATTTCAGTTTTTCTCATTTTTGTACATAAAGCTCAAAGAAAATTAGATATGTTTTATATGTGTTTTAGTTAACTATAATAATCCTGATTAAAACATCATATGAAGACCACCAATTTTTTTTACACACTCTTTATGCATCTGTTATCATCTTGTACGTCATTGCTTGTCAAGTCACATTTATTTCTAATGTTATATACAATGAAGATTGTTTCAAAGCAGCTTCACGGTAATAAACAAGAAAACAACTGTATTTATATATTTTCTGCAAAATTAATCAGTTTTGAAATAACTTCAATTTCAGCTTGTATTCACAGCAGCCTTTTTTTAGTCTTCTCTCATTCATTTGCCTGGTCAGCTTTGGATTTTATTAGGAATTTTTGTATATTTTTTTGTTGCTTTTTGAAAGGAAAGGCAAACAAAAAGACTCATAAAATTAGCCAAATCTCTTGGATTTGGTTTAGCATACTGTATGCCTCCCTACTGACTTTTTCTGTACAGCAACAATTAGTATTATAGCTTCTCTGTACAAAGCTGTGCATAATGTCCTACAAATTCTTCTAAAATGCCTTTAATAGCATCATATCCAATTACAGCTTTTAGCGGGAAACTTCACACAGTACACTAAGCCAGTTATGTAATCACTGTCACTGTATCCAATTAGCAAACTGAAAGAAATAACCTCCAGTTAGAACAAAGGGTGCACACTGTGTCATGTTGGATACGGCCCTAATCCTGTTCTCTAGTTTTAAGCCCTCAATTAAAATGGACGGAAATGGAATTTTGACCCCCATTAATTCTTTGGAACTTTTAAAAAAAAGTTCCACGCAACTTTCCATCTTTCCATGAAGTTCCATCCAAGTTCCACTTCAAAATGCTTCATCCTCTCTGTCAATTCGCTGATTGAGTATGGTCTGAAAAGTATTTTACCCAAATTTGGGGTCAAATTTAATCGTTATCATCATAGTTCAATGAGTCAGTTTTTCCCCAGTTCCTCAGTTCCAACGAACATTCGCAAACAGCATCGCAAAGTTGTGTGGTTGGAGAGGAAGCTTTCGACCTGTGGTTAAAACAAGCATAGTTTCTTGTTTGCATGACATGTGGACCTAATAAATCCTTATCTTCTTGAGCAAAACAAACAAGTTGACATTCATTACAATCTATTTCCTTTACGTCTTTTAGTTTCTCAAGAGATTTAAAGGGATACTCCACTTTTTATGGAAATAGGCTCATTTTACCTCTCCCTCGGAGTTAAACGGTTGAGTTTTACCGTTTTCAAATCCATTCAGCCGATTTTTTTTTGATATTTAGAAGAATATCAGTAACCAGACAGTTTCTGGTCTCATTGACTTCCATAGTATATATTTTCTTCCTACTATGGAAGTCAATGAGACCAGAAACCGTCTGGTTACTGATGTTCTTCTAAATATCCGGAAATCGGCTGAATGGATTCAAAAACAGTAAAACTCGACTGTTTAACTCTGGGGGAGTTGTAAAATGAGCATATTTCCAAAAAAAGTGGAGTATCCCTTTAAACCGTGTGCATGATGTGCGTGCTCTAGTACTGTATGAAGGAGCCTATGATTAAATATGAAAAAATGAGAATTAGTCCTCAGATGCCATGTCCATAATTTATAGAAAAGTAAGACCTCAAAGCGTATTAGTAATAAGTTATTACTGTATTCCCTCACGTGCACGACATCATTAACCAACGTGGTCGAATGACCAAAAAAAATTGTGACAATGTTTTTTTGTGAAAGCGAGTTGAAATTTTCAACGATGCATCGCACTATGGTAGTTAGCAGCGAGTTACGTTACATTGTTGTATGGGAAACGTACCCTAGAGCGTTAGACTGGGAAAAGAGGTGCTGCAAAAATGTGAAAATAATGTGTTTTTTTTAACATTCAAGCATGAAAACCTATTTTAGTCGAACCGAGAACAAAAACAATACTCTGTAAAGGGCATATTTGGCTCTTTAATGAATCTGAGGTAAAAAGAATTTGTATTATGTTTCTTTAAAACTCACGTTTGCCATTCAGTTACAAATCGAAGAGCTAAAATGTACTTAATGGTTGATGGCTCTAGGGGTTTTGAGAGAATGACCCCATAATGTTGCGACTCTCTTCAATCAGTTTGCTAAATTGATTGTGTTTATTACCAGACACATCAGTCTGAATATCCAGGGGGTCGTGTGCCCCTCAGTGCCTGCGGGTGGATACAGCCGCCACTGTTTATAAGCACAGAGCCTGGACTCATAGCAACCACAAAGGGAAGAACGACGAGAAGAAGAGATAGATAAAGGGAGAGAGCGAAAGTGAGGATAGGTTTTTAAAGTGTTACATGGTAATAGAAACTTAAGTGTTTTCTGTTCTCTGTCCTCTTAATATCTGGCACATGGTCATTGGTCACATATCTTTAATACCTTTAAAGGGCATTTGCCTCTTCTGAGAGCCCTTCATAATCCGTGTCTTTTCCACTGTCAGCGCCACATAATTTGTTTGTGCTTCTTACAACGAGACTATTGTTCTTAACTAAATAATAGAATAATGTCATATGCGGTGTGCTAAACATTAAGTGTTATGTTTCAAGGGAGTTTGACTCTGCCCTGGACTTGTTTACCAGCTAAAGGTGGAATGTAGTACCGTATAACTTTCTAGATATTAACGTAAACCAGATGTTGAGATCGATAATAACTTGCATTACATGGTTTGCTTAGAAATTATATTTGTTTAGCCATTCTGACTCGTGTATCAATACATCATTTTATATCGACACTGCTTATAATAATTTGTCTTTATTATAAAAGCACACTCTAAAAAATGCTGGGTTGTTTTAACCCAATTTTGGGTCAAATATGGACAAACCCGAAATGTTGGGTTAAAAATGTCATGTAAAAATTTAACCCAATGGCTGGGTTAGTCCATATTTGACCCAAAGTTGGGTTAAAACAACCCAGCATTTTTTAGAGTGCAGTTATTCATAGACACAAGACTGTTTAAAAGTTTTTGAGGTCAGTACGATTCCCCTGGATATTCAGACTGATGTGGCTGGTAATAAACACAATCAGTTTAGGAAACTGATTGAAGAGGATCTCACCATTATGGGGTCATTCTCTCAAAACCATTAAAGTACATTTTAGCTTTTCGATTTGTAACTGAATGGCAAACGTGAGTTTTAAAGAAACATAATACTAATTCTGTTTACCTCAGATTCATTAAAGAGACAATATTATGCCCTTTACAGAGTTTTGTTTTTGTTTTTGGGTCTACTAGAATAGGTTTTCATTAGGGCTGTCAAACGATTAATCGCATCCAAAATAAAAGTTTGTGTTTACATTATATATGTGGATGCACTGTGTATAATTATTTTGTATATAAACACACGCATGCATGTATATTTAAGGAAAAAAATGTAATTTGTATATAAAATATTTATATTTATTTTAGGGCTGTCAAACGATTAATCGTGATTAATCGCCTCCAAAATAAAAGTTTGTGTTTACATAATATATGTGGGTGCTCTGTGTATAATTATTTTATATATATAAATACACACACATGCATGTATATATCTAAGAAATATTTTCATGTATATAGATTTATATATAATTAATATTATATATAAATATAAATATTTTACATATAAATAATATTTTTTTCTTAAATATACATGCATCTGTGTGTATTTATATATACAAAATAATTATACACAGTGCACCCACATATATTATGTAAACACAAACTTTTATTTTGGATGCGATTAATCGCGATTAATCATTTGACAGCCCTAATTTATTTATAATATAATTTATATATAAATCTATATACAGTATATACATGAAAATATTTCTTAAATATACATGCGTGTGTGTATTTATATATATAAAATAATTATACACAGTGCCCCACATACATTATGTAAACACAAACTTTTATTTTGGATGCGATTAATCGCGATTAATCGTTTGACAGCCCTTGTTTTCATGCTTGAATGTTCAAAAAACACAATTTTTTTCACATATTTTCACATTGTTGCAGCACCTCTTTTCCCAGTCTATTAGTAACGCTCTTGGGTGCGTTTCCCATACAACAATATAACTCGCTTCTAACTACCATAGTACGATGCATCGTTGAAGAATATTATAGATAGACACAAGCAGTTATTCATAGACACAAGACTGTTTAAAAGTTTTTGAGGTCAGAAGGATTCATGAAATTGATATTCAAAAACGACAGGTAAGACATATAATGTTTCAAAACATTTCTGTCTCAAGTAAATGTGCACCAAATCAGTGTATTAGAATGATTTCTGAAGGATCATGTGATACTGAAGACTGAGCTGAAAATTCAGCTTTGCATCACAGGAATAAATTAGGCTATATTACACATCATTGACAGTAAGGTTAATGACACAAGGAGGAGGTTGTGTATTTGCATGAACTAGAACTAGAAGTGGATTGTGTTGTAGATTTGGATTGCAGTCTTAGGTCGAACTGACATGCAGGTGTTAGATGCTTCTCAGACAGCAGCTGGTTATCAGGAACAAACATCCACACTTTCGCTGGGTTTTCCCTCTGTTTTCCCTCTCTGCAGACCCACTGATATAAACGTGCTGGCACAGAGCGAACGGCACTTTAGAGTCACAGGCTGCTCTTGACTCTGAATAAGGGCTCGGTCTCACAGTTTGTTTATGCAGACAGTCTGAAAGACCATTATTCCTCATTTACACAGACTGTGAGGCCCTGCACTCTGTCTGCTGACTTTACGACGCACCGTTTATTCAGCTCTGCGGCTGCAAACACACACTTAGGTGGTCACAAGACCAACTTAAAAACATTCTGCATTGTGTCGATGAGAATGGCTGAAATCAATCTTTCACTTAAGGTGAAGTGTGTAGTTTCTGCACCTCTAGCTTTACAAGCAAAATTGCAAAGATTAACCAAAGTTAAAGTCCGTTCAACCTAGATAATCAATAATGCATAATTTCTGTTTTAAAATATTTTTTAAAAACAATGTTTCATGCATTCAAACGTTTGGGGTCGGGAAGGTTTTTTTAATGTTTTTGAAAGAAGTCTTTTATTTCACCTCATCATTTGCTCGCCCTCATGTCGTTCAAAAACTGTAAGACTTTCGTTCATCTACAGAACACAAATGAAGATTTTTTTAATGAAATCTGAGCTTTCTGACCCTCCATTGACAGCTACATAACTCACAATTTGACGCTTCAAAAAGTTCATAAAGAGATTGCAAAACTAATCCATATGAATTGAGCTGTTTAGTCCAAATTTGTTGAAGAGACTCGATCACTTTATATGATGAACAGATTGAATTTAGACTTTAATTCACATGTAGACATTCATCAGATCTGATTAACTCAAGCTCAAGCTCGTTGTCTTCGGAAAATTTGGACTAAACCGCTCAAAATATATGGATTAGTTTTACAATCTCTTTATGAACTTTTTGAAGCATCATAGTGGTTGTTGCGTAGCTGTCAATGGAGGGACAGAAATCTCAGATTCATTCTGAAAATGAATAAAAAACGTATGGGTGTGGAGCGACATGAGGGTGAATAATTAATGACAATAATTAATATTTTTGGGTGAACTATCCCTTTAAAACTTTTTGGCTTTCCCTTCACTGTCATACTAACTAGAACATTCCCATCCTCTGGTTGACAGGACGAACATCAATTCCGAGCCAGACCTCTGCTTTCCATACGGTCCACATGACTGAGCCATGCAGCAGCGCTGAACAGCAGACCAACACCTGTGTTCTTGGTTAAAACAAGGTAAACCCTAATTGCGTCATATTTTATTAGCAGAACCACACATGCACTTCATTTACAAGCCACTCAATTACTCTGGCAGGATATCCTGCGGTCTGTGTCAGGCTCCTTTGCAAATCTGATGGTTTACGGCTGAACACGCCCTGAGGACATTATTTACATACACTCAGCTAATGGCTGTAAACTAGTCTTGTTTAACTTTTTAACTCTTTGTTGCTTCATGTAGATGTCATCAGCCAATGAGAATGGAGTCAGCGGGTCTAGCAATAACAGTAGAGAGAAAACATACAAAAAGGTAGATTGTTTTTTCATTATTGTTTTCTTTTCATCTACAATATTTTGTTTTCATGGAGAACCTATTATTATAAAATATTACTTTTTTGTATTTTAAAAGCACCGTTTTTTAATTGTCTATTATTTTAAATTTGTATAGGATGTATTTTTTTTTTTTTTTTACATTTGTGTGATTTATAAATATTAACCACAATGGCTCCTTGTCAATGATGTTATTTACACCTAATATATAGATCAATTGCTCTACAGTAGACTAAAGCCTTTTCACAAGTAAAAAAGTATTATTAAAATGAGCAAGAAAATTAGAAAATAAAAAAATGAATTCATAATTTGATATCTTTCAAGAATTATAAAAGGCTACCCTTCTCCTGCCATCTAATACCGGGTACAAACTGCATGATAATAGCTCAAAATTTCAGTCGACGACTTTCAGTTTTGTGAAAATCGCCAACAAATGGCCGAAATCAAAGAGATGGTCCTCACTGCAGAACACGAAATCCACGAAATCCCACCTTACATATGCTTAAACCAACCCATCTCCGCCCCCTGATCCCTAACCCCACCCCTAATCCTACCTATCTCCGCCCCCTGATCCCTAACCCCACCCCTAATCCTACCTATCTCCGCCCCCTGATCCCTAACCCCACCCCTAATCCTACCTATCTCCGCCCCCGATCCCTAACCCCACCTCTAATCCTAACCATCTCCGCCCCCTGATCCCTAACCCCACCCCTAATCCTACCTATCTCCGCCCCCCGATCCCTAACCCCACCCCTAATCCTACCCATCTCCACCCCCTGATCTCTAACCCCACCCATAATCCTACCTATCTCCGCCCCCTAATCCCTAACTCCACCCCTAATCCTACCCATCTCCACCTCCTGATCTCTAACCCCACCCCTAATTCTACCTATCTCCACCCCCTGATCCCTAACCCCACCCATAATCCTTCCTATCTCCACCCCCTAATCCCTAACTCCACCCCTAATCCTACCCATCTCCACCCCCTGATCTCTAACCCCACCCATAATCCTACCTATCTCCGCCCCCTAATCCCTAACTCCACCCCTAATCCTACCCATCTCCACCTCCTGATCTCTAACCCCACCCCTAATTCTACCTATCTCCACCCCCTGATCCCTAACCCCACCCATAATCCTTCCTATCTCCACCCCCTAATCCCTAACTCCACCCCTAATCCTACCCATCTCCACCTCCTGATCTCTAACCCCACCCCTAATCCTACCCATCTCCACCCCTTAGATCTGGATCCAACTCCACCCCCTGGATCTTGTGTACTCCAACGAAGTGCTGCTGAAATCAAATGGAAACCGTCGCTCGTTCGCTGAGTGAAAATCATGTAGTGTGTATTATCTAGTGTGAAGTGGCGATGTGTCGCTGATGCCCATGAAGTTTTTAAAATACTAAATATCTGACCCTGTCTGTGACAAAAGACAAGAGGCTTTTTTTATGGAGGTTTTTTACGGATGTCGATGTAGGAGACGCTTCACTGCGCTGAATGAACCGCTTTTGTTAGGAAATGGCTTATCTTTTAATGAGTCGACAGCCCATCGGCTAATCCTCCACATGTTTGCTCTTAAACATTAATTTAGTATTGATCTATTTTTAGAGTTTACACTGAACAAAATAAGAGAAATTTGCACAAAAGGCATGATTTAGGTTGTGGCGAATATCATTAATTTCTATGGTATCTGCTAACACTGATTAACTCAAATTCAATGACATCAAGGCTTTATGTAATTGGTTATCGAGGCATACGCAATCCAAGTTAGCTGTTACTTTTTTTTCCAATCGTAGAGCCTCATATCTCCCAAAAATAAGACCATCTCTCCTCATCTGAGTCTTGCAGTCAATGCGAAATGTGTTTTGACTGGAAATGACTTCGACCTACAGCCAATGAGAGATACAGGGCTAGGTAAAGTTCAGGAAGATGAGTCAGACCTGCAACAGAATATCAGCAAACATGGCTTCTGCAAGCAACCATTCTCTCCTTCTTATTCTTACTCCTGTCGGTTGTGAAAAGTAGTTCTTCCTATTGAAATGTTGTGTAATATGTGACCCCCTGTCACCGATCCGCCGTGTATGGGCACACAGCAGCAACTAAACGGTAGACAGTCGTATTGTGTGAGAAGAACATCGATCCGATGACTTTGAAAAACATTCAGTTTGTACCCGGCATAACTTATTTGTATATAAAACAAAAACAAAACTCACTTATGATTGAATTTTCCAAGGCAGGGCCACTTAATCCATGACTATATACATCTGTGTTTCGCTGCATGTTGATAATACACAGAAAAAGATCGACAAATTGTCCGCCAACACCTCTGTTCAGTGAAGAATGAGCTACTTTTTTCCATTCACGTTATTGTCAGTTTGTCCAATGTTGATAATGTCCACCCGTCTAAATGTTGATATCAACAGAGGCCTATCTATGAACTTTCCAAAATTCCAAGATTTGATGGTTTTGTTAGGCTTTTTCTGATCTAATACTTCCAGTGAACCTTCCTCAAGAGTTTTGACCTGCACAAATGTAATTTGTTTAACCAAATGCGATTTAGTGGGCGAGTTTAGTCTGCATCTAAAAACGAGCAGGTTTCACAATTACTCTATACTGATTTGTTTTGCTTTTTATTTCCGATATTGTCTCAGACTACATCATCTGCCCTGAAAGGAGCTATCCAGCTTGGCATTGGTTACACCGTGGGGAATCTGACCTCAAAACCTGACCGAGATGTGCTCATGCAGGACTTCTATGTGGTGGAGAGTGTGTTTTTACCCAGGTATGGACAGTGCATATTGCTGTTTTGTCAATGTTGATGACAAAGTGGTCTGGAATGAGGACATTTCTCAAATTCTCAAATATTGTATTTAGTTTGGGTCATCTGCTCTCCTTTTTTTTCCCTAAATAGGGAAATCTTAACATCAGTACATCGTGCTGTGATTAATCACACACTAAACAGAGTGTATCATGGGAACTGGGAACTTGAGCTCATGCTAAATCCTGCACAGTTGATTCTTGCACAAATGATTCCCAAAAGACTCATTTTAGTGAGCAGAGTATGTAGAAGATTCAAAGGGATGCCACTGATCCACTAGCCTGACTTCCTTATTTATAGAGTCTGATTCTCTCACTGGGGATTGCACTCTAGTTGCATGCATGCATTCGCCCTCAGTCTGAACCAATTCGACAGTCTGTGGTTGTGTACTACTTACAATGTTTTGCATATACATTGTGATGAAGCAAAATACTTTATGCAACGATTGAATTAAATTTTGCATACTGTGAGTGTGAATAATACACTGTATGCACAGTAGGGGTGTGCAACAAATATTATTATTTGTATCTACAGTATATTGGGTATGATGATAAACTTATTTGTATTCGTTAAAAGTAGAAGAGGAAAAGTTGGTTAAAAACTAAAATAATTTAAACTTTAAAGCATGTTTCACACACTACCGTAACCAAACACTGTAAAAAATATTGTTGGTTTAACTTAAAAAAGTAAGTAACCTGGTTGCCTTCAATTTTTAAGTTGATTGAACTGGAAAAAGTGAGTTAATACAATGAAGGAGGTTGATTTAATCATCAGAAACTCAAAATAATAAGTTATCTGAACTAAATAAATTAAGTTGATTTGACAAAATAAAAAATGTTGTGAAAACAAATCTTGAAAATATTTTTTTTTTACAGTCTGGTGGAAAAATACCTCAGACTGAGAGAAACAACTGCAATTTGGTACAGTTTTAATATGACCAAATGTAAATAAAGGAGATTTATAGCGGTATAATGCATTTTATTTTTATTTTATTTAATAAATAGCAGGCAATTTACATATAATGCTAAAAATATTGTTGATTTAACTTAAAAAAAGTAAGTAACCTGGTTGGCTTAATAATTTTAAGTTGATTTTAAGTTGAACTGGAAAAAGTGAGTTAATCAGTTAATCACTTAGAAAGTATGGTAACACTTTACTTGAAGGGGTGTTCATATGACTAACATGACACCCTCATAATCATGACATGACATATGTTATAAATGCTTATGCAAGTGTCATTCGCTCAGTTTTGACTTTTTTAATGCAATTATGACATTGTTTGAGATGCCTTTGTTATGACACCTTGACATAAACCAATACATCTTGTGCACACCCCTTCAAGTAAAGTGTTACCAGTACTTGTGTGTCAATGAGACAGATTTGCACATGTTGTTGAAGCCTAATTTTTCAGAGTTAGGTCAGTCGTCTGCCCACTATTGTTTTAGTTCTAAGAGATAAGCTCTAATTCAGAGGTCAGATGTACATTTTGGATTGGGTTGCACAATGGGCACGGATTGGGGTTTATCGTTTAATAGTGGGACATCGTCTGCAACAGCTTATGCTCAGAACTTATTCAATTGCCCTGAAAAAACAACTCTCTAATCCACTTGTTATGAGGGATCACAGACACTTTTTGTTTTGCTGTATATATTGAGTGATTATGACATCATATGTCCCTTTTAAGTCACACGTTTAGGAATTGCTCAAATGGGGTTAATCCAAATACTAATGACCGGCCTCATAATAAAAAAGGTGAAAATGGGTTACAGTATTTTTTCCCTCACAGGGTTTGCTTTCATTATGTGTAACTGATGTGGCTGACCCTGGTCTTTAGTTTGTGTAACCGTTAGTAGAGTAAGACTAGGACCTCCTTGTCCTCAGGCATTGGTTACTGTTGTGCGTCTCTGGAAAAGAGTACCTCTGGTGTTTACTGCTGGTGGGTCACATTGCATCAAGGACATGCTCAATGGGGCTCAGAAAGATCAAATGTGCCTCTGTTCCTTGGGCATAAAGAAGCATTTAGGTTGGGTAACAGTTTCTCACAATTTCTGGTCCTCTTGCAGTATAATGTTTACAGACAGAAACCAGATTCTGCCCGGGAGCCTCTTGTGTCAGGGAATGTGATGATCATTAATGAAACAAACAGTTGATTCACATCACATATATACTTTGTTTATTATGATACCTTAAAGGATTAGTTCACTTTAAAAAAAAAAACTTTTGCTGATTATTTGCTCACCCCCATGCCATCCAAGATGTCCACATCTTTCTTTCTTCAGTTGAAAAGATATTGAGGTTTTTGATGAAAACATTCCAGGATTTTCTCCATATAATGGACTTCATTGGGAACCAAACGGTTCAAGATGAGAGTTTCAGTGCAGCTTCAAAGGGCTTTAAACGACACCCGGCGATGAATAAGGGTTTTATCTAGGACCCGAGTCATGACTCGAAAAAAGATTTGTTCATTTTGATGAACGAGTTTGAACCGGAGAGTCACGAACGCTCATTACAAAACAGAGCAAGGCGAGCATTTGTGCTCATAAAACTTAAACTTTTTTATTAATTTTTGAAATGACCGATCGTTTCGCTAGATAAGACCCTTTTTCATCATCTGGTGTCGTTTAAAGCTCTTTGAAGCTGCACTGAAACTCTCATTTGGACCTTGAACTGTTTGGTTCCCAATGAAGTCCATTATATGGAGAAAAATCCTGGAATGTTTTCATCAAAAACTTTAATTTCTTTTCAACTGAAGAAAGAATGACATGGACATCTTGGATGACATGGGGGTGAGTAAATCATCAGCAAACGTTTTTTTAAAAGTGAACTACTCCTTTAAGCGAATGCTTTCACTTTTGCAGTGAGGGAAGCAACCTGACTCCAGCGCATCATTACCCAGACTTCCGTTTCAAGACTTACGCACCACTGGCTTTCCGCTACTTCCGCGAGCTGTTCGGGATCAAGCCAGATGATTACTTGGTAAACCACAATTTTCAATTTTTCTTTAAATTGTTGAATCTGAAAAAAAAAAGTATTTTGATGAGTTAAAGCAATGTAAAAATATTAGTTGTCATAACGTATTGATCATATTGTGTATTTCAATAATATCTCAGTTTTACTGTGTTTTTGATTAAATAAATGACGCCCTGGTGAACATAGGAGACGTCAAGCTTACCGACCCCAAACTTTTGAACAATGGCTAACATGCTTATGGTCTTAATTTGAACTATTCATCATTGCAAAGCATGCATGAACTGCTATGATTGCAACCAAATGCAGTTTTCACCTCCGTGTTAATGCCAAGGTTATTACGTGTCCCATTCCCTAAAAGTTCCCTCTGTCTGAGCCCTAACAAAGCATCTTTGTATGAATTAAAGTTCAGTGCCTGCTTACATCAGGCGCCAGGACGAGTGACCGAGAGACTGCTGACCACTGATGAACTTTACCGCTGCATCTTGCCAACTGTGACTGGCAGAAACTCAGAATCTACGTCCACATTTATAAATTCCCAGCAGGGATTAGCGGTTTGGTTTGATGTGTTCTAGTCCCGACACATTGAGATGGGGTGTCGGAGGTGTGCGTTTCCCTGCACTGCAACACATCTCGCAGCCACTGCAGTGCCTCTGCAGCATCTCTGCAGCTCTCATGCAGGTTAATCTGAGTGTTTGCGTATGTGAGTCAGGTGGATGATGCTGATTACGCATATGATCTCAGTCAAGCCGTAAATTGCCTCCTCTGCACTTTGACATCTAATGGCCGTGTAATTAGCCCAGCAGAGCGGTATCAATCCCAGGTGCCTGATAGTCTGGGCTTCCCATGTAATTTATGTACCTGCATTATATCATCCTCTGTTATGAATCTAGTGTGTGATTGCATTGCATTGCACAAAAAGGTAATTATATAGTGCGTGTTATGCAGAAGCTGGATTTTATGCTGTCTATAATGATAAGGGAATACCTTTTTACATAATACTATTCAAAACTGCCTTTTTTGCATTCTTTATTTTGCATAGGAGAATGGGAGTTCCTCATATTTGCATTTACTCTGGATACACTTAAGCATTCTTTTAAAGGAGTAGTTCACTTTAAAAAACTTTTGCTGATAATTTACTCACCCCCATGTCATCCAAGATGTCCATGTCTTTCTTTCTTCAGTCGTAAAGAAATTAAGGTTTTTGATGAAAACAATCCAGGATTTTCTCCATATAATGGACTTCAATGGGAACCAAACGGTTCAAGGTCCAAAAGACAGTTTAAGTGCAAACTGTTCAAAGGGCTTTAAACGATTCCAGACCATAAATATGGGTGTTATCTAGCGAAACGATCGCTCATTTAAAAAAAAAAAAAAAAACGTTTTATAAGCTCTAATGGTCGCCAGGAGAGTCACGAACAAGCATCACAGAACAGAGCGAGGCGACCATTTGAGCTTATAAAACTTTTTTTTTTTTTTTTTTTTTTTTTAAATGAGCGATCGTTTCGTCTAAGACCCTTATTCATCGCCTGGAATCATTTAAAGCCCTTTGAACAGTTTGCATTTTGCACTGAAACTGTCTTTTGGACCTTGAACCCTTTGGTTCCCATTGAAGTCCATTATATGGAGATAAATGCTGGAATGTTTTCATCAAAAACCTTAATTTCTTTTCAACTGAAGAAAGAATGACATGGACATCTTGGATGACATGAGGGTGAGTAAATTATCCGCAAAAAAAAAAAAAAAAATTGAAGTCCTTTAAGACATTTTTACATACAATTGTATTAATAATTCTAAAAAGTAATGTAAATTTTGAAACATTTATCCAGTAGTTGGCAGTATACAGCACAGTATTCAGTAAGATAGTAATCTATTCCAAACACAGACAGAAAATCTGCATACTTGTGCTACATAATGCAAAAATTATGTGTTGTTGTGTGTTATGCTATTCCAAATATACACAGTCTTTATACACTAGCAGTGACCACAATAAATTGTGTTTTCTAAGTCCTTTAGTACAAAATGTAGATGGTTTGCACTATAACTGGGCACTAGGAAAAAGGAATGAGGAAAGAAAATGCAAGTCTACTGAGTTTGTTGTGTGTATATTTTTGTAGTTATGCAGATAGGCCAGAGGAAGTGCGAGCTAATTAAGAAGCCGCACACACGCGGGATGACACGCAGTCCAAATGCTAATGTCCATGTGTTTGGGCTGGAAGTACAACGTGACTGTTGACTTTCATTAGGCAGGCCTTGAATATGAGTGTCTGGCCTCAGTTCAACACTGTCCTCATGCTGCTGCTGCGTCCCGGCCTCCTCAGGGAACACCGCCAGAAAGGGCAGTAGAAATGTTTGCTTTAAGACCTCATAATGTTTGGGGGTTTTATGCAACCCTAATTAAACCACAGGACTTCCTGGCAGTAATATTCTGGTCTTTCAGTGTGTAAGGCAAACTGTTTTTTTTTTTTTTTTTGGATATTGCAATAGAACACAGTACTGCGGCCAGTCAATTTTGTGATGTTTTATAATTCATGTTTTACGAGTAACTCGTTTCTTTAGAGTTTCTTCAGAGTATTGTTGCCAGTTTAGCGCAAATATGAATTGGTTGTTTGGTTTTTCATACATTTAAAACACAGCTAAAAATAGATGCTCTTTCATAAAAGTCCCAGAGTACCTCATTATAAGTTGCACACACTATAGTCTTGTACATTTCAGACACCTTCTCCTCTTGATGATTATATAGTGCGCAACAAGACCACCCACTTTTTCAGCAGCCTCAGTTTCCATTCAAAATGTGCAAAACAGGCACTAGTGTACTTGAATTCTGTTGATGAGATGATCTGCTCATCCCATGAAGCATTGCCATTGACAATTACATGAAATATCAATGGTGCAATTTATAATATATTTCATTTAGTAATATAGTATGTATATATATGCCTCTTTCAGACTATGTAAGGAATAAGTACGTTTATCTGTTGCAAGAAAAGCGCTATTATTACCTTTCTAGTGAGAAACGACATGTAGCTTTTAAGTTGCTAAACTATATTATTGATAAATTCATCAGGGCAGCACTAATAACACGTTTCTGTGTGTGTGTGTGTCTGTACTGTATGTGTTTGTGTTTGAGTGGGAGATAGAGAGAGTATGTGTTGTCCGTACATAATAAAACATAATTTTGTGGCAAAAAACATGAAAACAATTTGTCATACTATTGTTTACTACATTTATTTGCTTGGTTAGTGTCGTTGTAGTTCTTTTTTAGTTTTGTAGTTTTCTTTTTTTGTTTTGGTTCTTTTGTTGGTCTGTAACTTTGAAATTATTTGGCGAAGTGATATGGAACTGTAATGCGGTCAAGACCTGCCTGGAACTACTTTTTCCTGAAAATGATCACACACATTAGATTAGAATGTCCGTCAACCAAACAGATTCAAGCATTCAACACCCTCCTGGTATAAATATTTATTTATAATGGATTGTTTTTGTCTTGTATCCTACAGTATGCTATTTGTAAAGAGCCCCTGATTGAGTTGTCTAATCCGGGCGCCAGCGGCTCACTCTTCTACCTGACCAGCGACGATGAGTTCATCATCAAAACCGTCCAGCACAAGGAGGCCGAGTTCCTGCAAAAACTGCTTCCAGGATACTACATGGTAGGTCTCAGTGGAGTAAAGAGTCATTCATCTCTTTAGCAAAGACGCTGTGATTCAGTAGTACAGACTGTTTCGTTCTTGCTCATCTGTCTGTTTTAGAGAATTACTACTGATGTCTTTAAAAAGACCATTTTTATATACACTCTAAAAAATGCTGGGTTGTTTTAACCCAATATGGACAAACCCAGCCATTGGGTTACATTTTTAAATGATGTTTTTAACCCAATGGCTGGGTTTGTCCATATTTTACCCAAAATTGGGTTAAAACAACCCAGCATTTTTTAGAGTGTATGATTGTTTTTTTAATTTTAATTATAACACAAATATCGAAGAAAAAAAAACACTCAAAAAAGGGTTCAAAATGTACATAAAAGACAGGAATACTTAATAATTATGATACCGTAATAAAAAAATACAAATTAAACAAAGATGAAGAAGAGGATACATATTATTCAAAGTCCAGAGTATTATATAATTACAATATTCAAAATATAATAGGATGAATAGGAGGGTCTAGATATGGTGTTCAGACCTTATAAAACTGGCCTTGTTTTCTGATGTTATACATAAGACGCTCGTCCAGTGGAATCAACTCAGAAATAACCTAATGCCAACCTTTAAGTGCCTTGTGACCTTTGATTTCATGTTACCCTTTCTCATTTTCACCTTTCACTTCACCCTTTCACATTTGTGCAGAATTATTTAAATCAGCCAATATAGGTTTAAATTTGTGGCTGAAATAAGCCATAAATATTTCTAACCAGACACAAAAGTGTATTTTACATCATTTTTCAAGACAATATTTCATTTAAAATTATGCAATTAATTAAAAAATAAATAATATCTAAAAATAATACTTAAAAATGTTTATCTGTGTTTTTTTTCTGTGTATATTTGTGGCAATGTGCATTATATATTAGTTAGTTTTTGATGTGAAACGCTGCCTCAAAAATATTGAATCACTCGTTTTGGTTGAGTAATTTGTACATTTTTTGGTATCTTACTGTTATAGATGACTTTTTGTCTATTCTTCATGGTCATATACGTACAGTATGTCCTCGTTGTCTCATTTTCCAGCCTTTCCAGTTCAGTATTTTGTGTAAACACTACAGCAGAAAAGTTTGATACGTACTGTACTCAAAAATTTAATGTGAAGTGTGTACGTTTTGCACTTCTAGTGGTTTTTGATAGTGTTACAGAGCCCTAGAATGACTTAAATTTGACTATAATCATTAGGATAGAACTAATTTAAACATTAAAAAATGACATCTCCTTAATTCAAAGCCATTTCACTTTCTCAGAACCTCAACCAGAACCCAAGGACTCTGCTACCCAAATTCTACGGCCTGTACTGTGTTCAGTCTGGGGGAATCAACATCCGTCTCGTGGTTATGAACAACGTTCTGCCACGGTCTTTAAAGATGCACTACAAATATGACCTGAAGGGCTCCACGTACAAGAGACGGGCTTCTCGAAAAGAGCGGGAAAAGGCCTGCCCCACATATAAGGACCTAGACTTTGTGGACATGCACGATGGCTTGTACTTTGACACAGAGACATATAACGCCCTCATGAAGACGCTACAGCGAGACTGCCGGGTGAGTACTACCCCATTTTGACATTTTTCAAAGAAAATGTGAATTTTGTCGGCTTGTGGGTGGTTTTCAGGGAACTGCGGTGGTTGCTGACGTGATTGGAGTTTGCTAAACGTGTTGCCAATAGAATATAAAACTAATTATAAGCTAAGCAACAATGGGGAATCATGAGATGGATAAAACAAATGTATTTTTCACATTTGAGTAGCACTGTTTTTTGTGATGGCCTAGCTTGAATTAATCAAACCTGTGTCACTGTAGGGTTTCAAAGTTTGTTACAAATCATTAAAGGGTAATGTATCATATGGCTTATTCACAAAAACCGAGGAGGGCCATCAAAATATCTTTATCTCACACTTATGTTTTGCTTTTTACATTGCTACTCTGTTTCAAGTAAATGCTTTTCTCTTGAACGTTGTTCATCAAACATTCTGGGAAAAATGTGTCACAGTTTGAAGAAATGTTTCTTAAGAAGCAACTCAGCATGTTAGAGTGATTTCTGAAGGAAACCTGATCATATGACACTGAATACTGGAGTAATGATGCTGAACGTTTTTTAAAACATTCAAATTCAAAACAGTCATTTAAGTTAATTGTTACTCCAACCTTTTGAATAGTACTGTACATGGAGAGCTAATTGCTTGTTGTCTTACACTGTTGACAAGATCACAAAAACCCTCATTACATGAACATTCATGAGACAAAAACATGCATTAAAAACCTTTAAACACACACTTGATACTTGAATCACGAAGAGGGTAACAATCAGGTAACTAATCTTTTTACATCTCAAGACAATTACTTAACGCAACTAGAAAATCAACACCATCAATGTAAAAAGAACTAGAGAAGGTCAAATGATACAATTATAGTAAGTATGCTTGCCCCAGTGCAGAATGGGACAGAACCACAAAACCACCAGCTAGGCTTGTTGTTTAAACTTAAAGGGATAGTTCACTTTGAAATACATTTTTGGAATGTTTTAGCTTACCTCAAGGACATCCAAGATGTAGGTGTCTTTGTTTCCGCAGTATTTTCAATTTTGAAATTTTTAGGTCAAACCGTTCGTGTCTGTCTGTCAGTCATGTAATGCAGGTCTATGGTCACCACCTCAAAGAGCGTGCACAGGGAAGTCCAAATGAAACATGATTTAATGACTCGTAAATGTAAGTACACATTGATGGCCTAAGACACGAAACGAGCAGTAACAAGAGGTAAAAACGATATAAATACTGTTCATTTTCTCACACAAACCGCTCGTTTCGTGTTTTAGGCCATCAATGTGTACTTGCATTTACAAGTCATTAAATCATGTTTCATTTGGACTTCCCTGTGCATACATCTTGGATGCCGTTGAGGTAAGCTAAAACATACCAAAAAGTTATTTCTAAGTGAACCCTTTAAAATAAAAAGATATTATAACATAGACAGGCTGCATTAAAATGCAGTTTTAGATACATTTTATGACAAAAGTGTTGTTTTTCTTGTCATATTTTGTGTGTTTTAAAAAAAGTAATTGCAGTTTTCTAAAAATGGCATTTAGGTTTGCCAAGATTTTATATAAATATGCACTTCTGCCCCTCTAATCAACTATAAAGATGTTTAGTCTCATCCTCTTGCAAAAGCGCTCATGCAAGACGCCACAGTTTCATGGGAAACAAGTTCATGATAGTCTTCAGCTCCACAGTAGCTTATTAACAGATTCAAAATGTGCTGAGTGGCAAACCTCTCCGTTCAGCTGGGAAACAAACCGCATAAATCCAGTCTGGCATTCCTTTCTATTTTAGACGATTGGGCTGTTGACATGGTCTGGTAAATATTGTTGTATTTCTGCATGATTTTTTTTCTTCCAATAAATGATTTGTTAGAAAGATCAGACATTTTCCATTACTGCTTAACTTACTTGCCCTACAACGGTATGTTCTGGCAGTATTTGACAACTATACTGTTGATAGATAAGAAACATTTTGTTTTGTCCCCCAAGGAAACCGCTGTCACAATGCATTATGGGTTTTTGCCATGGCAATACAATGTTGTTAAGGTGTTCAGAGTGGTTTTCAGAGCATTGTTAGGTGCACAGCAAAACAGAACGTTCCCCTAACATTCCTGTATGGTTCCCATTTGGTCATTTTTTGGGAACCAACACTCTTAGAATAAAAGGTTCTATCAGTGCTATGTATTTGGAATCCCTAAAAGGTTCTATACACTCTTAAAAGAAGGGTTCCTCTGGGTTCTATATAGAACCCTGGGTTCCATACTTGGCCAATAGAACCTTTTACCAAAAAAAAAAGGTTCTTTATAGAACCATATTGGAGTTCCATATATGAAGAGGGGGATGGAACCATTTCTGGTTCTAAATAGAACCATTTCTTCTAAGAGTGAAACAAGAACGTTCTAGGAACGTTCCCTGTAGGTTATTTTTAGGTTCTATTTTTATAACCTAAAGGTAGTGTTCCCATAAAGTTTCCAGAACGTTCCCCTAACCGTGTTTGTGACTTTCCTGTTCATCAAAACGAACAAATCTTTTTTTCGAGACTTGTTTCATTCAATGAACAAAATGAACAAAATGACTCGAAAAAAGATTCGTTCATTTTGATGAACGAGTTCGAACAGAAGAGTCACTACTTTTCCATTTTGAAAAATATATAAAAAAAAATAAATATGAATACTTCTCCCAAAAATGAAAATTCTGTCATCATTTACTCGCCCTCAAGTTGTTGCAAACCTGTGTGAGTTACTTTCTTCTGCTGAACACAAAGGAAGATATTTTGAAGATCGATTGGAACTGTGGCACCATTGACTTCAATAGTATTTTTTTTTTCTACTATGGAAGTCAATGATGCCAAACACCTGTTTGGTTCCAATCGTTCTTCAAAATGTCGTCCAGCAAAATATTCTTCAGCAGAAGAAAGAAACTCATTGGAAATTGCATTCCAAATTGTGGTTTGGAAAAAATGGGGTTTTCTCATTTTTCTAAAATCCTTTATAGTCTTCTAATTCTTCCTTCACATTGCTGTCCAGAAAACAATTAAAATAAGCTAATTTGTCATTTTTGTGTCCTATTTGTGCACTTCTGTATCTTTCAAGGACAAATGCAAACTCTGACTGTTTTCTTTCACTTTTTAGCCTCCAAAACCGAGTTGCAATAACTAAATTACTCAAATGATTGTGGCATGATGTTGAAGTGTCCCAAATGCATTAGGTAACCGTCTGTGGTCGCCTTGTGCTTCTCAAATTCTTCTGCAGACCCGGTGTTCGACCAAGCAAGTGTCTTACTGTTCATTTGTTTACCAACAAACAAGCCATGGCGATGGCATTCCAGACATGACCTGTTGTTGAACATTCTCAGAGACTGAATGTTCCCTATATAACTGTTTTTGGCATATTACGTACTGACCGACTGGCGGCCGGCCCCAGTGAGCGCTGAACTAAAAGGATCAGCCGTAATGCGAGTCACAAGAGGGCCGAGGGAATAATGAGAACTCGAGTTCCACACAGTAATGACCATAGTTGGGGACATTCAGACCAGCCCACCTGTGATCTAACTTCAGCCTTTGAGGAAAAACTGGTCTTTTATGGATTGAAATTCTTCTAACTGATTTTTTTTGTCATCCTTTTAACACTATACTATATAAGAAGAAAATGTTCTTTCTGCAAGGAAACACAAAGTGCAGTTCAAACACACTCCCATGAGTACTGTAAGATTTTATTGTTAGCTTTTCCTTACGTCCTGTGCAGGAACTAAAATGAACAGTAAGCAAAAAGTTTCTCCTGAGTAAGCATCACACCCTGGGCCTCGACTGCAGAGCACAATACAGCCAAATCTATAATAATCAAGAACAAGCCTTTTAAATGGTTTCTGCAACTCGTCATCGAAAGAACTACACTGTTTTGGTTTGATTTTAATCTTGCATGAACAAATGCTCTGTTAATATTAGTCACCCCGGGCCCTCAAGCAAGCATTTAGTTTATGTAGTATGAAAAGTAAAAAATTAATAAATAAAAAGCTACTGTGTGGCGTTATAAAACACATGGCACAAGAGATTCGATGGCACAAGGCACAAGAGATGGTCACCAGATTTGAGGTGGTGACCATAGACCTCCATTATATGACTGACACGAACGGTTTGACCTAAAAGTATAAAAATTGAAAATACTCCGGAAACAAAGACACCTGCATCTTGGATGCCCTTGAGGTAAGCTAAAACATACCAAAAATTTATTTCAAAGTGAACTATCCCTTTAAACCTCGTGAGAATGTGTTTTTGACTCAAAGTGGATCATTTAGGGAAGAATATTAATACGTATGACATGAGCCTTGTGTAATTTATTTTCATGTTTATTTAAAAATCTTTATCACCTGAAAAATGTTTAAGAAAGTAAGCGTCATCTTAAAGTGGAAATATGTAGTAAAACCAGTTTTCAAAATGATACTGCCTTTCGGCCACACATGTTGTTTGTGCTGCTCACGGGATTTGGTAAAAAGGGGTATTTATTCAGACTCCTCCTCTCAGCAAATTGTTAAACTGTGACCCCACCCCAAAAATAATGGAAATGTAAATTCCTTTCTTTGACCCAATGACTCTATGTGCTTCCATTGTGGCCTTTTTTTGGGTATTGTCATGACCTAGATTAGGGCCCATTTGGAGGCGTTTAGACATTCTCGACGGGATGCAAAACAAGGATGTTGTGTGTCCCTATTCAAATAATCCATTTGAATATGGGGGATACGAGAGTGTCATGCAAAATTGAAATCATGTAAACCATTTATTGGTTCACTGCTGCGGATTTTACCTGCTTGTTTGAGTTTGTTTCATTTAAAGCAAGTAAAAAACCATGTAGACATTACTGTAAGTGCACATGGGTCTTTGTGGTTTCTTACCACTCATAAAGGCTGAGATCTTTTGTTTGGCGGCCTATCGATGACTAATGCTTAAATGTTCAGTCTGTTTATAGTAGTTACAGTAGTATCTTACCACTGATAAACAAATCACTTTACTCTGACTCATTTCTGAAGATACTGTACAGACTTTCCCCAGAGTTTAATCCTAATGTTAGTTCATTCAGGTTTTCATTTTGAAGAGTTTTTTGAGCATTTTTATTTTTGACTAAATTGCACTCTGATCAGATTTGATGCATGACTCCCTGGATAAAACCTATTAATTTCGATATCTGTGAAAACGGAAAGTTTTCAGGAAGTTCAGTGTGCTAAACGCTGTGTTGTATTTCGTGCAGGTGCTAGAGAGTTTTAAGATCATGGACTACAGTCTGTTGCTGGGGGTGCACGTTCTGGACCAGAGTCACAGAGAAGGAGACGTCAACAATGTGGACGGGAAGAGGATCGTGGGACAGAAAGTTCTTTACTCCACCGCCATGGAGTCCATTCAGGGAGACGGCAAGGCAGCTGAGGCTTTGACCACCGATGACACGTGAGTCCCAGTGTTTAAGCTGTTCATATATTACAAATGTATGTGTATGTGAATAGACAGAGTAGACAGTAATGCACATTGGTTGAAAATACTTTTTTTTTTAGTTTTAGTAAAAATATTTTGTGTGTAGCCAGTGAATGTCACAGAAGAACTGTCGTACTTCCCCCCCAAAATCAAAAGAATATAATTATACATTTTATTTTGTTGAAGAAAATGTAATTATTTGATGTATTGTGAAGTATTTATAATGAATTTTAACTTGACTATGTAAAATAATTATTGTAAATATATAAATCCAAATTGTAGTATTTTTTACATTTACTATTTAGTTTATTAATAGTTAAGTCAAAAATGACCTTAAATTGAATTTATATTGTATTAAAATAATGTAGTAATGACAAATACAAAAATAAAAAACAAATCCTGTTAGTTAACAAAATAAAATGTTGCATTAAGGCAATGATGATAGAAATTGTCACAATGATAAAAAAAAATCTTAGGCTTTATGATTTTTTTCATGTATATTTTGGATGGAAATGGTTTTTCTTGATCTTGGAGTGTTTTTATGAGATTTCCAAGCCACTAATAAACATTAATTACACAACATTATTTGATAATATAACTGTTAAAAACAAATTATATAATTTATATATAATATATGTTTTTTGTACAGAATGGGAGGTATTCCTGCAAAAACACACAGGGATGAGAAACTACTTATTTTTCTAGGCATTATCGACATCTTGCAGTCTTACAGGTAAGTCTGCTGTCAGTTTAGCAAACCCAAAAGCCCAAATGTCATGTTACACACTAGCTTACAGCATATTAGCTCACTGTTAAGTGAACTCCCCTATCCCTGACGAGATCTCTCGCTCTCATTTCCCTCCAAAGATTCATGAAGAAGCTGGAGCACTCCTGGAAGGCACTCGTCTATGATGGTGTAAGTCTATCTCTCTGCTCCCTTCGTTTATGAATAGACTATTCATACCTCTGGGGATTTAAGGATGCTTCCTGGTTTGATTGTCATGTATTCTCTTTCTCCTAGGATACAGTGTCTGTGCACAGGCCAGGTTTCTATGCAAACAGATTTCTCAAGTTCATGAGCACCAGAGTATTCAGAAAGATTCACCGTAAGTCAACAATATGAGCACATTCATTTCAAATATTACATGTTAAACATCATATTTTTTTCAAAATTCATATATTTTTTAGAACGTTTGGTGACATTCGTTAACATTAGTTAATGCATTAGTTAACATGAATTAAGTATGAGTATATATTTTTTCATTTTAGTTAATTTTTGTTAATTTTAGTTTTAAAAAATATATAATTTTGCAAAAACAAAAATGCTGTAGAGATATTTTTCTACAGTCTGAGGTTTTTCCTCTTTGTCGCCATCTCTTTTTGAAATCTGCAATTGCAGCTATTAGTGGAATTTTTAACTTAAAGGTGTAGTTCACTTTTAAAAAACTTATTTATTCACCCCATGTCATTCAAGATGTCCATGTCTTTCTTACTTCAGTCGAAAATAAATTAAGGTTTTTGATGAAAACATTCTAGGATTTTTCTCCATATAATGCACTTTACTGGTAACCAAATGGTTCAAGGTCCAAAAGACAGTTTCAGTGCAAACTGCAAACTGTTCAAATGGGTTTAAACGATTCAAGATGATGAATAAGGGTCTTATCAAGCGAAACGATCGCTCATTTAAAAAAAAAATAACAAAGTTTAAGTTTTATAAGCTCAAATGGTCAAATAGTGATGCGCGTTCGCGACTCTCCTGTTCGAACTCGTTAATCAAAATGAACAAATCTTTTCCCGAGTCAATTTGCTCATTTCGTTTGTTGAATGAACCAAATGACACGAAAAAAGATTTGTTAAAAAACATTATTACAAGCTTACCACTTTGCATCAAGCTAAGGCTGGCAGAGAGTTTTGAACACTGGGTGGTTATGTATTTTCTCAAATATTTATTTTGGACTAATTAATTAGTTAACTAATAGTAATATATTCAACTTTATTGTAAAGTGTTATCAAATTTTTTAGGCATTTACCTAAAACTAAAATGATCTCAAAAACAATCGAAGCTAAGCTAAGTAATGCTAAAGCTAAGCCGAATCGAGCTAAGGCTAGCAGAGAGTTTTGAACACTGGCTGGTTATGTATTTTCTCAAATATTTATTTTGGATAATTTGTAACCCCAAAAAAGAGCTACAGACTGAAGCTTTAACTACTGTAGTTAACTAATGGTAATAAATTCAACTTTATTGTAAAGTGTTACCAAAATTTTTAGCCTTTACCTAAAACTAAAATGATCTCAAAAACAATCGAAGCTAAGCTAAGTAATGCTAAAGCTAAGCTGAATCGAGCTAAGGCTAGCAGATAGTTTTGAACACTGGCTGGTTATGTATTTTCTCAAATATTTATTTTGGATAATTTTTAACCCCAAAAAAGCTACGGACTGCAGCTTTAACCAATAGTAATAAATTCAACTTTATTGTAAAGTGTTACTAAATTTTTAGCATATATCTAAAACTAAAATGATCTCAAAAACAAATTTTAAGTCTGACTTTGTACAATTAATTGAGATTTATATCAAACTAGAAGAAAATATGTTTTTTGTGTGTGAAAGTCGTTGTACATGGATGCCACAGTTCAAAGAAGTGCATTGAAAAAAATGATAATCATTTAAAACGTCCTGCCAATTGCAAAACTCAAGAACGGAAGCTGCACCAGTACTGTTGCTTGACCTTTTTCTTTTCATTAGTAAGAATATTTTGAAACATTACATCAGTGCACACAATAGCAGAACTTCTCCTTCCTCTTTCTGAGATGTTCTTCCGATACTCAAGAAGTCTGAAACTGTAATTCACCCCCCTTATTATGGTTCAATATTAATATCGCACAATATATATTTCCCCCATTCTAATAAAGTTAGACAGTGGGCCGAGATTTCATTTCACGGTCTAATTGTCGGCTGCCAGGTAACAGTTAGGGGAGAGTTGTATCATATTTTCAGTTTATTTAGGACAGTGTCCATAATTAGTTTCTATGTCACACATCCAGCAAACCGTTTCTCCCCTGGCAAGAGGGCGCGTAACTCCATATCAGCGCTGAAGTGTTCTTCTCAAGAGGTGCTGTCCCCACCGAAGGAGGAGAAGCCCGAGGAGAGAGTGGACAGGCTTGGAGGAGCTCGTAGTCTTGCCAGTCTGGATGGACAAGGTGGGCACTAACTATATGAAAAAGCTAAAGGGCTTTTCACACTTGAAAGGGATAATTTAAACTCTGGATTAACATAATCCTGGGTTATTATGTTTTATATTTCACACTTTTCATATTTTACACTGGATTAGCTGATTATAGTACATCTTTAAAACCTTGGTTAGCATTCTTATTGGCATTTTTAGGGACAGAAACATTAGCCAGGGTTAAAAATGCCATTACACTGGGGTTAAATGAAACCCTGAGTTAAAAGCAATGTAAAAAGCCCTTAATTTGCACATCATCCCATTAGCAAACACAAATGGTGACATACTTGCCAACATCAGTTCTATTAATGTTCACAGATATAAACAGGAACTGTCTGATTTTGGAAAAACCCTGAAAAACAAGCTGCAATCCGAGACAGTAGTTTGTTTTCCAGACAGTCATTTCTTCCTCATTCATTGCACACGTACTAGCTGAACACAAACCTTATTGCATTGACTTTTTGTGCTGATGTATGTCACTGGATTAGTGCTGCTGCAGCGTTGGGTATAAATTATGATAAAAAGTGTAATACCTTGCCGTTCAAAAGTTTGGGTTTATTAAGTTTTTGTTCTCTTTTTTTTTAAAAAATTGATTCAGCAAAGATGCATTAAATTGATTAGAAGTGACAGTAAAGACACATATAATGTTACAAAGGATTTTTATTTCAAATAAATGCTGTTCATTGAACTTTCTGTTCATCAAAGAATCCTGATTTTTTTTCTTATTATCAATGTTTTCATAGAATGATTTCTAATAGATCATGTGACACTGAAAACCGAAGTAATGATGCTGAATAAATTCCATTTAAAAATATATTAAACTATTAAGTTATTTTAAATTGTAATAATATTTTTCACACTGCTTTTATTACATTTTAAAGCATTGGTAAGCATAAGAAACTTCTTTCAAAAACACTAACAAACCTTACCGGCCCCAAACTTTTGCACAGCAATGTAGCAACTTTCATATACTGTACATTTATTCAGGAAATCACCTCATGTGATGTTTCTGTCATCTCATACCACAGTGTTCTGGTCCTCTAACCGTCCTGACCTGGTCCCTCAGACTCCTTACCCACATGAAGCCTCTTCCTTGAGAAACACCCTCTCCCCTCCCTCTATATTCGTCACAGATCGGTACCTGAAGGCCAGATCTAATGAAAGGTGACACCTTTCACACACATCTCACAAACCTTCAGACCCATAAACCTGACACACACCTGTTAGCTCCTCACATCTCCTTCTACTTCTGTTTCCTCCACAGAGATACATAAAGGAATAGTTCACCTAAAATATGACAATTTGCTTACACATTTTCATGGAATACAACTGGAGACATTTTAGTCACTCTCTTTCATGCAGTTATAATAAATGGGGACTAAGGCTTTAAGGCTCTGAAAAGCAGACAAATCAGCACTAAAAACGTGTCATAAAGGTAATTGTGTGACTTGAAATAATGTTAGAAAGTCAGAATTGTGAGGGAAAAGGTCCAAATTGTGAGATAATGTATTCTTGACTCTTCTTGACGAAGCGGAAGTCGTCATAGTTCTATATTTCTATAGCAGTGAATGGGAGATGAAAGCAAATATAATTTTTTTTACTTCCATTTTGCTCCAATAGCAAAAGAAAAAAAAAATTTCTGATAGAGTTTCAATGACTTTCAAAAGAGGGGAAAAAATATAGAGAGATTGAGGCGTTGGTCAGAAGAGAGAAAGATCTGCCATTATTAGAAACATCCTTGTAGAAGCGTTAATTCGTTTTATGTCATTTACTGACAAGGTTATATAGCACTATATATATAGTGTTGCTATAGAAATGTGTAATAAATATTTTTAAAAAAATGAGATATGAAAAAAATTGATTTACGATGGTAGCTTTGGCAACACATGATAACAGTCTACACTCTTAGAACAAAAGGTTCTATCAGCGCTACATATTTGGAACCCATAAAAGGTTCTATACAGAACCCTTTTTAAGGTTTCAATAATAAGAACCCTTTAGGGTTCTTTGTAACCAGGAAAAAGGTTCTATATGGAACCTTTTGGGTTCATTCATTATCATTTGTTTTGTCCTTTCCGGATTAAATATTTCATTTTATTGACAAACATCCAGACCCTAAAATGTATTTATGAATGCATGTGAGTGATCACAAAATTCAAGATATGGGGGTTAGACAACGTATATATTTATATCATTTTATGTAGTTAATCAATATCACACGAAGAGTGCCATTTCAGTTTTTCTACTCCCAAAATCAGCATGATTAAAATGTGATATTAAGTTACAACAACTGTTTAATAAACAATAATTGAATTACAACTACAAAATGTTGCAGAATAATGTAATATATGGATGAATAATAGCCATTAAAGAATGACAATAGTCATTATAGAACCTTTTTTTAGCATAAAAGGTTCTTTGGAGTTGAGGAAAGAACCCTACGGGTCATATATAGAACCCCAATTAACCCTTTTTTTCTAAGAGTGTATGAATAGGGGCTATTGCTAGAAAAAAAAATCAGTAGAGATGAGATATGAGATGTGAGATATGAACCCATTTATTTTGTGGCAGAAACAACGTCTGTATAACAATCTTCCGTAAATGAGCTTGATATTATGATTTTTTTTTGTCTTTTGATTTATTTAAAGTTGTATATAGACTACTTTTATGGTGCTTTTGTGTCCTTTTTGAAGCCTTAAAACCTTATTAAACCTAACAAATACTTCAAAATCACTTTCAAGAGGAAAGTGATTTGGTTAGGAATAAGTAAATGATGACAAAAGTTAAATTTTTGTGTGAACTATCCCTTTAACTAAGTCTCACTGAATATAGTGTATACACAATGTAACACTTCAAGATGGATTTCTTTGATCCCGCTAGAGCTGGCGTGAGCGCCTGACCAGGTGCTGTCACACCACACTTGTTCTTCTGCTCCATTCTTTGTGTTTGGTTTTCCCTGATCTCCTCACCTTTGACACGCACCTGTTTTAAGTGGAATTCCTTTGAAAAGGCCTCATAAATATTTCACCTGCTTGCTAAGGACGAATATAATAGAGGTATTGTTTTATGACAGAAGGGGGCCTTCGGTGCTTGAACAATGGTTACTGAGTTAAAGAGCTTTGTCAGATGTTATCTCGTTGACTTCATCAATGTAATGGATTAAATAGTGGTCCTTGCATGCTGAATAAAAGTATTCGATTCTTTCCCAAAAAGTCTTGACTTGGAAAACGTTTGATGAAGTCCAGGGTGAGTCTGTGTTAATGAACACCCTGAAATGTGTCACATGCGCAGAGTGCTTTACGTTCAACAAGGGTCTGGTTGCCATGGCATCGATAACTCAAGAGATTATTGCAGGCAATAAAAACATAAGCACATTCCGAAGTGGATGTAGATGGCCGGCGCTCATATGAAATGTGTCATGAGAAATATTGCTGCTGAAACGCTTTCGTGTCTTAACACACGGCCACACGCATTCCCTCAGATCAGAGTTTTGGCATTTATGAGACCACCGGCTTTGCTCGATATTCATCTGTCATGTTTTAAGGACTCTTAATTTGTCCTTGAGCTTCTTTGTACTGTTCTTCTGATTCATTGCTGTTGTTTCCTTTCAGATGTGCCTGCTCGACTTTTACATTGGAGGACAGCGCCATCTGTCTGACGTCTGAGCAAAGCACCATGGACATAGATAGAGATGACGACTCAGTGCTGGATGTCTACTTTGTGAGTTTCTGCATTGCAGTTAGTTGATTGGATCTCGAGGGATTTATGGACCTTTATCAGGGTCATATTGAAAATCAAGTTGCGAGGAACAGAAGTACAGTATGTTCAATAGGTTGTACTGTCATATGTTTTTTTGAAAAGACATTTGCAGTGTTCATCAACTTAATTATCAATACCAAGGTACAATACGGTAGAATCCACTGCACTTTATCCCTCACAGCCTTGTTTTCACTCACATCAAATAAAATATGGCATCTACTCTACTTAAGTTCCTTAGATCTGCATTGATATTGTCAAAAATTATATTAAAATATGTATTATTGCATAATTCTGTATAAAATGTTCTAGATAGTTGAAATCTAGAAATCTAGATAGTTGATTCTGATTTGTACTGAATCATAATCCTTTTCCTTACTAATATGATCTTAATTTTGTAAATATCAGATTAAATTCTGAAAGTTGTTATAAGGTTAGGGATAAGGTTAGTCAGCCAATATTATAAATTGTAATTAAAAAAGTAAACAAAGGATATTTTTACAATATAAATGATAACTTTTAGGAATTAATCAGATATTTATAAATGTTTTAAATGATTGTAATATGTTAATTGAAATGCGCGCGTGTGTGTGTGTGTGTGTGTGTGTGTGTGTGTGTGTGTGTGCAATTATTATATTATCTTCTAAAAATGGATAAAAGATTGATTATTATAATAATTTATATTATATTTAAAACGTTTTTGTCTCTATTTAAAAAAATATATTTTAAATATATTATGAATTTTAAATTATTTCCAGTGAGTTTGTTAATAGTAATAATAAATAAACAAATATTATATAATAAATATTATTATTTACATTTTAAATGTAATGATATTTATAAATAATAATTTAAATATTATATTAAAATCTTATATTGTAAATTTATAAATATCAAATTAATTATTAAAATTATGTTATTTTTATTAATATTTAACATCTTTAAAAATATATTAGGAAATTGATACTGCCACTAATAACTGCTATAAACTTTTATCATGTTGTTGATCATCTTTCCAGTATTTTTTTAATAATAATAATACGGTAAATTAACAAATAATAACTTTTTTAATATGAATTTAAAAAATCAGAAATTGATGATATTTATAAATATCTATATAAATGATTACAATAGTTGAAATAAATGTATAAATATCAGATTTATTATAATAATTTATATTATATTACAACATTATCTTTTATTAGAAAGATAATTTATATATATATATATATATATATATATTGAAAGTTATACTGCCACTAATAAATTTTTACTGTTATAAACTTTGATCATGTTGTTGGTCATCTTTCCAGTGAGGAGCAAAATGGGAGGTTTCTTCATCTCTCCTCTCCCCATCACCTCTGGATCCTCTTGTGCCAAGAGCGCCCCCTGCTGCCAAACAAATAAAAGTCATCGTGCTGACTTTGCCAATCCAGCAACTACAAAAAGACATTTGTACATCTCCTTGGACTGTTTGAATGGACTGTGGCTGTAAGATGGACATGCAACCAAAGGTAGACTCAAAGAACTCCACTGATTCTTACATCAAAGGCAGCAAAGACAGAGACTGAAGACAGACGTGACACGCATAGACATGCAATAAATACACTCCTCTGATATGCAAAGATGGTTTCTAACAGCTATCCTCTTTACCTCTTAAAGGATCTAGTCTTTAGTGTCTAGATGCAATGCTTGGCGAATCAAACTCTAGCTAACAGAGCTGTTCAGATATTTTCAAATGTGCAATTTTTTCATACATTATACAAGTGTGTGTTATGGTAGTTCTCCTCACTGGAGCAATAATCCTGATGTTTTATTTCCAAGGAAACACACAGTTTCTAGGAAACAATGGAAGTGTGAATTTAGTTCTCAGACATCTCTTATGAGCACAGATGTGTGACGTACTGTAGGAGTGTAACTTCAGTCATTCTCAGATTTATGCTGGTACACAAGCTCCTGATAATCAAGAGTGGGACTCGCATCAGCAGTGTGTCATTTACATCTATCCAGATGCCAAAATGTTTTTATGTGCTTAAATGCAGATTCGGAGTCAATCTTTCATGCAGGGATTGGGTGAGTTTCATAAACGCATATACATTCTCTCAGCCTCAGGAGATACATTCTCTCCTTTTAGAGGCGTCCAAATGATTGCTTGATGTTATGCTAGTGCGCTTCTGATTTTAAATGCCATGTCTTTTAAATATTATTATTGCACCTATGTTTGTTTTAAGGCCATAATTTATTAAATCATTATTATAAATTAACATTGTGTTGGTCTGAATTTCATGTTGACCAATATTGATATTATCGGGACGTGCCGATAACCATTTTCATTTGGTCGATTTACAGTGTTGGATACTGAACTTAAATTGAATTTTCATGGGTCAATAATTGAAAGATTATGTTTCAAATATTGTTTATTATGTATTTTGTATATATCATAAAACACATTCTTTGGTTAGGGTGTTTGTGGGAAAGTTCTTCCTGTGATGCTGCGTTTCCCTCAGGATGTCCTAGTGATCTCCTTTGTATGCAAATTAGCCGTAGGTCTAAAGTTTTGCTCCACAGTCCGCACTCTGGGTTAAGATTTTTTTAAGGCCGACATGCTGACATCGCTGCTGAAGACCTGCTACACCATTACGAGCTCCGATCAAGCTTATGCATTAGAGAAATCTGTTGACACCCAAATACAGGAAAATTCATCTAAGAAGAAGTAAAATAAACACCCGTTTCATTTAGACAAATATGTTTAACGTGGTACAAATGTGTTGTAAAATGTACAACGTACACTAACGTTCAGAAGTTTGAAGTCGTAAGACTTTTTAATGTTTATGAGAGAAGTCTCATTCTTTACTAAAACTGAAACTTTGTTATTTATTTATTAAATGAGCGATCGTTTCGCTTGATAAGACCCTTATTCATCGTCTGAAATCGTTTAAAGCCCTTTGAACAGTTTGCACTGAAAGTGTCTTTTGGACCTTGAACCGTTTGGTTCCCATTGAAGTCCATTATATGAAGAAAAATCCTGGAATGTTTTCATCAAAAACCTTAATTTCTTTTCGACTGAAGAAAGAATGACATGGATATCTTGGATGACATGAGAATGAGTAAAATATCAGCCAAAGTTTTTTGAACTACTTAAAATATATAAAATACTCTCATAATTTGTTGGTTTAATCAATCTTATATTAATTAAAACCTACAATATTTGTTAAGAAGTTGCCAGTCAGCACGTTTACAGAGACCCTATACTGTAAATACATCCCACAATAGTGTTCCTCGCCAGGTTGCAGGATGTTTTGCTATGAACGTAACATCCCCAGTTCTTTCTGTTGGAAGAGTCCTTCCATTCTAGAAAGTACCAGTCAGACCTCCAGCACACCAGCTGTTCGGAGACACCACCTTCCTCCCCCTCCCATGAAGTGGCTCTGGGCATTTGCTACTGATTTCTCAGCTGTCATACCCTCTCCCTAAATAGACCACATCAGAGACCGGCCACTTCACTGATGATAGGGGTGACCACATATCTGCAAATTAAAATAAATCCACCACAACAGGAGTAAATGACAGCATGATGTGGAATAGGGAAAAAAACATGAAAGATGTCATCTCAGTTTGTGACTGATAAGATGCATAATGCATTTGTATCACCAGGTGGGGTTGATGAAGATCGGTCCACCCCTCACAATGAAATGGATCCATCCGTTATCCTGGTATGTGCCCCCCATGTGCAACAAATAGATATATAAGAGACCGTTGGGGGGGCGTTACAACTGATAAACCCTAAAGCCAAGAAACTACACTTTGACAGAGAACAGATTTTCCTCTTACACGACGAAGCAGAATTCACTTCAATGACGGTACGTAACTATAATCTCATTATTATTCTGTAGTCATAGGAGATAGAATGGGGAATATGTCTAATTTATTGAAAACATAAGTTGACAGACATTCGTCAGTAGCCTATTGTTGAGTTAGGATCTCTTATGAGGCCACACTGTTGCCCAAATAAGGCTTGAGGGTCAGACAGTTGAAGTCAGATAACATGTGCTTGACCACTTGCTTGAGAAAATTGGAAAAAGTTTGAACATGTTTTGATGTGCTAAATTTAAATGTTACAAGGAATGTGTTTAAATTAAAGGTTTGTGATTAAGACAAGGCACTAAAGGCATTTTTTTCATGCCTTTTCATAATGTGTGTTTTCATACTAGTGGAAAGATCATTTCTAGACTAGTGGAACGTGTTAGTTTTTAAATATTTTCTTTTGCACTTTATCTATTTAAATCTGTCTGTAGATTTGAATTACAATACATATCTTTAAGGTTTTTTTGTGTCATGCAATTCTCAGGCAGAAATCTCCTCTAAACAAAGAAATCTGATACACAACATAATTAATGTATACATATTTTACAGTATATATATCATAAAAATATTAAAAATGGATTTTTTAATAGACTAATGCTGCTAAGTATTTTGTCTGAAAGTGATCAAATGTAACACTTAAGTGAATTTGACTGTATACAGAAAAAGGGTTGCGTATGCAATATGCAACCTACTAAATTGTATCATTCTCTGATAGATGGGAGAAATTGAAGATCAAGTCCAGTTAAAGGATGAGGGTAACAAGCATTTCCAGGCTGGAGAAATCGACAAAGCCATTGAGTGCTACACTAAAGCCATAAAGGTCTGCAAAGACAAGAAAATGCTCGCGGTCATCTACAGGAACAGATCAGCCTGTTTCCTGAAAAAGGTAAGAGTTTACATCTTATACATATTATGAGCCTAGTAGTGCATTATGGGAAGTTCGGATTTAATCAAAAATATCTTCATTTGTTTTACGAAGAATGTGCTACAGGTGTTTTTTTTTTATATTTATTTAGGAAGCCACTGTATCAACTCTATAATTGCATATCATATTGTTATATTAGATTATTTTGTTGTAAATAAAAAGTCAGACTGTTGAATAGGCTACCTATAAGTATTGTGAATGGTATTCCACCATGTTTCTCACTGACACGCACACAACTCATAAAGACCGGGGTTAAAATAAAATCACAGCTTTTTGGTGTCATTCAGCTCATAAATAAGATCTTTCCGATGTGACTTGAAATCAAATATTTCTGCATAATTTTCATTCGATGTCTTGGTTTCCAGGAAAATTACAACAATGCAGCATCAGACGCCACTAAAGGTACGATTTGCAAATTGATTATTTTTTTCAGCTGAGATTTTTCAAGTATACCATCAAACATCTTAAACACGTTTCTCTTGGTCCACTAAAAAATGACTGATGAATGCTGATCTGTCAATTGCAGCGATCGATGTGGATGCTGCGGACATCAAGGCTCTGTACAGAAGATGCCAAGCATTCGAGAAGCTTGGCAAACTGGACATGGCCTTTAAGGACGTTCAGAGATGTGCAACCATTGAGCCAAAAAACAAGACCTTCCTCGAGACCCTCAGAAGACTCGGAGCTGAGATCCAAAAGAAGGTGAGGATCGCTTCTCTCAAAATGCTTTTGAGTTCACGTAACAAAACATCTGAGTTTCTAAGGAGCGTATCTGATATTCCCCACAGCTGAAAACGACCTTCTCAACTGACTCCAGAGTGCAGAACATGTTTGACATCCTATTTTCAGATGAATCAGATAAGGAAAAGAGAGAAAAGGTTTGAACCGTTTCCAAGAACTCTGTTCCGTTTTAGTTTAAAAACAGTAAAGCAAAAAGAAATGAATGTAATTTGCAGTAACATATCTCTCAGTTAAACTGAACAACATGTTCCTTGGGTCCACTAGGCTGCCAACAACCTGATTGTCCTGGCCAGAGAGGACGCAGGAGCAGAGAGAATATTCAAGGAAAACGGTGTGGCTTTACTTGTGCAGCTGATCGACACAGGAAATCCTGAGATGATTCTGGCTGCTATCCGGACCCTGTCAGGAATGTGCACAGGCCACAGAGCAAGGGTGAGGAACAGACAAATAATAATATCAGAAAACATCCTCTTACCTGAGAAGCAAAATTGCACAAATTAAAAAGATACATAAAATGCACATACGTATATTGAGACATTGAGACTTGTTTTAAGATAATTTATACCAAATCAATTTGTATTATTATTTATGTTGTATTCTATATTAAAATAGGCTAAGATTTGTCTTCTTCTTAAATTTAAATATAACATTTATGTAAGGGGAAAAACAATTTGTCAAAATGAATTTGCTTATTTTTACTATGTGAAAATACTATATAATAAATTCACATAGTAAGTATTATATCAAATATAATTGTTGTTTTTCTTAAAACAAGAATAAAATACTGACTAAAATGTTTTTGCAATTTAATGCAATAAAGAATACAATATAAAAATATAGATAAATAATAAGGAATACAATAAAAATATATTTAAATATTAAAGCACAAGAAGACACGCAATTCTGTACTTGTGCACTGTGTGAGAAGTTTTAAATAAGCACATATCATCTTGCGCTTGAATGGAAGAAAGAAATCACACATTATGTCCAAAAAGTGAATGGCGAATATACTCTTGAACACAGTCGGTTTTGTCTTAAGTCAAGCTAAACAGTTGAGAAATAAAACATGTGTAACACTATATTGGATCCATGCATTAGGTCTTAAAGTGACAAGAGCATAATATTCCTGCAGTGTTTTTGTTAATCAAACAAAGGGAAAACAAATCACTCACTGCTCTTGATTGAATAACTTTTGCAACCTTAATAAGTGTAAGTATATATTTAATTTATACAGTGAAGACTAAGCAGTTATTTTACATTTGGTTACTTAATTCAATTTCTGTCCCTGAAAACTACTGTTAGACCTGTGTGAATTTTTTTTTATTTGTGCTATTGCTCAAAAGTTGATTATTTATTATTATTTTATCACTGAATGCTTACTTGTCTTTAGTCTTGCTTGTAGTAGTTTTTGCTGTGGTATCAACATTAAAATCTAGAATTGTTATCTCAGTTTTGGTGTCATAACCCTTTTTTCCCCTTAAGGTTGTATTGGTAAAACACAGTGAAAACAGAAACTATTTTAATTTATGTTTTAATTAAAATGTATAATGTATAAATTATGTATAAATTTACTGTATTTATTTCTGTTTTCTTGATTTTATTTCTACTGGAAAAAATATGGACTAAAAGTTTGTGCAGTAAATTATACAACAAAAGAATATATAACTAATAAGGACTACAATAAAGATAAAGCACCCATTTTTATTTAATAGGGTCTTAAATGTAATGTCCGTCCTCTTGGTACAATTTTATGTGTTTGTGGCTATTTATTTATAAATGTTTATTAATAATATGTTTGGGTTTTAAAGGCAACTGCCATCATCCACATGGTGGGAATTAGCAAACTGTGCAGCATCATGGCTGTGGACAATGAAGAGATAGCCCTGGCAACAGCAAACCTGTTCCAGTGTGTCTATGACTCCCTCGCTGGAGGAGACAAGAGAAATTACGGCAAAGAAGAGGCCCTCGTACTCGGTAAGAGAGGACAGCTCAAGATTGTGACCATTTGAACCAATTTGCAATAGACCATTGAGTGTTAAAAGTGCAAACTGCTTTTGTCCGATGACTGGCAGACTCCACTAAGGACTTGAAGGATATCCTGCTTGCCTTGTTGGAGATGCTCGTAAGCAAGAAGGTGTCTGGACATGGCCGAGACCAGGCTCTGAACCTCCTGTCCAGGAATGTGCCAAGAAAAGACAAAAAAGACACTGATCACTCCAAGTGTCTTTTCACCATTGACCATGGTACGTTTCACCAGTATAGTACAGTGGTTCTCAACTTACAATCTTCACAAACAAGGCTTAAGCCTAGTGGTTTAAGTGGTTTTAACTGAAAGCAACTAGCAGTGGCATATCTTAAAATATATCACTGCCATTGTCTCAAGATGCACATCTGTAATGGCATGTTTATAAAACCAAATTAAATGTCCTAATTGAACTAATCCTGGCTTAATCTAAGCCCTGTCTGTAAAACCAGCTTTTTTATTTTACCGAACCTCCTCAACACCCCCCCCCCCCCCCAAACTTTAGTTTAGGGTCCAATTCTCACTATTAACTGACTATGTACAACTTTTGCCTTAATAAATTCCTAATTACTGTTTATAAATAATAAGGTTGTTAAATTTAGGTATTGGGTAGGATTAAGGGATGTAGAATAAGGCATTAATGTGTGCTTTAATAAGCACTAATAAACAGTCAATATCCTAGTAATATGCATGCTAATAAGCAACTAGAATTTTGAAATGAGAACTGGAACCTAAACTAAAGCGTTAGCTTATTTATTGAAAAGGTCTTGAAAAACATGGATGTAAGAGGAAGCCTGGTCATTTCTTGACCTGAAAAAGTAATGTAAATGTATAAAATCGTATAACTCCATTTCTATTTTATGAATATACATTTTTGTAGTTATACCAGGCTCAAAAAGTATTGGGTAGAAGCTGTAAGTTAACATTTCTTTAAACTTAATGTTAATCCAGAAAGTAATCTGCCCTTCAAATATTGTTACAGTTGAGAACCATTGGTATAGAGGTTACACATTGTATTCGTTGTCCAAAGCATTTGTTATTCTTGACTGAAGGACTAAAATTACATGTTTTAATGTTTTTTAATGGAATTGTCTCAAAAACAGGCCTGAAGAAGATTCTGAAGGTCTGCGGTCAGGTTCCAGATCTTCCTGATCAGTTGCCGCTGACAGAAAACACACAGCTGATTGCCAGCGTTCTCCTCAACAAGCTCTATGATGACTTGCGCTGTGACCCTGAGCGAGATAACTTCAGAGATATCTGTAACGAGTACATTAAGTAAGTTCAACTTTAGTCACAAAACTTATAGAATTCATAGATTGTGGCACATATATATGTACTATTCTTAATGTCACTGGTTTTCATCAACAGGGGCAAGTTTGACCCCAATGACATGGACAAAAACATCCATGCCATCAATGCTTTGTCAGGCCTACTACAGGGCCCGTTTGACGTGGGCAACGCCCTCGCGGGTCATCAGGGAGTTATGGAGATGATGGTGGCGCTTTGTGGGTCCGAGCGTGAAGTGGACCAGTTGGTAGCAGTGGAGGCCCTCATTCACGCGTCTACCAAAACCAGCAAAGCCTCCTTCTTTATCAGCAATGGAGTAACTCTGCTGAAGGAAATGTACAAGAAAACTAAGAATGAGAAGATCAAGATCAGAGCCCTTGTGGTATGCAAATTGCATGCTGTAATGCTATTCAAACTGTGTTTGTTGCAGTGTTCATTAAGGATTGATTGAATGAGAGCAGATTATATATTTTGTAACATAAATTTCTTTCTCAGGGTCTGTGTAAACTGGGATCAGCTGGAGGAGATGATTACAGCATGAGACAATTTGCAGAAGGTTCCACTGAGAAACTGGCCAAGCAGTGCAGAAAGTAAGAACGCTAGCTATCTTTTTTTGAAGGACTTATACTATAAACATTACATTTTACTTTATATTTTAATATAGTAGTTTAATATACTATGAAAACATCCACTACTGTTCAAAATTTTAGGGTCAGTAAGATGTTTTTGAAATAAATGAATACATTTATTCAGCAAGGATGCATTCAATTGATCAAAAGTGACTGTAAAGAAATGTAAATGTTACAAAAAAATTCAATATACTATTTAAAAATTTAATATACTATGAAAACATCCACTACTGTTCAAAATTTTAGGGTCAGTACGATGTTTTTGAAAGAAATGAATACATTTATTCAGCAAGGATGCATTCAATTGATCAAAAGTGACTGTAAAGAAATGTAAATGTTACAAAAAAATTCTATTTCAAATGAATGCTGTTCATTTAAACTTTCTATTCATCAAAGAATTCTGAAAAAACAACAACTGAAAAACAAATTTTCACCGGAAAATGTCATCTGAAACTAAACTAAAACAGAAACTAAAACAAAACAAAAAATCCCTTCAATGGAAAACCCTTAATTTCTGATGTCAGAAACTCAAATACATTTAACATACAACCACCCTTGATTACATTGTCGACAATGCCTATTCAGCGTTTGTTTTGTTTGTAATTGCTCCATGCAGATGTTTTTGGGTCAAACTGCATTTAAACCATAGATTTGGTTTATTCCAGGTGGCTCTGCAACCCTACACTTGATGTGCGCACCAGGAAATGGGCCATTGAAGGTTTGGCTTATCTTACCAATGACGCTGATGTAAAAGATGATTTTGTTGAGGATGAAGCAGCCATGAGGGCCATGTTTGAACTCGCCAAGGTATGTGATAGATCTAATAAACCTAATAGAGAAGATTCACATGTATGTACAAATGTACAATACATATTTTTCTCTCATAGTCAAAAGATAAGACCATCCTATATGCTGTCGCCTGCACCCTGGTCAACTGCACCAACAGCTATGAAAAGAAAGATATCCTCCCAGAGATGGTGCAGCTGGCCAAGTTCTCCAAACAACACGTCCCTGAGCAGCACCCGAAGGTAACATAGAGAAAATCCTGTGATGTGGCAAATAAATCTATAAAAGTACAAATATTGCATTTAGTTTCTTAATAAATACTCATAAATATGTCACACTGCTTCTAAGTTGAGTTCATATATATTTTAAAGCATTTTGCTTGTGCTTTAGGATAAGAAGGACTTTATTGAACGGCGGGTGAAAAGGCTGTTGAAAGCTGGAGTCACCTCAGCTATCGCTGTCATGGTCAAAGCAGATAATTCCATCCTGACCGATCAAACCAAAGAGATGCTTTCAAGGTGAAGAACTCTTTAATTTTTTTATGTTTTGTTCTGTCGCTTGTTTTTGATTTTGGAACCTGATGCAAAAAAAATTAATATGGCCTGATTATGTATAGTTTATTATGCTGCTGAAGTTAATACACTTACTATTTTTGTCCAACCAGAGTGTTTCTTGCCTTGGCAAATGATGTGAAAGATCGTGGTACAATTGTAGCTCAAGGTGGAGGAAAGGTAAAAGACCACAGAGCAAATATAAACCCATAGTGAATCTCATATTTTGCTAAATAAAAACTAATCACTACTATGTGCGACAGGCTTTGATCCCATTAGCCCTGGAGGGAACTAAAAACGGAAAAATAAAGGCCAGCCATGCTCTGGCTAAGATCGCTGCCGTCTCCAATCCTGAAATCGCCTTTCCTGGCGAGAGGGTAAGATAACCTTTTACATCTGTTGCTATGTTAAAGACAGGCAAAAGGGTAAAATACTTTGTCAGGAATGCCTCAAGGGGAATGATACCTTAAAATACATTTTTGCATTTCACGACAAATTATTGAAAATCATGATATTACACATAACTTTAAATATTAGGTGTATTTTTTCTGAGCATGAAAAATGCTTTAATAAAGTTTAATATCTGATTTTCCATGTTTACTCTTTCCATTACAGATATATGAAGTTGTGCGACCACTGGTTTCCTTGCTAAATACAGAACGAGATGGAATGGAAAACTTTGAAGCTCTGCTGGGTCTTACTAATCTTGCTGCCTTAAACGACAGACTTCGGTGAGTGTCAAACATTTTAGTTAGGGATTTGTTTAAAACCCCCACTATTAATTATTAAATGCCAAAATTAAGGAAAGGCGGGATTCAGAAGCAACAAAACAAAAACAAAGACCAAAATAACAATACGTCAGAAAAAAAGAGTGCAAAAGAATTGTAGATAAACACTTACAAGACTTCACAAATACATAAAATACAACCTGGACAGGAAGTGGCTTCCTAGTAATTCATTGAGGGTTCCTTCTGGTGGGCTGGAGGAGGAACTGCAGGCTCTAATGAAATGCTGCAAATACATATTATGCTGCATCCTATTATGTATACTTCCCAACTATATAGAAGGTGAAAAACAGCATGTGAAAAGTTACTTACTCAAAAGAAGTACCTACTCAGAGAGTGAGTACTCGCATGGATGGAAGTAAACAAGAAAAAACAGAAATCAAGAGCCATGCTCAGTTTAATTTAAATCCAACTAAATCCATAAACCTAAAATGTTGAACTATTCTGGAAATGCATATCTAATTATTTCTCTCTCTTTCCACAGAGTGAAAATCCTAAAAGAAAAAGCGCTTCCAGAGATCGAAAACTATATGTTTGAGGAACATGAGCAAATCAGACAAGCCGCCACAGAGTGCATGTGCAATCTGGTTTGCTGCAAGGATGTATGAAATTACTACTGAGAATACATTATGCTTATCAAATGTAGCCCTTTTGGATGTAAATATTGACCAGATGCATTATTTTGACAGGTTCAAGACAGATATCTACAAGATGGCAATGATAAACTTAAGCTTCTAGTCCTGCTCTGTAGTGAAGATGATGAGCAGCTTCAGAGGGCGGCTGCTGGCGCACTTGCTATGCTCACTGCCGCACAGAAGAAAATCGCTGTTAAGATGACTAAAGTGGTATGTATATCATTTAAACAGCCTTACTGCAATCTACCATTATTTTGGTGGTATAGTGTTTGAATCAGGTGCTCATACCAAATATGATAGACTGTTATATGATTTATCTTATTATTTACAGACTGGGCAGTGGCTTGAGATCTTGCAGAGATTGTGTCTCCATGATAACCCTGATATTCAGCACAGAGGTCTTGTGACAGTGTTTAACATGCTGGATGCTGATGATGAGCTGGCCAAGAAGCTCATTGAAAGTGAATTGCTTGAAATCCTGACATATGTGGCAAAACTGGAGGACAACCCCAAGAAGCAGGATGCTATTAACGCAGCTCGGGCCTGCCTGTCCAGAGCCATGGATCAAGGACTCGTAAAGCCGTATTCAAAATAAACAGAAAAAAATAATTGTGACGTGTCATTAGACGAATAGAGAATGGTCTGCTTTCTGGGAAAGTGGAAAGACTGCAAACCATTGGCAATGATTTCTTTTTTTAAATTTTTAATGATAAGAATATTTCCTTTAAGATGATATGTTTGTGTGGCTGTTTGTTTGATCAGTGCATTTGGTATTTATTTCATAATATGTTTGTGTGGCTGTTTGTTTGATTAGTGCATTTGGTATTTATTTCATATTTCATGTATTTTCACATGTGAAGTTTTGATTTACTGATTAAAAACGATCTTTTTTGAGAAAAGATGACTGGAATCTGTTTCTTCATATTGACATAATCAGATTTTTTTCAGGTCTTGCATGGCCAGTATACTCGCCAGATATGTTTGAGCACTAAACATTGAGCATGTTGTATTCCAGAGCATGAGATGCTCTGGATTGGCGTATATGCCAGTGTGTTCCAGATCCTTCCAATATCCAGCAAATTCACATACTGTAGCCCTTGAATACAGCCCTTTTTTGTGACCCCCCCTTAGAGTGGACTTTTATTGTGGTCAGCCCAAGGCACACCTGTGCAATAATCATACTATCTAATCAGGATCTTGATATGCCACACCTGTGAGGTGGATGGATTATCTATTCTAGGCAAAGGAGAAGTGCTCACTAACTGATTTAGACAGATTTGTGAACAATATTTGAGAGAAAAAGAAAAAGTTTTAGATCTTGTGAGTTCAGCTCATTAAAAACTGTATTATGCAAATGCGTTTATAATTTTGTTCAGTGTAATAAACCATGTCAAAATAAGTTTATTGTTAACTAGTTCATGAATGATACCTAATGCATTAAGGTCAACAAATTAAACCCTTTATAAAGTGTAACTTTTTTCCACAATTCTTATTTAATTATATGTATACACAGTTTTGATGACCTACTATTAATATAATTCTGCTTTAATTCAACATTTTAAACGTAAAACTAGGATTAAATATTTTTCATATGCATTACACTTAAAATGGCTTTGCCCGGCCAAAGATTGGCAAACAAATACAGTTATTTGCTCTAATTCACTCATTGAACACTTTGTCCTGAACTCAATGTTCTAGTTCTTTCAGGCGCGAGGGGCAAGGCTGGAGTTCAGGAATGCAGAAAACTGAATAGCTCCATCTAGAGGCCGGAAGAGTACATTTGGATTTTTCAGAACAAGAACTGTTATTTGTTTACTTCAAGCTAGTGACGTCTACTCATTATCAATATATAACCATAAACACCTTCTTTAAATGATTAAATCGATATTCAGTGATAAATCCGAGTATAATTAGCGTTGAACGAAATCGTTCCAGTTTTCCTGTGCTGCGAACACTACTAGCGACGCCAAACGGAACTGCACTCGAGAAGCAAGATGGACGCAAACTTTTGACTTTCTGTTTCTATTTCGTTTCGCTTACTCGCGCGAGCTACGATTTTCTATGTATCGCCGCGTCCCTCGGGGCGAGCGCGCGCGCTTTCGAATGATTTAGCATTCCAGTCAGAAAAAGACGGTTAAAAACAGGCCTTCAGACCACTTCGCTGGCTACCGTTTTCACAGCCCAACCTTTGCTGTCTTTATGTGGATTCGCTTCCTGGTTGCAACACAGTCACACAGTACAATTCAAGTCCTTCAATACGCATTTCAGCATGAGAGACTAACGTTCCTCGTCGAAACTAATAATTATCCTTGGAACTTTCAATAAACATTTCATGGCTATTTCTCGGGACCGGCAGTATCTTTTTATTCGTTTGAGTGGAATGTCGTGAGCCACCGAGTATTAGAAATATCTAATATATCGTGTGAGTGCTAAGCGAAAACCTGGGATCTATGCTTCGTCTTCATGGAGAATGTGACTACACAATCAACACAAGGTAACTGGGGTTAGCGGACTCCTTGACGTTTAGTTTCTGTTTTGACGTCAATAGTATAGTTTGTATAATTTATGCAAGAAACATCTATTTATTTATCCATTCAAAACCCACTCTATTTTTTGTGCTGTTTTTGTTTTTGTTGACCGCCAACGAAACTGTTATTTTTATATCTGAGTTTCAGTTTTAAGTATTTAAATATAGTTGCTACAACATTTCTGCACTCGTGTAAAATTTGAAACGACTGGCCTATTCTGGTTGAAAGAAGACACGGGTACTGGTTTGGTTGGTTTCCATAAACTAAACCAGTTCTGCAGTCGAGTCAGCGTGAGCCTGGTAAATCTACACGTGATAGTCTTACCTTTGCTCTAAAAAGCTTGGGGTTTACATTGATGTTTTAGTTCACTACTCTGCAATGTCCTCTTAGACATGGCCTATATTTATTTATTATATGTGCCCATTATTATTAAGTGTTTTCTAGGTCTGTGTGCATGATCTATATGAAAGGTCTGTAACACTTTACAATAAGGTTAACTCATTTGTTAACATTAGTTAATGCATTAACTAACACTGAACAATACATTTGTTACAGTATTAATTCATCTTTGTTGATAAAAATACAGTAGTTCATGTTAGTTAACAGTGTTGTTAACTAATACAGCTTTTGATTTTCCTAAGTGCTGAAATTAAACTAAGATTAATAAATGCTATAGAAGTATTGTTCCTTTTCAGTTCATGTTAATTAAAGTAATTCACTGGTGAAACCTTATTGTAAAGTGTTACTGAAAGATCTTCTCATTCTGGTCCTTATTCTCAGTGTTTTTGTAAAATTTGTCAAAAATTAAAGACCAAAAAAATGCTTAAATGGGTTTATTTATTTACAGCATTGGTTATGAATCTCATTCCTCCATGTAGAGTTTGAAATATCCAATGAATATTAGGTTGTCTTAGATGATCCTTAGCTGGTTCTAGCTTGGTTGAGAGTCATGTTTCAAAAACCAGCTTGACCAGTTGTGATTAGTGCATGACTAGATTGCTGCTGGTCCAAGACGATCTTCTGTTTCCAGATACCAGCTACAATCTTAAACCGTATTTTTTCAATTAGAAAAGCTGGAAATCCATCTTGTGAAGTTGACAATTAGACTGCATTTCATATTACTGTTTAATTTGATGAGTTTATTATAAGTTAATACCAATAATGGACATTATGGTTATATGGTACATTTGGAAAATTAGTGTGGGACACTTCAACAGAAGTATTGCACAATAGTCCTTCACAGAGTGAACAATGTGTTCTGCAGAAAAATTGCGTAAGGGGCTTATTTTAATTCGGAATATGTGTTTTGGTTTTTTTTTAGAGGAGTTGTTTAGCCAGTTTTTCAAACCATTGTTTTTTTTTTACCTATCCAAAATGAGTTTTCTATTTTCTCATGACCTTCAAATGACTTTGACAACATGCTCTCTAGTTCCTATTCTAAAGTGACATACAATACCTTCCATTTTAGGCTATTTCTTTTTGAAAAGATGGAATGTTTTGGAAAAAATGTGAAGCAATTAGTATAACTCGGACATGTGTCCTGTCTTACCAGGTCTTCTGGAGCCTGTGCATCCAGGCTCAGTAACCTTTAATGAGAGTATTCTAACGCCACTTCGTAACAACTATTTGTATGAGGAATCAAAAGAATGTTTCATGTACAACTCTGCCCATTTGATCAACAATGACACTTTACAAAAACAGGTAATTTTTATTCTTAATATTGTACAATATAGAACGATTTATTGAGATTTGTGTCATGTTATAGCTGTATGAATGTTTTTTTCCCCAACAGTATGCTGCCTTTCGTTCCGAAAAACGGGAAAAAGGATATTCTGAACAGGAACTTGAAGAGTCATTTGGCTTCCTGTTACTTGATGATGCAATCAGGGTAAGAAATACAATATTCAATGAGTGTATTGAATCAGCCTGATTTCAAAACTGTTACTTTATGAATCACCAAACCCATTAATGCAACGTTTTTTTTCCCACAGGCAAGGAAAATTGGTGAAACGGGCTTATTGGTGAAACAAGGAAAATGCACTACTCTTGGAGACTCTTTGAAAGGTAAAGAAAAAGTAGCCATTGCATTATTTGGTGATAATCAGCATAACAACCTGATGTGTTTGCTCTAATGCACAAGGAAATATTTCACATGTGACTGCAACAAGATCAGCCATGATGATGAGGTTCTGAAGCCTTCATGCTTTCCTGACAAGTCTTGATTTGAGTGAGCTGTTGTCAATGAAAGTGCATGATTTTCATTAGACTGATTCAGTGAATGTTTGCAGTATTGGTCAAAAGTGATTACCAAAAATCTCACTGGAAAAAGCATGCATTGACTACAGCAATAATCATTTTTTAATTTTTTGTTGGTTCTAGCTTTGTACTCATAATTTCTCAGTATGACACCCTGGCCCAAAATTATCTCTGCACAATTTTATTGCATTATAAAGCAAACAATTGACATGCTTATTGCATTGGAGAATTTTAAAAATCCAAGTCCATAGTCTATTCTCCTTCATATGAAAAGTGAAAGTATGAATTGTACTGCTACGTAAGATGTAATCAATCTATAGAAAGAGAAAGTGAAGGTTTTCCCACTAGTGTACGGTATCGAATTGCCTAGATACTGAAGTATTTACTGCAGTCTAAATTAAACACTTGACTCATGAAGAAATGAGACTCATTTCTAGCTAAGGAACCTCATATCATCAGTCACATGGTAGGTGTATCATGGCTTGAGGATGAGACAAAGATCTGGTTGTTTGGTGGACAACCAAGTCATGCAGAACTACTATAGCTACTAATAATAGACTTAATCTTGAATTATTATTGACTTAAAGCAGGTTTGTGAAGACAAGGGAAATTTAGCACATATTCTTAGACAAGTGAAATTAGGCTTTCACATATTTAATTTTATTTCTAATTTGATGTATGATTTAGCTAGGAAGTGAGTTTATGTGGTCATGTGTAACACTTCTATTTCCTGAGAGGGGAAAGTCTTGAATGATGTACATTCGTGAGTGTCTCTCTCTACAGTTAAGCAACCAAACAAGAGTAAAATTCATGTGATGTTGACTTTAAGTTAATGTATTGTGTCATATCCCATTAATACAAAAATATTTTAGGTCCCAGCAAATGTTGGTGTGTTGTCAGGGATTGTTTACTCTCTGCTTTAAATTTCACTGGCACAGTCTGTTTACTGACTATTTAAAGCACACCAAAATATCTTATCAAACTTATCTGATTTGCTGGCTTTTACACAACTTTTTGTACACACGTTTTTGTCAACCAGCCTGAAAAAGAAGTCATGCTTTAAAGGGTCATGCTTACTTTGTTAATACAATTTGTTAAAGATATCTGGATTCGCCATAGTTTTGCTGCATTGTATGCAGTGTCAAAAGCCTGGCTATTTTGAGTTTAGGACTTGTTGGCTTAATAATTACCAGGGCTAAAGACTAAACTTGTTTACTGTAGTTTAACATGTTGAGGCAATCAGATCTTTCTGAGAAGTGATTGTACACCTTTTTCCCATCCACAAAAATTCAGAAGATCTAGTTTTTCCAGTTTTTGACGGGTCCGTTAATTGCATGTGTTGAGTATTACCTCAGAATTTGAGTTACACCTTCAACTAAGAAGCTTTTTTTGCCTCTTTAATCTTCAGTTTTTATCCCATAGTTTGTTGAACACCATTTAAATAAAAATTCATTGGACTTTATCAGCCATTTATTAGCTTTGCCTTAAAAAAAGCAAATGTCTTAAGAAATGTGTGTTGAACACAGCTGCAGTGAATTGATTGTTGTGGAGTTGTTTTCTGTTATTGGTCAAGGCTATTATCGTCACATTATATTTCTGTTATTTACACTTAAATTAGGTGTCTACATTTCAAAATACTCAGACTGCCTTGACTTGAAGCGCTGGTACGATGGCAAGACTGGCTACATTGTCCTTTTGAAGCTGACCAAGGTACACATTTAACAAATCTTCCATCCAATTCTGTTGCTTTGTGCCGATTTATCTTAATGCTCCACTTGTAAACATATTTTCTTAAATCAGGGGAGAGTGAAAGAAGTTACAGACAACTACACCCAGAATTTCACTCCTCCGACAGCTGGCTTCGACTGCCACGTATCAGAGCAGATTGGTGCTGTGTCTTCAACTACTAGTTCTTTCTTGGCCTATGAGCGAACACAGGTGATACAGCTCTCAAAAGAAATGGTTTCATTCCTTAGCTTCAAACTGTATATCTAACAAGGTTGCTTTGTCTTGCAGTACTATATGTATGAACTCTGTGATGGAAGCAGTGAAACAAAATCATGTCCGAGACACGCTTGTCCATTTGCCATCGTGGCGTTTTCATATGGGAAGATGAACACCTCATCAGAGTTGGAGCAAAAGAGGTTTAGAACTTTGACCTTTGAGATTTTGACGGATAAACACCCTTTGCTGAATCTTATGAAATGAAACATTAGGTTTTACATGCGAAAACTAACAATCTGTTTTCTTTACCTTTTCTTTTCAAGCCAAGACAAAACAGGTAATAATTATTGATTGGTTTGCATGTTCTTTTCTCTTTTTGTGGTAAAATTGCAAATGGGGCAAATAGCGAGGATTGTTTCATTCAAAATCTTGGACATTGTGTTTCTTTCGTTTATTGTATAGTGTTTTCAACTTGACAATTTAAAGAACATTGAAATGCACTGAATATTAGAGTTATTAGAAATAAGTGGTATCTTGTTTTCTAGTGTTTCATTACCAACCATGGATTGGCCAATTCAAGATTGAATCCACTGTCTATGATGTTGGTCTTCAGTCTTCGAGCGGAGCCTGGTTCCCAGCAAAACTGTAAGTTTTATGCAAAGACATCTTTTGACCCTCTTACTCTGATAAAATAAACCAGATTTCATTTGATAATGCACCAACAAAGCTGCCCAAACATGAAGAGTAGATTATCCAGAAACACTATACATCTACTTATAAGCTACAAGACTGAAATGCAAACTGTATTTTCAGCCCAAAGACAGTTCAAATTGACCGTGCAATTGGTGTGTCTGAACTGAAGAGGACTTTGCCGCGGGAAATCTTTGAAACTTGTATTGTGGGTGAAGGTGTGTTTAAAATTGTATTTTGGTTATTGACAGTATCGCCCATTTTGGTGTTAAAGCTGTAAATGAGCATCTTTTAATTTGTTTTCCTACATCTTCCCACAGTTTGCATAGATGGCAGATGTTTCAACTTGTATGACGTTGTCTCCTCTAAGGCGAAAAATGATCTTGCTCAGATAACCCAAGAGCTAAAGGAAAATGACATGGTAAATATGGGGAAGAGAGAAATATCAAAGAAACACTGAAAAAATCTCTAAACAGATCTGGTCTTATGATCTTTTCCATTCACTAGGCTCTTGTTATACCACTGGAAGATTCAGGTTTCCTTATACTGTTACACTCTTCACATCTCTTCTCTTATGAAGGTAAGACATTGCCCAGTGGACTGCAACTCCAATTCCAATAATTTTCTCTATAATTACTTATTTTTAACACCAAAATATAAACCATTAAAGACAAACAAACCTCATGAGCTCAGAGGTTGTTAACCAGTGATATATGCTTCCTTTAATGCTGGTGGTTTGTGTCATGTTAATGCATGTCACAGCAAATTTCCTGGTGAAGAACTACATTACCCCAAACCTTCAATGTGCATTTGGTTATATCTGATTATTTAAATAAAGACATTAGTTACACAATGGAAAAACAACTGGAGCCAAGAACGCTTAAAAAGTGGATAGACAATCTATCTTGATGGTGTTTATCTTGTGAAAACATACATTTCTTTCATTTCTAGATGCAAAGTCTGGTAAGGCAGCAGCACTTCAAGGCATGTTTATTTTCCCAGACTCAAGAACTGTGCCAAAAGGTAACAAGGAGAAGAATTGGATTTATTATTTTATCTTAACTTTTATTTTACATTAGTCTACTTTATTAATCTTTTCATTTGCAAGTCTTACAAGTCTTATAAACATGTGTTTTTATGTTTAGTTGCAAAGCCTGACCTTACAAATACTGAAGTGTCATCAGAAATAATGCAAGTCATTCCAGCACTCAGCTATGCAGAAATGGAGATGGAAAAATGTCCTCCAAACCAACAGGGGTGCTCTCAGATTTCTTTAGAGAAGCATTTACAAGACTATGGCACTCTTTTTCACCCAGGGCTCTTGGACGTTCCAACCAGGGAAGCAAGTATGTTTCCGGACCAATATGATGTGCCTGGTGGTTTTACTCTGATATCGCCTAAGTGGTCACAGGAGACTGGCACTCGATTAAAATCCTATTTTGATGAGCCTTGTGGCTTTACGATTTCAGTAGTGAGAGCACTGGAGTTACTCACCACTGGTCGTCAGCAGCGCGGTGAAGATCATGACGATGATGTCTATTACTGTATATCATCACCTGATGAGGTCCCTCAGACTGATGCCCCCGTTGAAATGGAGGTGACTAAGCACACAGAGGCCATCAGTGATGCCTCTCACAGGACTGAGCACAAGCATTTGACAACAGAGCAGCCTCAACCTGCTTTGCCAGAGGGCACTGGAAAACTGGGAACAGCTGTACTTACTGTAGCTGCTTCCAGAGTGTCACCTAAATTGGGTGACTTCCCTTCAGAAAATTGTGTAAGTATTGGCAGTGATGTTGAGAAAACATCTCAAGGCAACACTAAAGGAGATGCTGATGGAGTCTGTGTAGATTTATCCACAAAAGACATTTCCATCCAAACAAGGACTACACCATTAATCACATCAACAAAAGAAGGTGGTGCTGCTAAAGGGATGGAGGATAATCTACATCCTGAGAAAACAATGGCTGATCCTGATAAGAAATTAAATCTGAGGTCTTCTTCAAAACGTAAAGGTAGGAAGCGCAAAATTCATTGGAGAACCATGAAGATAAAAAGAAAAGCTGTTAAAAAAAAGCCTGCTTCAAGTTTGCCTCTCGTTTTGCCAGAGAACTCCATAAATGGCCCTACAAAAGACCAGACTCGGACTGAGACCATGCATGCTGATGACATTAATCAGAGGCTGCATTTAACTAGTAGGGGCAAGGGACGCTGGCAAAGGGGCGTAAAACGAAATCTGAGTGAAGCCAGACAAGCACAAGAACCTTTAAATGAGTCAACAGAAACTATACTCGATCAAAGTCCTTCAAAAAGAGACTGGCGGTCTCTTCCGAGGCGTAAAAGATTGTGGAATACCGATACCAATCTGAAGCGTTCTTTGAGATCAGGTGCTGTAAAGATTGAGGAGGAGACTATAGTGAACACACCGGCTGATACAACAAAGCAAAGATTGTCTAGCACACCCAAGAGGAAGATGGAGGGATATAGCTTGAGAGAACGATATGGTCTCAAGACCATAATCACAACCTGTGGTAGAGTTTTTGTCCCACATGGTTCAGATGTTGATGTACATACTGCGAACAAGAGGCAAAGTGAGAAAATGCATGTTGAGATGAGCATTGACACAAAAACAGAAACCATTTCTCCTGTGGAAAACAAATCCACAGAAATCGTGGAAATTAAGGGAGAAGCTCCCTCGACGGTGATGAAAGAATTACCCAGTAAAGTTCCAGTGGTAAGTGACTGTGAAGACTCGTCGCACAGCCCTTCAGATGAAATGCCAACTGCTCTCTTATCAGCATTAAAGATATTGAGAAACCTTCACAAAAACAACCCATTAGAAATTGAAAAAAGTGGGGATGTATTTTCAGAAAAGCCCATTAATGCGACATTAAATGAGAACGTAGGCTTCCAACAAACGAACAAAGTAACAGATGCAACTTCTAGTCATCCCAGAGTATCTGACCAATCCACGCACTTGGACCCTAAAATATCATCGCCTGACAAAAACAAAAAGAGAGCAAAATGTGATGTGTACAGTGCAATATCTATAAGCAAATTAAAGACAGTACTCAGAAGGGGAAAGAGGCCGAAATCTCCTTCCCCTGATGACCGTGCAAAATCTGAGCCAGAAAACGCAGAGCCAGAATCAAAAAAAAGAAATTTGGACACCATTATGCAGCTGCAATGTGATATTATCAAGAATAAGTTGAAAGACAAAGCATCACAGCCCATGATTAATAAGGCACAATATATACCAAAGAAGCCTGTGGAGATAACCAAACAACCTGTGTCTTGGAGAGGTCTTATTCACAAGGCCTCAAAAGAAAATGGTAAGAACACTTTATTTACATATTCTGTTATTAAACAAATGTTCACATGCCAAGTGTGGGTAAGAAGGGTGTAACGGTTCATATTACTTCCAGTTTGGTTTTTATCACAGTTTTACTGTCACAATATCAGTACGGTTCGGTATGTGCTATCAGTGATATCTAGGTCTGCTGTCAAAATAAAAATGAAAATAAGCAACTTGTTGACATATAATTACAATGGAGCAAAGATACAAATAGGTATCTAACAGTAGTTTTCAGGTACAGAAATTGAATAAAGTAATCAAATGTAAAACAGTTTGCATATAATCTTCAATGTATAAATTAAATATAGATAAATCATTTATTAAAGTTACAAAAGCTATTCAGTCAAGAGCAGTAAGTGATTTCCTTGTGTTTTCCTTGTTCAATTATTTATGTTTATATATATATATGAAGAGTTCAGATGCAAAAACCTCTAAGTGCCATTTGAAATTTTCTTCTAAAATGACCATTTTTATCAAGCTTGTATATTTAAGTTCAGTAATTTCACTTAAATGACAATTAATAGGTAATCTTCTTTGCCATTTAAGTGAAATTACTGAACTTAAATGTACAAGCTTGATAAAAATGGTCACTGTAGAAGAAAATTTCAAATGGCATTTAGAGGCTTTTGCATTTGAACTCTTCATATATACTTTAGAGAACCGTTACACCCCTTGTGGAAAAGTGTCTTGAAAGTGCTGTGTATATTTGTGTTTATACTAGTTGTACAGTGTATACCACTTTAAAACTCAATCCTTTGTGAATGTTTCATTTTTGGCAGTAGTCATTAAATTAGAGGGGCTGGAGACATGATTTTGCTGGTGTTTTAAAATTGGCCCCATCTGTTCCCTCTCCATCTTTTTGTCTTCTGTGTGCATGTTATTGTGCATCTGCTTCCTCCTGTTCTTTTGCATGTCTACATGACTTTGCATGATACGTCTTTGCTGCTGCTATTTTATGCTTTGTCTTTGTTTTTGTCTATTTCTTACAGGGTCCCTCAATTTTGACACATCAGCACCTTTTGAAATAGCTAAACGCAATGACCAGCAGCTCATATCGTCGCTTGGGGATAGGGTGGGAAGGACAAGAATTAGCGTTGATGGCAAAGCCAGTGCAGAGAGTGAGAGCATGAGTGCATCTCTGCCCTCAGATGCTTTGAGTTTACTGGCTGACTTGGCCCTTGGTGCAAGTAATGATAAAATGTTATCGAACTTAGAAGCCAAACCTGGCCAGGAGTCCCTTGATGGAATAAAGGGCATCAGCTCCCCGAAGTCAGTCCTTCATGCTCTTCTTCGTTGTCCGTCTGCCAGAGTTAAATTACCCCCCAGGTCTCCTGTTCCAGAAGGTCTTTTAGTGACTGGGGAACTGATTTTGGAAATATCTAAAGAGCATTCTTACTCACAGCCAACCTCTCTGCTGTCAGGTTTGTCAGGTCCATCCCCCCAGGTTTCTTATCCACATGGATGTGTAGATTCGGCTTTGTCATTGAAGACTGGGCTTCATCTCAACCTGCCTAAAGATACTGCACCTTTGAGTCATCAAGAGGAAGGAGGAAAAACAGAATGGAAGCACTTGATTTCCTCAAATAAGGCAGTGTCGTTGATTCCCAAGGCAAAAGCACGAAAATCAAGATTTGCACGGAATAGAAACTTAATTGAAAAGGAGGGAAAGATCCAAGTGACAAGGATTTGGGAAGAAGATTATGATTTTAAATTTGACAGCAAGTTCACCAATGACAGTAAAGACAAAACTGTCACGCGAGCACTTCATGGGTAAGTGACACTTGACCCTACATTTCGGTTAATGCTTGATGATTGTTGTAGTGGAAATTAGTATTTTAAATTTTAAAAAAAATTAACTTTTTTTTTTTATTTGCGGCGATTTACACAAGACAAAGGTCTGAACATTATTGAATAGTTTAATATTGTCACTAATCAAAAAAGTTCAACCAAAATTAGAAATGAAAAACTCAAAAAAAAAAAAAAATATTGCAACAAGCTAGAAATTATACAGCTTTAATGTAAAATGATATATTCAAATACACACTTTTGCTAAAAAGACTCTTACTGATTCTGTAAAGACCATTAGGGATGTCCTGATGACGTTTTTTGTGCCCCCGATCTGGTCCAAGTCATGCCAAGTCCCTATTCAGTACTTGTATTTATCTAATGAAGTTTTGAGCATCATAACCCATATATAGACATTACAAAAAGCCTCTGTTAACCTTTTCTTCCCCCTAATATTGACAGGAAATGGAACTTCAACATTGAAGACACTTATGAGGATGTCCATCTCATTTTTCACATGTGGATTGGACTTTTTTATAGTAAACACACCTCCAGGTTATTTCAACTTGAAAATTGTACCGCACTTCCAAAGGGGAAGGATGTTGAAAAGGTTCACCTGGACATTAACGCTATTCAAAATGCTGTGTCATTGCTCAATGTTGAGTTGACCTCGAAAGATGACTCATCCAGGCCTGCGCATCTTTCATCAGAGGTTTTGGATCTTTCTGTGAAAAATGGCGAGCCTGTGAATTTCTGTTCAGTCTCAGATCAAAGCAGAAAAAAAGACACTGCATCACATCCTGCTGGAATTTCACCAACGACACCAAGCCGTTCACCTTCTGGGACAAGTCTCAATCCAATCCTCAATTCAAAAGTTACAGCATTGATGGTAATGATTAACATGGTTAAAATTGCACTGTATTTAGCTCTCAGCTTTTAGTTGGTGTTAATCTTTAAAATGTATAGAATTTATGTTTTAAATATATTTTTACATACTTGTCATGTTTATACAAGTTCTGTCAATCATTCTATTCTTTGTGATATTCTCAGTAATATTTTAGACCTCTTGAACAGTGTGATTGTGCAATTTAATCATGATTTATTTGATTTAATTTTTCTGTTACAGAATTATAGATCTCCTGTGGACATACCAGTTGACAATTCAGTGCCTGACAGTCACATTGACTCTGATGATGAAAATGACATCACCACTGACTCCACATATTCTCAGCTCTTGGAAGGAAATAGTTCATATAACCAGTTGTGTGAGCAAGCATCAAATATGAGAATAGGTATTCGGATACTACTACCAAAGGTCAGAAATGTTACAAAGAATGAAGCATCTACAAGAGTGACCACTTTTGACCTGAAAAACATTGGTGTGTTCCATCAAGTATATAGTCCCATAAAACCGTCAGCATTCTCAAAACAACATCGTCTGATTTTGGGTAGGAAAAGCTTTGATCTGAGTTTAAAGAAGGAAACTGGGCATAAAGCACGTACAGTACTTCAGAAGGACAATGTTTCTGACAGTACAGAGAGTAAAGAGATTTCTGAAACAAATGAAAACAAAAAGGGTTGCCCAGCAGCTGTGGTTGATGGAAATGTTGACAATACTGGAATCGGAGCATCCATTTCAGTACAGGAAAGTCAAGAGAGTAAAGAAATCTCACATGAAGATAGCCAAGATGGATGTCTTACAATTATGGAAGATGGAAAAGTTGACGAAAACTTGACTTCTGACTTGCCAAGCCAAGATCAGATTAGTGTTGAGCATAATTGCTCTGCTCATGCAAAGGAAGATCTTAAACCTTTAAATCTCAAAGGTCACGAAAACATGGTAGATGTTATGGGAGATGTTTCATCATATGATTCTAGTGTAGAAGAACATAATGTGACTTCTAATGTGACAAAGGATCTTAAACCTTTACTAGATGACTCAAATCTACTTGACCATGTTGAGGAGCTAAGCAATATTTCATCAGATGAGACGAGAGTTGAAGAGTATAATGAGCCTTCTAATGCAAATGAAAATCTTAAGCCTGTGCATGACCCAAAAGTTCACACAAACACAGTTGATGAGCTGAGAGATGCTACATCAGATGAGACTACTGTTGAAAAGCACAAAGAGACTTCTAATGCAAAACTAGAACTGAAACCTTTATTAGATGATACAAATCTAGATAAGCTGAGTGATATTTCATCAGATGAGACGAGAGTTGTAGAGTATAATGAGACTTCAAATGCAAAAGAGGATCTTAACTCTGTGTATGACCTGAAAGATCACACTCATATGGTTGATGAGCTGAGAGATGCTACATCAGATGAGACTAAAATTGAAAAGTGCATTGAGATTCCTAGTGCAAAAGAACAGCTTGACCTGAAAGATCGGTTAAACTTGACTGATCCATCATCCCATGGAATTGAAGGGAATGACACTAAAAAGCCTGCGGAAGAAAAAGATGAAGGTTATACTGATGAAGAAATGCAAGAAGGTGAGAGTAAGTTAAAGGAATGGGATAGCTTAGATGGCAGTGATACTAAACATGAGGCGTCCACAGCAATGGTGGAACATCCAGATGAGTTTGTTTGGGGTCTAAAGGATAATATAAACCGTGTTGAAATGGAATTCAGTGATGAGGATGCTTTCATCGATGATGATGATGATGACATGGAGATACAAAAGCATGAAACACAACCTTACACACCAGAGGAGACAGACCTAGAAGACTATACCCTTGTATTAAGCAATGATTCATCCTCAGATGAGGAACAGCCAATGTCTGTTCAAGAGAAACCCACCCCAGCTTCTTATACTGATACTTCTAATATAATTCAAGATGAGATTGAAACCGAGACCCTTCAGCAGAGTTTTGAGGTCCAACAAGAAGCTCTTGAAGTATGTCAGAATGAGTTAAAAACTGCAAGTACTGTTGAACCCACCAAATTGGATATTAGTCATTTAGAAAAAGATGATGAAAGAGATTTAGGCCAACAGGATAAATCTAAAGTCGGTGGTGAGGATGATACACTTGTTGACGAGGAGACACAAAGTCAAGGCTCTTGTAAAGATGACCTCATCAAAACATACCAAGAATGCCTGTCTGCAAAAATGTCTGCTCCTCAAGCTTTGACAATTTACAAACCCTTAGAAGTTGAGGTAAACAGCATGTGCTCTACTCCTACGCAAGATGAAATTGCATCTTTACCAGAAGTGAACGAAAAATTCAGGGAAGAAGATTTGAATAGTGACCTTTACTTTCCTTACAACACTGATCATGTTGACATGCTGCCACCTAAAATTCCTGTATGTCCTCAAGCACATGTTTCTCCCACAAAGCCAATATCTGACTTTATAGGGCATTATGAAGAAACCTATGATGACGAACTAAGGTGTGAGAGAATCAAAAAACCTTGGACAATGGATTTCAAAGATAAATCTGAATTAACTACTAAGCGTTCGCCCAGTGAGGACTCTTTCCAGCTAAGGTACAAACTCTATCCCACCTCCCAACAAAAAGATGACAAGAACTGTAACTCCATTGAGGGTGGACCTCAAAATGATTCTGGATTATTTTACGGAAACGACAATGTAGACGATTTGCATGAATATTACCAGGGATCTGATGAAGGTTTACCGTGGCCTGATTACCAAACAGAGGAACCAGTTGATCACCAATTGTATCCATGTGAAAATGAATTTAGTTGTGACAATGATCAACCCATTTGTTCTAAGTACATTACATCTGAACGTGAGTATTCCTACAGGCACACAAAGCGTGCAAAGAAAGAGATGGAAAACTTTTGTTGGGCAGAAAAGAGTTATAAATCAGACCCTCTGTCAGTTACTTGTACTACTGAATATACCAGGGAACAAAGTCCAAAAAAGAAGTCTAGAAAAAGCAAATTTCGCCAATATTCTGAGTGGGATGATGAAGAAAGTTCCAATTTTACTGTAGACTACAGTCTCCAAAAAACATCATTCTTTGACACTCGTCAAGCAAAGCCAACTAAGGTAGTCACGGTTAGTTCCCTTCCACATGTTAAGACAACTAAGCAGCAATTTGACTGGCGCAGGTATTTCAGAAGGGAGGCGGCCTTCAGTCAGCAATTAGATGAAAGCGAGAGGGATAATAAGTTCGACATTCCACTCTCCTCTATTGTCACAGTCTTGGACAGGAAAGGAAACCGGGTAACATTCAGTAACTCTCCCACCATGAAACCATCTTTCATTGGACTTGAAAACTCTTTTCATGACTGGCAAGAACAACAAAGTAAGACTGACGTGACCCGGTCTGCAGTTGACCTTGAGTACCTTATTTTCTCTAAAAACATGAGTCAGGTTCTCAAAGAAAATAAGAGCACATCCAGTACCAGCACATCACACTGTTGGGAAAATCCTGACCTGTCTACATGTCCCATGACTGTTCGGTTTTCAAATCTCAGTGAAGAGGAGAACTCCTCTGACTTTAGTAAATCACAGCAATCACTTACTGATTTTAAGATAAAAGTGGACATGTCTGACAGGAGAGGGATGAGGGAGCCTGTAGGAAACTGCAAACCACATCTTCAAAGACTTTTCTGTGAAAAGGGCAATGATGTTGAGTTTCCAGGGATCTCAGAAATTACAAAGCAATGTGCTGTTGCGTACAAGTCCATGATGAACGATGTCTGCAACAGGAAGAGACTCTCTCGTCCAATTGAGCCAAGTGGAAAGGGCGTCAAGAGGAAATACAGTCGAGAGAGCGTTGGCCAACATCCTGGATTCTGTGGTCGTATCAAGAAGGACACTTTCGACAATCCTAGTGACTATCTGAAGTCCTCAGTGTGGCAATCATCCAAGACTAAGTACAGGTTCTTTATCCTCGTCACATCAACGGATACCTTCTTTAAAGAAACCAAGGTACGAAAGTTATTTTTTAAAAAAAAATTTATATTTGTATTTTGTAATTTTTATATTTGTAATTTCTGATTTGTAGCTCATGTTGGAGATTGAGGGCCACATACAGGTTGAACCAGAAGAGTTTGACCTCAGTAACGATGGTCAGTCCCCTCTTCTCATTATACTGAGGAATGAGGACATTGCAGAGCACATATGTGAGGTAAGTGAATGAGTGAAGCTCAGTTTTAGGATGAAAATTTGTGGAAATCATCCTTTAAGAGGACCCCAAAATGTATTTGTTGGTCAGTATTGCATAAATTATATTGGATATTTAATTGTGCATGCTCATTTCCCCTTTTTTACTTTTAGATTACCTTTGCTGTCAGTGAGCATCGTTCTAAATATAAAAATGGGTGAAATGCAAAAAAACATTTGAAAAATAACTAGGGCTGTCAAAACGATTAATCGCGATTAATCGCATCCAAAATAAAAGTTTGTGTTTACATAATATATGTGGGGGCACTGTGTATAATTATTTTAGATATATAAATTCACACACATGCTTGTATATATTTAAGAAATATTTTCATGTATATTCTGTATATAGATTTATATATAATTTATATTATATATAAATACAAATATTTTATATATAAATAATATTTTTTTCTTTAATATACATGCATGTGTGTTTTTTTATATATATACAAAATAATTATACACAGTGGCCCCACAAATATTATGTAAACAAAAACTTTTATTTTGGATGCGATTAATCGCGATTAATCGTTTTGACAGCCCTAAAAATAACTAATTTCCCTTTTTCACAGACCAGACATAAACTAAAAATAATTTTTGGCTTATCGTTGTCGGCCAGAATTTTAAGATCAATATACATTGCTTGAATGAAAAGAATCTAAGAGAGTCTGATCCTAAATTGATTTTCAGATCTGTTTTGAGTTGAGTTAAGAGTGATGAAATGCCTTTTCATCTTTCCATGTGTGGCAATAGCCGTGGGAAGAGCTCTCTTCCCCGAACTGTTTGCCACACCATGTTTTTTTTGTTGTAATTCAGCCAAACTGATATAATTAACAAAGTTGGTGGGGTATGATTGAGGTTGCCTTCAAATGAGCTGTTTTTCCAATTCAACCAGGTGCCTTATTTGCTGGAATTGAAGAAGTCACCCAACGTCCTGTTTGCTGGCATCGACCGACCCGATGACGTGGTGAACCTCACTCACCAAGAGCTTTTTGCAAACGGAGGCTTTATAGTGTGTGATGACTTGGCTCTTGACACACTTACTCTAGGTATGGATAAATGTTGCTGCTGAAATTATCCATGTTGTTTTACTCAAGATGAACTGATTCCTAATGAAATTTTCATTGTCAAATTTATAAGATGACATGAAGAAAGTCGTGGGGATTCTGGAGGAGTTAGACAAGCAAGGGAAATGGAAGTGGTTTCTGCACTATAGAGACAGTCGCAGGCTTCGGGAAAGTGCCAGGTAAGATCACAGCTGTGTTTAAGTTTTGTGATTTAAAAACTAACTTTTTTCTAGAGTTGCTGTACAGCCAAAATAATCTCTCTTACTTTAATTTACTATTATCACTGTAAAGCTGCTTTGAAACAATCTATATTGTTAAAAGTGCTATGTAAATGATGGTGACTTGTTTGAACAATACCAGCTTCTAGTTTTGCCTTGATGCCTCTCTACCTCTGAACACTGCCTGATTACTGCTTGCCTGTACCCAGTTATGGGCACAGACTAATTCTCACTCTCCTCTAACATATGAAAGGTAAGACTTATAATCTTACTTATTTCCTCGACAGGTCCAGTCGTGAGGGAAGTAAGAAGCAGCAGTTTATCGATTGCTGTCAGAAAGCTGGCATAGTCGAGGTCTTGCCCTATCACGAATGTGATGTCATTTCACGGGAACGGCCGGATTACCTTTTCTGTTTGACCCGCCTCCAGATCCAAAACGCCTCTGTACGGTTTCCTGTGTTTATTACAGGTGAGTTTTAATTTTTGTAATTTAATTTTCCCAACCGAAAGAATCGAGGTTTGTATTTAATCGTGGGTCAAAAATCGTGAAAAGAACCAAATCGTGGTTTTGGTGTCACAAATCACAAATTTAATTTCCTATACATTCTCTGTTCTACCATATTAAATACTTACTGTCTATGATTAGATATGACTGTTGACTTCTCCTTCACCTGGTGTTATTTCACTCTAATTTCACCATTTATTTTCCACTTACTACTAGTCTTAGAGGGAAAAAAGGCAATAATATGTGAAGTTCTTCACGTTAAGTATTGTCCTTTAGTTTAGGCTACGTCTACATTAATCCCGAAACATTTGAAAACGGCGTTTTCGTCTAAAAACGCTCTCTGTCCACACTAGCGTTTTCCGACATTTCAGTGTGGACGAGAAACTTTTAATGGGTGCAGGGCCCATAAGATGGCTCATCCCGCTGATAGGGCTTTTTCGACGGCGCAGGCTTCTCTGGAGACCAGCGACGTGAAGTAAAGATTTCTCTGAAGACATGAAAAATCAAATAACACCCTATCTGGACTGCTAATATAGACATAAGCTACGCCCCTTATGGCAGGACGTGATGGGCGCAGACGCCCACCCCCTCAGTCCCATGATAGGTTGCAGCAGTTGCCGTGGTGCAAACAATATCTGTGCGAGCTGCCTGGCCTGGCCTCTGTGCAGCAATGCATTTTAAATTAATGCAAAATTAAGGATAATTTTTTCGCTTCAGTATTCTCAAGAAAAGGGATTTTCCCACAGCGTAAGCTAGCTTACTCAACACGAGAGTACTTTCGTAAGAGAACTAAATGAATTCTTTACATTTAAATAGAAAATTAGTTCTTTAATTTCTGCATATTGTGCTACTTTAGATTTTTCTGTGAACAATGCATAATTTTACCAGATTTAGGGAATTTGAGAATTTTTACCTTTTGTTCTTTGTGTTGCAGACACACCTACGGACTCTTTTGGAACAAATGGGATTTTAACCATGAACATTTACACATTCTTACGGATTCTTTCAAATGATTCTTGTTCTGTGTCATAAATGTGTGTATGTTTTTTTTGTGTGTGTTTGTTTTATTTTAATTTTTTATCAAAATATAATTTCTTACCTTTGGTAAGTACACCTTTGTTCATAATTAATTTATTGTTTATCGTAAAACTTAAAGCATATATCTTTGCTACTCGTATGTAATTGATTACAATTTATAAGCTTTCCAGAAAAAGCTTTACCATTTATAAGACAGTTTCAATGTACAAATGTTTTAGTATGTTTTAACCTGACTATATTTTTTATCTCGACTGAAAACTCTAATAAATGAACTGTTTTAGTATTGTTGTTCATTGTTCAGTTTTGTGTATTTAATACATGTTATATTATAATTTATTTATTCATTATAATCTATTGTGCTTATGAAGATGTAGGCTTATCTGTGTGAGCTTAGAAAAATTCAAGTTATGTTTATTTGTATAGCGTTTTACATAGATACAATACATTAAAATGAGGAATCAACTTAAAATATAATATTTCTTTTGCTACTAACATATTCTTCTGTATGCTTACTTGATTTCTATATCTGCTCCCCATTTGTTGTATTTATCAATGATTATAGGTTGTGGTCATCAATTTCATTCATTTTTTGGTCTGGTACAATTGCTCTCCTTTTTAAAATTCTAAATTGATTCCAAACTTGATTGAAAATAGTTTTTCATATTTAAAGCTAATGAATCACTTAAGGGGAAAGGAGTGAAGGTAAGCTACTTCCAAATAGATTCAGGTTTGTATTTGTACTTCATTTAGACCCGTGTCCATCAAAGGATTTATTTTTCAGATTCAATGCATTAATATTAATTTGTAGAGGAAGACCTGGGACTATTGTAACATGGGGTCAGTTGTAACACTGTCAGAAGTCAAAAAAGAGCTATGGTAATTTCATCAATATCATACACTCCCATCAGCATTTTGAGCTCATGGGAAGTGACATGTGACTGAGCTAAATTGTTTTACTTTATTCAAAAGTGACTATTCTTTGTTCTTCAATAAAGTTCTTGCATAAAATGTGGATCGTATCACAGCAAATCCACTCTCGTTGTTACATCTATCCCAGCTAGTGTTGCGACTCACCCCAGTACTGGAGTTTTTGTACTGGAAAAAATACTATTATTTTTTTTTTTAGTTAATAATCTATAATACTGGGGCTTTATTAATTCTGTTCGTTGATTCAAGTAATTGTTTTGACTTTTGGGTTTAAAGTGTTTTAATTCTACAATATATGGTGTAAAAAGTCTAATTGCTGCCCTCTTCAGGTTGAACGGCGGCTACTGCAGGTGAATTTTCCTATTGGAAATTGTGGTAGTCTGTGATGTCAGAGAGTACCGGCTAACCACACCTTTGCCTACAGAGAGATCCGTCTCAGGTGCACGCTCCCCTTAAATACTTTATTTGTAGTAGACAATTGTGGTTACTGTGTATCAACGTTTGAAAGATCTAGCACCAACAACCACTGTGTTACTGATACGCAAACAAGAAGTGTTGCTACCATATCCCGGTCTCCCAAACAAGATGTTTGTGATTTAAAGAAAAGTAACCCTGACTTCTTTAAATCATTATTTTGGACTGACACACTTTCAAATTCCCTTTAAGACCTACAGGTATCAGGTAATGGTTGCTGTGCCGAAGGCAAAGCATTAACAAAACAAGTACAAACCTGCCAAAATTAACAGCCAGACTATTTTAAGGCTACATTATGAACGAATTTCAGTTTTTTTTTTTTTTTTTTTTTTTTTTTTTTTTGCATATAGTGTTTTGTTTGGTTAAATGCTTTGCATTTTATTGAGTATTTATTTTAAAAATATGACAACAATCGTGTTCATTTACATGCACAAACGTTTTCATTAAATAGTTTATAAATAAAACGTTTCACAAAAAGTTTTAAACAGTTGTTTTTAAAAAGAATGCTATTTTATTTGGGGTTAGCGTCGTAATATTCAAGTTGTGCATATGACGTTTCATCATAGTAGCCTAACAAAAACTTTTCTACTTTCTGAAAGCGGTGGGGATCGGATGTTTTAAAGCGAGTTTGCAATGAATTTTAACCCTAACTAGCAATGGAAAAAGCTGGAGCTGACGCTTTCTGACCAAACTTAACTTTTAATATGCTATTAAAACATTTAAAAACCCCTTATATGTAAGCCTACTTGCTTATTAAACTGTAAAAACTTAAATGTACTTCAAATGTAAATTTGTACTTATATTTTAAGTACAATTGAGTTGTTACAGTTTTATAGCAATGTCTTGTTTCGCACGCTGTTGCCCATTGCGTCGTTAACATGGCATCTGGGTTCCGCTTTCCGCACGTGAAAAAAAATAAAGATCCACTACCGGATGCGTTTACTTTTGGTTTTAACTCAACTTGCTGTCAACCCGGAAAGAGGCTGCGCGAGTGGCACAAGGCTCGACTTTCTGCGCGGAGCTTTCATCTGTTTTCGCGGATAAATGAGCGCGCATTGTGCGTGTATTGTGTTCTGAGAGCGCGCTGAACGAAACGCACACAGCGGAACGCGGATGAGTCACGAGCCTTGGGGATTCTGGAAGTGAAGTAAGTTAATATTAGGTGTGGCAGTTATGCGCATTACCGACTTCCTCTCCAAAAGCTTGATCTCATACTCGTAATACAGTTTTCCATTGGGAGTTCATGAAATCCTGGTCCAGGTGAACCACACCTGAATCCACCTGTCAAGAACACCCCGAAAACTTGTTTTTCTTCCACCTATGTTGGATTTACAGGATTCCCACGTTCATGGAAAGTCATTTAAACTTGTATATGCTTTCATATGCTGTATGCTCAGCTCTACTGTTTTTATTTGCCATAAATGGCTCCAAGTGCAGTCGATGTAAAAAGAGACTACTAGATTTATTTTCCAGTAATCACATGACACTGGGGAAATGCTTTTTGAAAAATATTGTATTGAGAGAGAAAAGATAAAAAATATGTGAATTATCTTTTTTTTTTACATATATTAGGCTACGTTTTTTTTGTAAATATTGTGTGAATATACAGTATGTAGCCTACATATATAGGGATTATCCCATTTGCAGTCATTAAAATGGTTGTGTTTGTCAAGTCAAGTCACATTTATTTATATAGCGCTTTTCACAATACTGATTGTATCAAAGCAGCTTCACAGTGATAACATGAAAGTAGTACAACACAGATCAATAATATTGTTAAATATTAAATATCCCCGACTGGCAAGCCAAAGCAAGGCAACAGGAACCAAAACTCCATCAGATTGGATAGAGAAAAAAACCTTGGGAGAACCCCGGCTCAGTCGGGGGCCAGTTCTCCTCTGGCTTACATTCATATTGTTTATGTATAAATATGAATATTGTTTATATATATTATATTGTGCGTGCATCTGTGTGCAATTATATGGTCTGTTTCTAAATCGATTTATTTGTATTCTCAAAAACTAAAAAGAAAGGTTTAAAGATGGCATTTGTGAGATTCAGTGTTTTTTCTTTGTAGATCTGGGACATGCCTTACCTGGACAGACAAAACCGGACCTGTGGATTCCTGGATATTGAGGAAAATGAGAACAGCGATAGGTTTTACCGGCGTTATTTTATCTTGGATACTCATGAGAATTTTCTCCGATGGTATATGGACAATCCACAGGTATTGCTCTTTATGTTCAAGTGCAGCTTTAAACAGACGTTAAAGTGTGCCATAATTTTGCATAATTATTTTCCCCTGTTTCCTTAAAAAAACAGAACCTACCTTTGGGAACAGAGTCTGTCGGGAGTCTGCGACTCAGTTACATTTCAAAGGTATCCTATTCTACCAGTTTAAAAAGAAATAGAAGGCTCTTTTATTATTACATATTACTTATTTTTGCTTATTCAAATTTGATTGCAGGTTAATGAAGCATCAGTAAAACAGAAACCAAAGGCAGAGTTCTGTTTTGGTAAGTACGTAGTGTGGATATGTTAACTTTTTTCCATAGTGTAGTATCAATAACTAACCATTGTTTCGTTTTATTTTCTTCCAGTAATAAATGCGTTGTCTAGACGGTACTTTCTGCAGGCTAATGATCCTGTGGACTTGAAGGAATGGGTCATTGCTCTGAATAATGCCACCAAAATTACAGTATGTCAAGCTTTTTGCGTACTCACCTCTCTGATATCATTTTTTGGTATTTCATCATATCTCATATGTATGATGTGTAATATTGCTTGTAATCTGTTGCCACAATTTTTTTGATTAGGTAAAGCATATTCATTTTTACAGTGTGTGTTGTGATTGGTCGACCGCTTTACTATATTTCTGAAATGTCACACCCCTTACTGTAACCATGCTACTTACGCAACTCTACCAGGCCAGGCCCCTGTAATGTAATTACGTGTATCTGTTTTATGAAGAAAACTCAAGACTACAATCGAGGCGTTTCAGGGAGTTCATAAACAGTGCTTACTAATATAGAGAATAACTCCCTTTGGAGTGACTTTGTGCTTTGAAACTTTGCAGACCTTTTTCTTGCTCAAACAGCAACATTACTCACTAAAACAGGTGGGACTTTTGCCACTATATTTTTAAAACAATAATATCTTGGTAAATACCTTAAATAATATTGACAAACTATATATCATTTGAAAGCTTACAATCTCCAGATTTTCAAAATATATTACAGAGGAGCCATAATTTATCAATATGCAACAAGAATATTTTCATACTCAAAAGGCGTGTTCAGACCTTTATTTTAAAATAGCAGTAAACTTGAAAAATCATGAAAAAATGGTAGATACCTCAGTTTGTTTTCATGCCAAAAGTTCAAAAGATAGAATCCATTCAATTATTTTGGAAAAAAGGTCTGAAAAGTTTGAAATATCATGAAAAAAATAATAAATTCACCATTTGTGACGTGGCAGCTAGCTATGACTTACATGCGTGTTCTTCGTATGTGTTTCTTAGAGGTTGAATTCATATCAAAATCTGCCAAACTTCCCATACTACTTCTGAATAGGATCTCTACCTCAGAAATTGTATGAAAATTGTGGAAATAATGGTTCATATCACTCAAAACACGAATGGAAATGCGGGCGCCCTTATATGGGCAGTAATGGAGTCTGATTGTGCCCTAGTGAAAAAGTTTGGTACTGCGCCCAAACAAAATCTTACTGAAAGCTAATTTTTTGAGATATCAACCTAAAATTTGAAACACAACTTGTTCAGATTTTTGGCTTTGATTTTTCTGCCGTTTTGGAGTAGCCCAGGTTTTGAAAATATATATTTTATGTAAAATATGAATAATTAATATTTTTACATTGTACATTTCCATAAACTCAAACTTCTATAACTTTTTTTCTGTTTCACTTTCTTAATTTATTTCACTTCTACAAAAATCTGCCAAATGTCTTCTTTAAAACAAGACCAATCATATGTCTATATTCCAAAGCATTCTTGAATTACAACCGTTTAAGTTCGAAATGTGCATTTTCATGTCTATTCAAAAAAGTGGGGGTGACAGTTAAGAGGTTAACATGTAAAAAAAAACAAACATAAAAGGTCCTCTTTAATCAGTGAATATCTATTTAAGGTTCCCAAAGCTTCACCAGTGACCCAAAGCTCTGATGTCACAAATGTTTCAAACCCAAGTCATTCGACGGCTGGACAGGCGTATAAAACAGAAATTGTCGGAGGAGTGGTTGTGCACACGCCAGTGTAAAAAGGGCCACGAAATCGATCCAAATCGCGGAATTCGATTCGTGGTGAAGGTCTCAAGCGTGTTCCGTCTTTTCCATGGCAAAGTAATGTTTAGTTAAATGCAACACATTTAATCTTACGTATTAACTCGTTTCATCTGACTCCATAAAATGAAAAGGGTTTATCAATGATATCTGCGCATCATTTAATATGTTAATGCTTGACTATTCCTTTTAACTCTAATGAAAATAAAGTCAAAGTCTGTTAGAATAGCCAAATGTAACAATTTATTATGTCAGGTAAATGTATCATTGGAATTCCACAAGATAATCAATGCAAATCATCAAATGTTTCAAAGAACAAAGAACTTTACCCAACATATTACATGAGCTGAGAAGACAACGTCATGGGCTGATCTGAATACAGAATGGCAGCCCCGAGCTCTAGTTACATCTCCCTTTATAATCAGACCTCACCTGATATGTAAATCACCAGGATACAATGGAAAGTTACTGAATCCCCCTACCATGTTTATTGGGGACAGACCATTTGTTTGGTTGTAAGTTGCACTCAGACAAAAGGCCAGAAGGTGTGAAGTCAAAGCCACCTCCTTCTTTGTGTGCAAGATATTTCTATATTCTTAAAACCCTTATTACCTTTTCTTTTATTACTTTGGGAATGAGACATTATTACCAGTCACCCTGAGACCATCAAAATGACTCCAAACACTCCTAAAAGATTATCACATTCACATTAAGAACCATATTCTTGTGAGTTTTCAGTGTCATTGACTGAAAGAGGGGGAGAGAGGGATATAGTTCAGAGGAAAGGGGGTAGGGTGTCGTTGTAAATTTACAAGCAATGCCATTTGTCTTCAGAGGGCATTGGAACCAGTTTTCAAGTCTTACAAATTCCCTCCTTGACCCCAATGGGTCAGATTCAGACACTTTAGGGGTCACAGAGTAAGACGTTTCTTGAAATCCTTGGTGTGATTCAGCAATTGTCTCTTGGCAATGCTGTCATCTGTAGAAGCTCAGAGGGCTTTGTTCACCTGCAGAACACCTGTTCTCATCAGGTGTATGTAGCTTGAGTCCAGCAGGTGGATGAGGCGTTCAGGTTTTCTTCTGGTGATGTGAGCAAAGTTCATAGAGTCAATCTGGACCTCTTTACTTTTCCGGTTGGCGTGTCGTTCCTTCATGAAGACACTCACGTTTCCCTGGCACCTTCCCCATAACGATAATCTGTCCCTTCTCGACCAATCCTGTCACCTCCAGCGGTGCGGTTGTCTGGACAGACCTCAGTGGGTGAATGGGCTCTCTGTGAGACGTCTGAAAAGCATCTTAAATGTCCATTTCGCGATTGAAACACATATGAACTTGAACTCAAGAAGAAATGCATAGGAACGCATAATGCAACAAAAACAAAATCATGTCATGTTCAATATAAAATACCATGTTCTTTTCAGCAAGTCTGCTCATATTTTCTCAGGGTATTGAATGGTAAGGATGTCTCATATCAAATATCCAATTCCTAAATATAATTTTTTTGGTCTGAATTATAAAAAGGAAATGCAGCAAGAGGTCAGGGTATTCAAAATAATCAAACAGATTCTAAAAATCATGTAATAAAAACAATCAATGTTCAATCATGTAATAAAGAATAATAAAACATAATAACCAGTGTTTGTTCAGGAATCTTCCAATGCAAGCCACTTAAGCAAATCTAGGAAGTGACTTGGACCACGTTTAAATGTATTCAACAATGGAGATTGTCCATTCCTTGCAACAGGTGTGAGAGTGTGTGTTTTTGTGAGGGTATGAGTGCATCTGTGAGTGTGAGTTTGAGTGTTTGTGTGAGAGAAAGAGGGAGAAAGAGTGTGTGTGTGTGTGTGTGTGTGTGTTGTTGTTGGCTAAGTCAAAATCAATGCCAGGGTTGAATTGTGAATTCTGTAATTGATTGAAGCACTCACACTTCAGATCTATTTAGTTATGATGTTTTTATTATTAGTGGTATGTTGAGAAACCAGGGGCCCTCTGATTTTCCAACCACCCCAATAACAATCAGAAAGTTTAAACATTTTGAAATTTAATGGCAAGTCTGCCACTGCTTTTTGATGTATTGTATTGATTTGTGACTGTAGCCATTAATATGTTTTCCAGTGTTTTTCCATGAGTTTGAAGGGTGTGGTGAATGGCGTGTGCTATGTCATGAGATCAGCTTCCCATCCTTATGTGTGTGAAGCTATCAGGATCTGTGAGAGTGAAAATGCACAATAGATCTTTAGTGAAGTGACACTATTGGACTCTATGTCATCTTCATCTTCTTATGATGTGTTGTGTTCAGACCGGATAGGCTTGATCTATTCCAGATAATGATGCTGTGAGGGTGTTGTGATGGAGGTGTGTGTTCAGTCAGTGTTAATGTCTAGGAGATGGGTGGAATCTATTGTATAACAATTGTGTTGCAAATTTTAGTTCCAGTTCTAAACTGGGAGGCCATCTAATGAAGTGATGTGCTGTTGTGAGATGTAAAGGCCTCTTGAATGGTCTTTTCACCCATCTCCCGAATCTCAGGTTGTGTTCTAACAATCGTGAAGATCGGCCGTCCTGGCGTCCGTCCTCCGAGGAATTGTGGAAGTTAACCTGACAGAAACACATGCAGAGAGAACCACAGTTAATTTTGATGTTTTCAACAGTTTCAAATTCAGACATGTGGACACATTCGTTTGTTGCTCCATCATCTTGTCCATTGCAATTTTAATTCCAGCTGTCACATGAAACCGAGTTTCATTGACCAGGTCTGAAATATTGCTGTTGTTGATTCAGTGTGTGACACCTAAACACTGCTCTTGCAGTCCACCTTCACAGTCTGCTCTCACAGCAATAGAGATCCCAGTCTTCGGGTTTTAAACTTCAAATTGCTTTCATTACAGCCAGATCTGTGGGCATGAATTATTTCATGGTGTCATTCACACATTTGGTTAATGGTGGTCTCTCGTTACCTCTGATGTTTAGTTCACACCCTCCTTGTAAATTTTCTTCTTTGGTCAGTTGGCAATTACCTGTGCCACACCACACTTTGTGAGTGTTTGTTTCACACAGTGAGTGTTTTCCGCCCTTTTGGCACAGGTACTGTATCAGGTCAACAAAATCAAACTGTAAGGATTAATTTCACACTTCTCCAATTGATGCCTGCTTGGCGATTATAATATAATGTATGGTAGAATTTAAGAATGTAAATGAAATTATTGTTTCTGGTCTTTGGAAAAAATGTTACAGATTCGTTCAATTTAGATGTCAAAACTATTAAGCTATTTGCTATTGGGCTGCTACCCGACTAGCAAATGTCGCTAATAGCTTAAGGCCTTGAGTGACCAAAGTTGTTAGCTCAGTGGGGGGTTTAGATGCATCTGATCTTTGGTTCCTTGCAGGGCGCTGGTTTGTGTCATCAGACTGTGGTTGTCTGCGTTTTTTGAAATAGGGTGGAGGTCTGCCTCTGCCCAACGACCAGCACTTTTCCTCTGTATGACCTGTTTTGTGACAGGAATTACAGGATCTGCTCAGTTTGCCACCGTGTGGCTTTCTGAATTCTCCTACAAATGAGGGATTTTCCTGACGATCTAACACAGCTACCTCACCATGTATTTGTTTTCGTGATTCAATTCTTGTTGCCCAGCTAACAATACCTTCGAATGTATTTTTTGCTGGAGAAGCACCGTACGTGAGCGATTGCTGTATACGCGGCCCTGCATTTGTAAGTAGTAATTCAAGGAAAGTTGCATTGTTGTGGTTAACACCCTCAATTCCAGAATACTCCTCGAACAGTTCAAACATTTTTTCTGCATATGTCTCAAACGATTCTTCAGTTCTCTGTTTCCGATTGAAAATCAAATCCCATCCAACAGGACTAGAGCCACGTAGATCGCGCAGACATTGTTTTAATCTATTTAAGATTTCACTCTCAGGCTCGTTTTGATGCATTGATTGCACAATGGTGCCTGTCATCAAAGCCGGTGGTATCTTATAGTTCAGGACATCTGGAATTGAGCTGATAACAATTTGCCAAATATCTTTTGGTTCAAGCTGAAATGCATGTTTTAGGCTAACAATGCGTCTCCACCAAGGTTCGAATGGCCCTTTCAAAGGGAATGGTCCGATCTCTGCTTTAAACAAGCTACATTCAGTTACCGTTAGAGGACGCCGAATGGTTGACTCTGTGCCGTTTGGGTGCCGTATCACCTTAAAGGCTGAAACAGGCACTTTGTTCAAAATTTTATCGCCTGCTTCATCTGTCTGAAAAGGTACAGGGTTATTAGAACAGGATGACTCGTTTAAGAAGCGCACATTTTTAGCTCCATCGCTTTTGAGCGTTTTGGGAGAAATGGACTTTTCAACCATTAGTTTAGTCTTAAGATCTGCAATGGTGTGTTTGTGATTTTTACACTTTTCAGTCAGGACTAACTGTTCAGCTGTTAATCTGTCTAGCTGTGTCTGAAGATCCTGGATCTTTGCCTCAGACAATTTTGCCTCTGCATTTTTAGAATGCACTTCTTCACATTTAACATCCATAAGCGAGGATAGAAATTTTGTTGATTTATCTAGCCGTTTATAGCTTATGAAGTTTAAAGCCTCAATTATCTCATCATGTTTTGATTTCTTCTGTTTACTACCCACTGTTTCCCACCAAGTGAGAATTTCATTGTCAATAGCGTCCATTTTAAGACCTATTTTAGTGAGTTTATGCAGCGTAGGCTCGACCTTTTCGGCCCATAGTGTAAACAGAACAGAATCTTTATACATGTTCCAATTTATATTTGGGGAAATTTCTTTCCCTGAAGCTTTGAATATAAAAAGGTTTCTGTTTTATGATTCACGAGATTCACGCTCACAGTTTCTGATTTTCAGTTATGTTCCTTTGCGTGGTTTTTCCGCAGTTATGGGAGTTTTCCACCAAGGACTATATGAAGCAAAGTCATTTTAACGTTTGATACTTCTTTTCGTTCTTTAGTTATATTTTTCCCGTTTTAGATTAGGAAACTATATCACTCTGCGGCCCTTCTCTAAAGTCCGCATGCCACACTCTCGTCAGGTCCGGTCATCAAATCAGAGGTAATTTGACTAAACATCTAGGATTTGCCGTATCCATACGGACACAATCAAAGACATATGTAAGTCCCCTTAAACGCCTCCTCGTTTAAGTACACGTAAAATGATACCGGATGTTAGCCATCGCTAAACTGACGCAAAAACTGTGGAAATATACGAATCCGATCTCTACTCGGGAAAATAATTATATCAGAATGAGTTCAAACGTGGCAATATTTCATTTTCCGAATATGTAAAGTATTTCTGTCTCAAATTCTTCTCATTCTTTTCAAGAATTAATGAGCATTGTCAATTACATTATAACCACATTCAGCATAGACACACACACACGTTTAATTCAGCTCACACAGGATACATATGGCCTTGAATACAACATCAACAGCCTTTACCTAAGTGTTCCAAACACTTACAGCAAAGCAATCCTGTGTTTAAAGAATAAACTTACATTTAGCCTATGTGCACATATAGTAGCACAAACAACTATACAGTGTGTTCTATGAGTGCGTTACATTGTGTGAAGCACAACCCCAAATTTGAAAATACAAACTATTGCATTATTGCTTTCCCATCTGTGTTAAAGTGGAAGCTTTCAAATGCAATATAAAGTTTGTCAAGATTAGTTTATGTTTAGAATCTTATTCAATGTGGCCTCGGGCCTATGGCCTGGTCAAACAAAGGGTAAGCGTTTTTGAACGCAGCATGTCCTTAGCATTAGCATTAGCCTAGAAGCCGCATGGCATTAGCATTAGCTTTAGCATCATTGTTTAAGCAGCATAGGTTTAGAATTTACCATTAGCCTGTTGCAGCATGGGCAATACTAGCATTTCTCTGCTAAACTGCTTCTTAGCCTATAAATCATATCATTGTGTTTTTTCAAGGTTTTCCTTTCATAAACAATGCATCGTCTGCCTCATTTATAAAATCACGTGTTTTCCGATCATTTACAAACTTAGATTTTATTTCTGTTGTTTGTCGATTCTCTTCACGTTGTTGGATTGTTTCAACAAAGCCACTACAATAATGAAGACAAACATGCAAGTTTAGTTTTATAACTCCTCGAGTAACGTTAAGTCTACCCAAAATCATCTGAAAAGTTATTTCAAATTTAGATTTCTTTTCTTTTTGCCTAATCAAACAAATTATCTTTAAATTCTATTAAACAAGGGTTTTACTCCTTTATCTGCGCACCGCGGCTGTTTTCATGTCCTCATGTTTTAGTTTCGGACTAAACAAAGGGCCTTCCTACCCCTAAACATGGCAAACAACATTTTCTCAACACTTTTCAAAAGGATAGAAAAAGTTGACTTACCAGAGCAGCAGAAGAAAGAGAAGTTCAAACCTCTTGTTGATTTTAAGATCCCCATAAATTGCTGGAAAAGACGTTGTTCGCGAAATCCATCTGTTGCGATCACGGAGGCGTGTCACCACTGTAAAAAGGGCCACGAAATCGATCCAAATCGCGGAATTCGATTCGTGGTGAAGGTCTCAAGCGTGTTCCGTCTTTTCCATGGCAAAGTAATGTTTAGTTAAATGCAACACATTTAATCTTACGTATTAACTCGTTTCATCTGACTCCATAAAATGAAAAGGGTTTATCAATGATATCTGCGCATCATTTAATATGTTAATGCTTGACTATTCCTTTTAACTCTAATGAAAATAAAGTCAAAGTCTGTTAGAATAGCCAAATGTAACAATTTATTATGTCAGGTAAATGTATCATTGGAATTCCACAAGATAATCAATGCAAATCATCAAATGTTTCAAAGAACAAAGAACTTTACCCAACATATTACATGAGCTGAGAAGACAACGTCATGGGCTGATCTGAATACAGAATGGCAGCCCCGAGCTCTAGTTACATCTCCCTTTATAATCAGACCTCACCTGATATGTAAATCACCAGGATACAATGGAAAGTTACTGAATCCCCCTACCATGTTTATTGGGGACAGACCATTTGTTTGGTTGTAAGTTGCACTCAGACAAAAGGCCAGAAGGTGTGAAGTCAAAGCCACCTCCTTCTTTGTGTGCAAGATATTTCTATATTCTTAAAACCCTTATTACCTTTTCTTTTATTACTTTGGGAATGAGACATTATTACCAGTCACCCTGAGACCATCAAAATGACTCCAAACACTCCTAAAAGATTATCACATTCACATTAAGAACCATATTCTTGTGAGTTTTCAGTGTCATTGACTGAAAGAGGGGGAGAGAGGGATATAGTTCAGAGGAAAGGGGGTAGGGTGTCGTTGTAAATTTACAAGCAATGCCATTTGTCTTCAGAGGGCATTGGAACCAGTTTTCAAGTCTTACACCAGTCCAACAGGTAATGTATTTGTGTGTTCTTTATTCATGATTTTAGTGTAGTTGACAGGGAAACATTAACATAAATCTGTTAGGTTCCTCAGAGCGATTCTGAGGACGTCTTCACGGGTGAACTAGGGTCACACGTCACTTTAAGAAGATGCCAGAGTGTGCGTCCAAATGTCGTGAGGTCTGGCTTCTGTGTCAAGCAAGGCAATGTGGTAAGACCAGTGTCTTGTGATTTTGGGGTATAATCAGTATCTCCTTAGTTTGCCAAGTTAAATGAAATTAGAAAATTAGAAACAATTAAATAAATTAGTAAATGAGAAACACTTTTGTTTTGACATTTTGACATCACCATCACTGAACCAAATGTTCTTTCAGAGGAAAAGCTGGAAGAGGAGGTTTTTTATTTTAGATGACCAAACTGTGAGCTACTATAAATCTGAAATGGTGAGACGCCCGAATGAAAACCTCTTTAAAAGAAAGCAAGTGATTTATATTTATCATGAATAGTTATGAACACCTGTCTCTTTTTAGGATAAGGAACCGTTGCGCAGTATTCGACTCCGGGATGTACTGAGAGTTAACGAGTGCCTTGTAAAATCAGGGTGAGAACTTTTTTTTTGTGGTTCTTCGTGTTGGTTTTGGTCACAATTCTGTACTGTATGTATGTATATATATATATATATATATATATATATATATCATGATATAACATGAGGAATGACACATCATCCATTTGCTGCTGATTTGCTGCTCAAGGAACATTTATTGTTATTATTAATGTTGAAAACTGCTGTTGTGCTGCTTAATATTTCTGACAAATATATTATTATTATTTTTTTTGGATTCTTTGATGAATGGAATATTCAAAAGAACAGCATTTACAGGAAAAATAAATTTTGTAACAAATGTCTTTACTAACTTTTGATCAATTTAATGCATCTTTTCTTGATAAAAAAAACACAAGTTAAAATTAAAATAAACTTTCTGAATCCAAACTTTTGATATACAGTTTATTATAGTGTGGGTGTACAGCTTGCTAGAACTGGGTTTCCTTCGGATCTTCATGGCATAGATTCAGTAAGGTTCTGGAAACGTTGCTCAGAGCATTTGGTTCATATTATCATGATAGCATCACGCAGTTGCTGCAGATTTCTCACCTCGGTTATAAAAAGTGTGATGTATGAGCTACTGTTGCCTTTCTGTTAGCTCAAACTAGTCTGGCCATTCTCTCCTGACCTCTGGCATCGGACTACTGTTTACTGAATATTTTCTCTTTTTCGGACATTCTCTGTAAACCTATAAATAAATAAATATAAATATCTGTCTATTATAAATAAATATCTGCCTATTTAATTGCCTTGTCTTAATTTGAAATGCTATTTGTACTCGTTGTGAATACACAGGCCACAAGAAGCAATTAGGTTGTTTTTTTTATCACTTTTACTCACGACATGCTACTTGGCTTCATAGGATTCCATTCATTATGCTAAGCTAAGCTAGCGTCGGCGCTGCCAAGCTAAGACATTGCATGCACTTTGAAAAAAAAATGCTTTTGCCAAACTATTTTAATGTAGGGAACACTGTGAATGAGCCCTATTTCAAAAAACGGTGGAGTGTTCCTTTAACAAGCTGTTGAACAGGTATACTCTATTAAGTTACCCCTGAGTATGTGTGTATGTATACACACACACTATCATTCTATTGTTCAAATGTCAAAAAACTAAAGAAATTAACAATTATGTGTGTTTTTTGTTGTAGGGATCTGCTGTCTCGTGATAACCTTTTTGAAATCATCACAAGTACCAGAACCTTCTACATTCAGGTAATTCTGGGCTATATGGATTCGATGATAGTAATCCAGGGGCCTGTACCATGAAGCCGGTTTAGGTGCCTAGCCAGCTATGTTTCAGTTTAGTTTGCGCTTACCCTTGGTTTTAGGCACCATGAAGGTGGTTTGGCTTTTAGCAGTGTTCATCGCCATAGTAACTTACGCTCCACGGCTGACCTGGTCCGGGGCAGGTTATGTTCCAGGTAAGAGGTTGCAAACTGAACTTGGACCAATCAGCTGTGAGCAAAGTCACACATGTCTGATGCGATAAAGTCACTCCACCTTTTCTACTCCAAATTAAAGGTCACTACATAGCAAATTATTTTAAAGACAAAATCATCTGGCTTTTAGTAATGCTTATTTAGAATAATAAATTTGTATGATTTAGAAATTATTTATGTAATTATTATACCCTTAAACGATCTCACATGTAATTTCAGTTCTTCAATTCTTATTATACGCAGATTTTAAATGAATACATATATAAAGGTAATATAATTATGCTTTAGAATCTATAAATAAAGCTATGAAATGACATATGAGCTTAAATGTTCATTTCTCTAATATACCTTTATCAACTGTATAAACTAACTTCACAACTTTAGCACTGATATACAGTAACGAGACTTTCTTTTAGTTGTCCTCTTTCATAGACAGCTATTTTTTTCTTGCTGTGTAAATGTTTAAATTTGTATTATTTGAATACTTTTATTTAATAAGTGAATTGCGAGAAGTAGCTCTCGCGAGAAATTCATTTCAATGAGTTTTGAATGAGTTTCACTGTTTCTCAGCATGTGATTGGCTGTTCGCTGCTGATGTCACACCTAAACTCCTAATCTCAGGATTAAAGCCTGAGTTGACAGAGAAAGTTGATGATCAGCATCATGGTACCAACAAAGCCTGGTTGGATTGGTTTGGTTTTGTCAACTCAAAACTAATCCTGCAACCCTGAGTTTGTTCAACTACTATCATGGTACAGGCCCCAGGTGTTAGTGATAAAAGTTATTAAATAAATAAAAATAATCATGTTTAGGTAGATGAACCACATGATGTGCATAATGGCATCCAAATCTGCAGCTGTGTGAAATGTATTTTAAGATGAACTGTTATTTTAATGATCCTTGCATAAATGCTCTATCACTCAAGCGAAACGTAAAAAGCTCATTATAAATGCTTTTCAAGTGTGGGACAGGTGTTTGTACAGTGTTTGCCTGTTCATGTTCTGTCTATATGCAGTCAGACACCCCAGAAGACATGAAGGGCTGGATCATGGATATTTCCTCAAAAATTGAAGACTTTAGAGGGCCATCTAAGGTAAAAATGTCCTTAAAGTGTTTTAAAAATCTAATATCAGATTATATATCAGAAAATATATTATCAGAAAATCTAATATCAGATTACTCCTTCTGAGAATATTTAAAAAAAAAAACTTCTGCTGATTTACTCACCCCCAAGTCATCCAAGATGTCCATGTCTTTCTTTCTTCAGTCGAAAAGAAATTAAGGTTTTTGATGAAAACATTCCAGTATTTTTCTCCATATAATGGACTTCAATGGGAACCAAACGGTTCAAGGTCCAAATGAGAGTTTCAGTGCAAACTACAAACTGTTCAAAGGGCTTTAAACGATTCCAGACGATGAATAAGGGCCTTATCAAGCGAAACGATTGCTCTTTTAAAAAAAAGTTATTTATAAAACTCGTTTAAGTTTTATAAGTATGTGATGTGCATTTGTGACTCTCCTGTTCAAATTCGTTCATCAAAATGAACAAATCTTTTCCCGAGTCAATTTGTTCATTTCGTTCGTTGAATGAACCAAATGACACGAAAAAAAGATTTGTTCATTTTGATAGCCAAGTTCTAACGGGAGAGTCACAAACGCACAAGTTTGCACTGAAACTGTCTTTTGGACATTGAACCGTTTGGTTCCCATTGAAGTCCATTACGTATATGGAGAAAAATCCTGGAAAGTTTTCATCAAAAACCTTAATTTATTTTCGACTGAAGAAAGAATGACATGGATATCTTGGATGACATGGTGGTGAGTAAATTATCAGCAAAATTTTTTTTTAAAAGTGAACTACTCCGTTAAAATCACGACATCAGCATCTACAAAATTAACAATTTTTGCTTCATTTTGTAAATAATTTCCCAATTCTCTCTCAAACTGTGCACCTTCAAAAAACGCATGAGCATGTCTTAGTCGTCTTCTCTTGATTGACAGTTCCGTTCTTCCAGCAAAGTCTTTTCTGCGCAGAGGAAGCCTCAGCTGACGAAGAGCTGCTCCACTGTAGATTCTTGGCAACCGTGGACCCCGGTGCCCAATCAGGAGCAGCGTTTAAAGGAGGAGGGTCAAAAAGATGGGCCGTACAGCTCTCTCCCCTCACTCTCGCACACAAGCCACGTCTCTCAGTCAAAAGATCGACATCGGCACCATTCCCAGCCTCAACTCGCTCCCAGCAACACAGACTTTTCTCACAGTCTCGACCATCTCCGCTCCACTGATGTTTAATTGCTTTAACGGATACTTCTGGCCAGCACAATGATAGTGTGTGATTTTAGCTCTTTGTTGTAGAGCTGCACGATTCTGGACAAATTGAGAATCACGATTTTTTTGTTTAAAATAGAAATCACGATTCTTCCATGATTCTGAAAAGACAACTAAACAAATTACCGTAATTAACTAGAGGTTCTGACAAAATGTTAATTGCTGCAGTCTATTTAAAAATATTTAATTAATTTGAATTAATTATTTTAAAAAATTGGTTTGAGTGAATGATTCAATGACTCACTCATAAAGACTTCACTTGGTTCATTACTAGATGAATCAGCATTTTTAAAAACAAATCATGAATGATTCCATGACAAATAAATGTAACATTCACTTGTTGCCACCTACTGGTGAAATTATGTAATTGATGCGTTCTTTATTTGAAGCATTGATTTACTTTTAAAAGGTGATTTACTCTATTTTGATTGCTAGTGTAGACATAAGCGTTTATATCTGAACTAAGCACTTCTAGTACTTCCGTGATGACTTGAATTACTGTAACACAGAATTAATGATACTGTGTGGTTGAAATGACCGTTTGTGAAGCTGTTTCATACCAATACGTGACTTGTTTGGGTCAGTGGAAAGTGTGGAAGCATGAACACAGATTTGAATGTTCCCTGTGATCATACTTGCAAAGGATTAGTTGCAGAGGCCAATCCTCCCAAAATGGTGGCACCGGCCCAGCATGCAACGCAGTGTGAACCAGTTTCACATTATCTATAGACATAGGAGATTCGATGTCGTTTTAGGAAAAAGATCGCCTCGGTATTCGAATCACAATCTTTTACGATTAATCGTGCAGCTCTGCTTTGTTGCTTTTGTTGTTCAGTGGTTCACAGAAGTGCTTTAGTCATTGTAATGCTGCTCACCCACTCTAAACGAATAGCTCACCCCAATTCTGTCATTATTTACTCACCCTCCTGTCAAGATTCAACAAGCAATGTATGGCAAGAATTGTTTAATTCTTCTAGCAATTGAATTTTTGTGTTTTACAGGAAAAAAAATAACATTCTTTAGGAACAACATGATGAAGAAGAGTTAATGATGACAGATTTGTCATTTCGGGTGATATTCCTTTAAAAGAATGTTTCTTTTTTATGTATGTAGGAATGTTAAACCAGGAAGGATCAGCTGGTGAAAATGTCTTTTTTTTTGATAAGCATCTTGATACATTTCTTCTTTGATTTACATCATAACTTTGTTAAATGTGAAATGCCTATTTACATTTCTAGATCCAATGTGGTCTCAATCTTCTTGACCCACTTGTACACTTGAAAATATTGTTGGTATGTCTGGTATATTTCACCTGGGCTTGGTTGCATAAACCACTAAGACTAGTCTTAATTAGACAACTTTTTTCTTTAAGCCTTTTCGTTGCTTTTTTAAATCAGTTAGCCTACATAAAAATGTAGAGAGGCTTAATTTGATACTGAAAAGTAGCCTAAGACTGACTGCCCCTAACTAACTGCTAGTGGGTCATACTAGAATTTAAGACACTGTCTTAACATAACGTTTATGCAACCAGCCCCTGAACTTGTTTTGAAGACATTTCCGTTTCATCATCCCCAATGAAGCCACTTGAAGGATTATAGAAACTTTTTGAGACATTTTATGATAAACTGGAAACATACATATTTTCATACAGATTACTTTGGAAAGGATGAAAATATTCATATAATGCTTTTGTCGTTGTTGTCGATGTGAATGGTACTATGAAATGTTTGAGGTAATGTTTCTGTTGCTCAAAATGAGAGTCAACGGATGTACTTTTGCGTCTTTGCTTGCATCGTTGCTTTGCACATGAAATAAACTAACTGGAGAAGGAAATATTGTTTAGTCTTTGCTTCCCCAGTCCAAAGAGCGTCCACACTGATTAGAAATTCATTCAGACCTGCTAAAAATAAACCATGATAAACCCATAAACCAGAGAGATATTTCTAAATGGGCGGAGCTTGGCAGCCAGAACGTTTTCTCGATGGGTTTTAATCAGCTCCTTGGTCTTAATTAAAAAAAACCCTGCTATTTCAACAATTGTATTTCTCTTTCCCTATTCAGTTACTAATAAATTTTATGAACGACATTATTTAGATGGAAATTATCCTTTAGACCTTAGCCGAGCCGAAGTTGACGTAAGTGTCACCTGGCAACTATTACTTTTCTCAGCGCTGGTGAAGATAGACCAATCACAAACGTTTGTGCTTATTCGATGATTATTTTTGATTTTTTCATTTTATACAGATTGCTCGCACGGCTGCGCATTTATATGTCAGATACCGATCCTTGAAATTTACCTTTTTAAACTATCAGAAGTTTTATGTACAAACAAATCCAATAAAAACGATAAAACTCATTGAGATTCCAATGCGATTTAACGTGAATTCGTCTTTTTGAGCCAAATAGCGCCCCCTGCACGACAATATTATGTCTCGGGAAGAACCCACAGCATGCATGATTCGCTAGTCGATAGAAAAAAAGGTCTAGTGTTTGTAAACTATGGCTGACGATACCCTCATGAATCTTAGATATGTGACGCATGTATTCTTTTTTCACCTATGATTTGGAATAAATGATGGAATTTGAAATAACGCGCACAAGACCTTCGCTGTTTGGGGACATTGGTAAGTTTACATGCAGATTACAAGATGTTACACTGCAATGACCAGCAGTCTGATAATCATTTGACTGACAGTTAACTGTAACTATATGACACATTTTAATATAATTGTGCCGACCAAGGCTAGATGACAAATATTGCTGCCAGAACTGTTGTGTGATCACATGCTGTTTGGCCTTGAATCAGTCACCAATGACAATTAGCATGTTACTAAAGCCCTGGATCAGTGTGACCTGAGTCAGTCAACACGTAACTTAGATGAGTCAGTTTCACTGTCCTGTGCATGTCCTTTTTAACTGTCCCTTTTCTGTTCACTGGAATAAATAAATAGTTTTGACACCAGGCTGTTACATGATAATGTCCAAAACGTCCTTTCCTAGAATGCAGAATAGATTCCTTGATAGCACACGTACATCACAGAGACGTCTATTTGATGTGTTTTTTTGAGTGTTTGCTCATCTGCAATACGACACTTCCTGTCAGATGTCAAATAGACATTTAGAAGATGTCTTTAAGATGTTATGATTTAGAACGTATGTTACACTGACGTGACATCTAAAAGATGTCTATCAGATGTTAGTAAATACAATGCTTTCCATGAAGGGATCTTTAACAGACGTCTTGCAGACATACGTGTGCTATCTGGGTTACCTCTAGATCTTCAAATAGACTACAACACAACAACTTAAAGGAGTAGTTCACTTTTAAAAAAAACATTTGCTGATAATTTGCTCACCCCATGTCATCCAAGATGTCCATGTCTTTCTTTCTTCAGTCGAAAATTAAGGTTTTTGATGAAAACTTTTCAGGATTTTCTCCATATAATGGACATCAATGGGAACCAAAGGGTTCAAGGTCCAAATGAGAGTTTCAGTGCAGCTTCAAAGGGTTTTAAACGACACCAGACAATGAATAAGGGTCTTACCACGCCCACACAGTAAATCAAAAAGGTTCAGAGAGAAACACTCAATAATATAAACAAATAAATAAATTAATACATCCTTGGACGTACAGTAACACTAAATAATTAAATGAATGAATACGTCCTTGAACGTAACAATATGGTTTAGTTTTACGATATCTTTATGAACTTTTCAAAGCGTCAAAATGTCAATTGCGTAGCTGTTGTAGTTCACTTTTGGGTGAACTAACTCTTTAAAATTACTGATGGATCATTTGGAAATCACTCATCTACCATAAACACCTATCTAAAGCTATGTCTACCCACAGCACATGGTCTGGGGTTCTGGACTGATCGTTCAGCAGTGCACGAGGCCGCGGCTCAGGGCAGAGCTGTGCAGCTCCAAAAACTGATTGAGAACGGAGCATCTGTCAACATTGTGGCCGTGGACTCTATCACACCCCTCCACGAGGCCTGTATACAGGGCCAAACACAGTGTGTGAAGCTGCTCCTGGAAGCTGGAGCTCATGTAAGGAGCTTCTCCATTCTGTAGGCCTCTTGAATCCCTCACATCAGTTGTTTATTTGCTAGTGTCATTGTCAACAGGTTGATGCTCGTAACATTGACGGCAGTACTCCGTTGTGTGACGCCTGTGCTGCTGGTAGTCTGGAGTGTGTGAAGTTGCTGTTAGAACATGGAGCCATGGTGAACCCTCCCCTCTTCACCTTCTCACCCCTGCATGAAGCCTGCATGGGCGGTAAGGTGACCTGATGCTTGATTTAACCTACACAATATAACCCAATTTACAGTTTTATGTGAAAGATTAGGCATAAACCACGCATAAACAATATTCTTTCAAAAATACAAACATGTACATACATGTTGCTCACATATAATGGTAGCCCTGTTTGTGCTAAATATAGTGTAATTTCACCTGTGCCATTAATATGTTTATAAGCAACTGAAAAAAGCACAAATTTCAGGGCATGTCAGAACATCTCAAGGACCCCAAATACACCTTGGACAGACCCCAGAGGGTTAAGGCTGTCAATACAGCATAGATACGATGCCTGCAAATATACAGCATACTCGCATAAAGTGATACTATATATACCAGCAAATACAGTTCTTTATATAAAGTTGGATATACACTCACTGGCCACTTTATTAGATACACCTTGCTAGTATTGGGTTGGACCCACTTTTGCTTTTAGATCTGTCTTAATTCTTCATGGCATAGATTCAGCAAGGTGCTGGAAACATCCCTAAGAGATTTCTGTCCGTATTGACATGATAGCATCACGCAGTTGCTGCAGATTTGTCAGCTGCACATCCATGATTTTAAAATTTAATATTTGATGAGAGAAAAACAATGAATATTATTCAAAGACCAATTCTTTCAGAATGATTAAAATTGACTTTTTTTTGCCTGCCAGGTAACGCTAAATGTGTTCAGCTCATGATTGATGAAGGTGCGTTTATGGAAGCCCATGACTGTCACTTCGGCACCCCTCTGCATGTGGCGTGTGCAAGGCAGCATCTTGGTTGTGTCAAGGTTCTGCTGAACGCAGGTGAGTTTCGGCATTTCCCGCTTTTTGTGTTTATTTTTGATTTGGAATACTGGTCAAATTTTATAATAAGGTCTCATCTGTTAAAGTCGACATGAAACAGAAGTTGTGATAGTCTTTTCTTCCATATTGTGACAAATCCGAGTTTAAAAGTGGCTTCTTGAATGAGACAAAAATGTAGGGAGAGACCAATAGGAATTGATTGGATGGTTTGCTATTGGTCAACCTCATGTGAGTGACAGGTTGCCCCGCCCTCACGTCAGTAAACACATCATCCGACTAGAGATGTCACTGAGGTGAAGTTAAGTTAAATCATTTATAATAATTACTAAAATATTCCATTGAAGATGGGAACCGTCAATTTTGATTTCATGGTGATTTTCAACGATGTCCACCAAATCGGTTTTTTTTCACGCGCCTGGCGTATGTTTTCAATTCTTTTGAAAGAAATATTTTTCTTTATATAATGAATAATGCTATAATTAATACAGCATTATTAATCTTTTAAAATAGAATTGCTTGTTGCTTAATTCATGTTAGCTCACAGCACATTAACTGTTAACAGATTTTTTTTTTTTTTTTTCAATTTTTTTTTCCCTCTCTCTTTTGTCTCTTTCTCCTCAAACATTTTAACCATGATCAACTAATTTACCTTACAGATTAACAGGGAAAGTGGCTGTTGTTATTGTTGTTTGTCTGTCTCCTTGTCGTGTTCTATGTTATATGTTACACTTTGTGCATGGTGCTTTAATCCCCTCCTTCACTTATGTTCGCTTATGGTTACTTGAATGGTTACTGTATATGCATTTATTGTCTGCATTGTAACTTTTTTTCTCTCCTTGCTGTATTAAAAATAAAGTTCAAGTTTATTTGGTGGCGGGCCAAAAAAAACAAAAAAAAACTAATGTTAACAGATACAAGCCATAAGCCAGCAGCCATATCACCCTGTAGCCCAAGACTGGTTGCCCACTGAAGCTAAGCAGGGCTGAGTATCTGGATGGGAGACCTTCTGAGAAAGCCAGGTTGCTGCTGGATGAGGTGTTAGTGAGGCCAGCAGGGGGTGCTCACCCTGTGGTCTGTGTGGGTCCTAATGCCCCGATATAGTAATGGGGATACTATACTGTCAAAAGAGCACCGTCCTTCGGATGAGACGTTAAACCGAGGTCCTGACTCTCTGTGGTCATTAAAAATCCCAGGATGTCTTTCGAAAGAGTAGGGGTGTAACCCCGGCATCCTGGCCAAATTTGCCCAGTGGCCTCTGTCCATCATGGCCTCCTAATCATCCCCATATATACCAATTGGCTTCATCACTGTCTCCTCTCCACTAGTAAGCTGGTGTGTGGTGAGCGTTCTGGTGCAATATGGCAGCCGTCGCATCATCCAGGTGGACGCTGCGCACATTGGTGGTGGTTGAGGAGATTCCCCCTCTATGTGAAGCGCTTTGAGTGCCCAGAAAGGCGCTATATAAATGTGATGAATTATTATTATAACAACATTTGATTCTAAAAATGTATTGGTAAATATTGAAATGAAATAAGATGAATAAATGCTGTAGAAGGATTGTTCATTGTTAGTTCAATACAGTTAAAACAATTCATTTGTTTTAACTGTATTTGTAAAGTGATTAACCTTAAGGTGATTTAACCTTATTGTAAAGTGATTAATTGTGATGCACACTTACTTAAACGGAACATGAATCAAATCTCTTGTTTATTTGTTGTAGCACATAATAAAAAATACACTTTTGTGCACGTTCTGTCTACGTATGATGTCTATGCATTCCATGTTTTTAGGTGCAAATGTAAACGCTGCTAAACTTCACGAGACCGCACTACATCATGCTGCTAAAGTGAAAAATACGGAACTAATTGAGCTTTTGGTCGAATTTGGGGGAAATGTTTTAGCCAGAGACAACCTCGGCAAAAAGCCCATTCAGTACACCAGAGCCGGCTCAGCATCCGCCCTCTGCCTGGAGCTTTATGAATGTAAGGACTCCGTTTATACGTTTTTGAACTGTTATGGTGATGGAAGATGTTCATATTAGGAGACATAACATTTGTACTATGAAACTTGGTCTAACATTCAGAACTCCATTTAACTATCAAAACTTTCAAGTCCATTTATTGAAACTAAACTACTAAAATTAAAGGATGTGTGTTTTCCTTCAAGACACTGCAGCAAACATTGACCTGTCTTTCTTTTCTTTTTGTCACAAGACACTTAATATTAAATAATAAAACATAATATTACGGCTTTAAAGTCAGAGTAAATTGTAAGTAACTTCTTGTTTTGCTGTCTTTCAGCCACACCCCTCAGTCTTCAGCAGTTATGCAGAATTGCTTTCAGAAATACCCTCGGGAAAAGGGCGCTGGGGGTGTTGACTCAACTGGGCCTCCCAAATCGAATCATCTGTTTCCTGTCTTATTTGCCAGCCCCTCCCCTGGAGCTCGACGGTTTACCACCCTGCTTCTGTCCAGGTCATCAATAATGACCACCGCACTGACTGCGATTAAGAATAAGGGACTTGGATCACTCGTTGTGAAGCGCAGCTACTGTAACAGCTGTACTCGGTATTTGTCATGTATTTGTTGATGTATTTCCCCCTGCAGGGAACCAATAGAAGTCATTGTCACTTGGTATGGATGCAGTGTACTGCCAAAATTCCTAGAATAATTTGACTGGGAAAGAAGCACCTTTCGCAAGTAATAATGGTATTTTCTGTTTTGCATCACGTTTGACTGAGTGTGGCACAATAAGACAGAGATTGTTTTCATGCAGTCTTTCCAACCGTTCTATTAGTTGTATAATTAACTTTAATGATTTCATTTGTTATAGATTTGTAAAATAAATGCAAAAAAATACAGTAAAATACAGTCTTATTTAAATTCAGGTTTTATACGAATTAAGCTAATTGTATTTTAGCTAGTTCTTATTTATGTGAAATATACATTGTGCTTTTCCCCCTGTTGTACATAGTTTATTTTATAATGTTGTTTTGGTTTGACTTTGTGCGTAATAGAGAATAATTGTACAAATTATATACAACAAATATTGTGATTGCACAATTCACAATTACACACTATTCCATTTATGTTTTACTTGACTGGCGGTGAGAATTGACCAGACTTACTACTTGAAAAGACGAATGGCTTTGATTATCAGCCACAACTCTTAAGTCTTCATTTAATTTAGCTGAAGTTTGTGTATTCTGTATTCAAACTCTATTAAAGTTTTAATAATATAATTTTTTGCTTTCTCTCTACACATCATTTTGCTGAATTAACTTTTATTACAGTAGCTTCATTTTACACTATTATCGTCTTTAAAATGTTCAACTCGGATGCAAGAACAAGATGTAAGTATCATGTTAAGAAGAAAATATGTTAAATAAAAGTGCGCAAAATACAACATTATACTGTTGCACTTTTACTATGTTAATTTTTTTTTCATCATACATGCCAGCCACCATAGGGTCAAAGACTGTAGGTGAACATTCGAGAGCAAGTTATCTGAACGCCAGCTAACATGACATAAAAAGTTAGCTAAGTAAAAAGTAAAAACGTTAATAAGGACTATAGTGAAAACCAGAAATATTGAATTACTACATAAAAACACAAAACAGCACATTCTCACAGGTCTGTGCCCCGCCCCTTTTCAGCGTAGCGCTCGTTGTCTTTTGCCTTCCGGTCTGTATTTTCATAGCGATCTTGCATAGGTATGAATGAACTGCTCGTAAAAAAATTCCCGTTCGACATGTGTTAAGACATCTGCTTTAGAATGTTCATGATATACATTACAATGCTCATGATAACGTTTGTTAACTCTACAATAAGTAAATCCACTTCACCAGCTAACAGCGATGCCATAGAAATATACAGAACCGGAAGTTCAAAGACAATTTTCTAAAGATGACGGCGCCCACGTTTCTCTGGTGCATAAGGTCTATACATCTAGTTGGTTTGGTTTCACAGCCCGAAGTTGCTCAATGTTGTTGTGTCATTGTATTACACAACAACAACGAATTGACTTAATTCGTACTGTGAGTGACGACGACAACTTGACCGTTCCAAGATAGCGGGTGGCCCGACGTGTCTGGAGCGTTCTAACGTACATAAGTGTAAATATCTATAGCAGCCTCAGCGGCTGGACTTTTATTTTGACATGATTTCTGGAATTCTGAAGCCGGAAGTCACTCTGAATCGTGAAGTTCTGGGGGAAGCTGCTTGGTCAACTCTTATTCAAAACTTTAGACAGACTTCTTTAACTGTTGTTTTTACAAGCCGAATCTTTAGCCTCCTAACTAAATCCCGTTTGTAGGGGTTACGTTGCTTCCAGACGAGTGTGAAGCGACTTTTAAAGTGCTCCCCATGGCATTATTTTGGGCGAGAGAGCAGTAATTAGCGGAGCCCTGTTGATCAGATCAGCCAGAGGTCGCAGAAACTGCAGAGTAAGCGGTGAGTTTCCTTCTCCACGCCGTATAAACCCTCTGCTTCATATTTATTACCGTCCTTGGGTGTTTACATGCATTCTCATGTGTGTTGGTACCTGTAAACATTAGGTATAAGTGCTTCTTTGTGCGACATAAAGGCTGTGCCTCATATCCAGTGAACTGTCTACATACAGCATTTTGGCACATGAATACATGTAGTCTAGGGCTCTTTAATGGCATGTGGTCTGTTTAATAACTTGTCAAATGTATACTTAAACGATCTACGAAGTTTCTTTTTCCAGGTATTTTATTATTGAGCAACATTTTTATGTTCTTTCGAGGGGTTTGACCTAATTTGATGGTTTATTCCACCACAAACATCTCAATACTGTTAGTTTTAAATCACTATGTTTGTTCAAATCTCAAACCACCCGGGGAACATTCTGGTTATGGAGCATGGAAACCACAGGCAAGGTAATGGGATGGTATGAAACATTCATACCAGTAGAAAGTGCATACATAGAGCACAACAACGAGTTTAAAATTGCCAGTATGAAAGTGAATGGTCTCTGCATTCTCACTAAATTACAGAATAAGGTGAACTATTTCTTTAAGAAAAATTTAAAAATAATGAGCAAAGTTTCAAAAAGAATACATTTTTGATCAGTCATGAAATCAAAATTAACCATTCTTATATTTTTATGGAATATTGCAGCATAAATTATTTATCTGTGTACATTTTTTAAATTCACATGCTCTGCTGCTCACAACCCATTTTACTTCTATAATGTGTATTTTACTTTTTATATTTAACAATATTTATATATTTTATATATACACACACATACACACACAAATGGATGTTGGTGGCTCTTAAAAGAATGCAACCAGACTGTATCTGAGTTTCTTAAACCAAAAGCTATTTTCAGTAGTCGCATCAGCATAAGTGACGTCAGTGGGAAAGGAAAGTTGCTGAAGAGGAAGAACATGTTATTTAATTTTGACAAATGATTACAAAGACGTTTTATTTTTCTTCCTTGGAACATGCGCAGATGGATCACTCGTTTGAATTGTTGACTGTAAAATAGACGCTTTGATGTTTGTGTCTCAGGTTTAGGTTGAGCTAGTAAAAATGGTTCAGGGGTCAATGACCTGTGCTCTTCTCTTAGGTTAATTTTTTTCCTGGCTGTACTCTGAGAATGACATAGACATTTATCCATTCTATAAATAGATTGCAGGGCTACCGTTTACAGATGGGAGTGATTTCTTAGAGAAACTGAATAGCTTCCAATATAAGTCTTAAAAATATGAGAAAGAAAGTAAATAATTATTAATTATATTATTCAATATGCTGTCTGTAAACTCAGTGCAAGTCACCCAGATGACTGTCGAAGACATGCACGGGCGGCTGTCAGGTGGTGCGTTTCACTTTTCTCAGTGATTTTATGGATGAATCAGCTGCTAGACCAATCACAGTTATTGGATTATACAGTACTGTTCAATAGTTTGGGGTCAGTAAGATTTTTAAATAAATTATTTTTATTTAGCAAGGATGTAGGAATTGATCAAAAGTGACAGTAAAGAAAGCATTAATGTTACAAAAGAGATTTCTGAACACTGATCATGTATTGTATTAAACTATAATTTTAATAAAATGAATGCAGACTTTGTGAGCACAAGAGACTTTAAAAATATTGTAAATCTGACCAACACCAAACCTTTGAACACTAGTGTAACTTATTTCTGATTTCCTCTTTTCTCTCTCTCAAAAAAGGAATTAATCAATACACACACATACATATTTAGTTACACAAATGTTATTAAGTTTTGATTTGTATGTCAAGCTTTCTGTGAATATTGGGTTATTAATATATGCGTGTGGCGTGCACTCTCTCTGTCTTGATCACAGGTGTTCTCTGAGGACTGGAAGATGACCGAGTATAAGTTGGTTGTTGTGGGAGCAGGTGGTGTTGGGAAGAGCGCATTAACCATCCAGCTTATTCAGAATCACTTTGTGGATGAATATGACCCCACTATTGAGGTACTCAATGAAATGACCATCTGATCCTAATAATCCTTTAGGTGTGGTGTAAACATCCTTTACACAGTATTGTACAGGTTGATTCATGTAATCGTGAGACTATAAGCCTCAATGCAAATATACAGTGCTGATCACGTCGTTCCCTGCAGGACTCCTACAGGAAGCAGGTGGTGATTGACGGTGAGACGTGTCTGCTTGACATCCTGGACACTGCAGGTCAGGAAGAGTACAGCGCAATGAGGGACCAGTACATGAGGACAGGAGAGGGTTTCCTCTGCGTCTTCGCCATAAACAACAGCAAATCCTTTGCCGACGTGCATTTGTACAGGTCCGGTGAATAGTGAATACGGCTTCAGTTTAATTTTATTATGAATCCTCTGGATTTTAAGTTGTCAAAAAAAAATATTTTAGCTCTTTGTTCAATTTCATTAATTAAAATGAGTATATACGACACAATCCTTCATAGAAGTGATTCCAGCTTAATTTCATTATATGTAATCGATGTAATCTTTTAAAAATTTGGTTTATCAAATTTTTTTTAGTTGAGTCAACATGAATATTTTTCGTTCGTCTTAAACGGATGTCACTCAAAAAATGAATTTTGGTCTCTTGTTAAAATAATTAATTAAAATAAGCAAAAGTAAAATGATTGTTTAATATTGTCACAACTTAATTTAATTGTGTTTAATCAACCTAATTCATTTGTGTGAAATCTACATGAATCATTGTTGTTGACATCTAACTGGGCAGTTACCATTATGCAGAAGAGTGGTGACTGTGTTTAGGTCAGTATTGTGTTCAGACTCAATATTACACTATATGTGCTTTAAACCTCCTATTCAGGCTGTGGGTGCTCAGTATGCACTATGTGTAAACCTCACTTGTCCTGCACAAGTGATATAATATAATTGTGTAAAAAATAGTTTAAAAGTGTCTATCATGAGTCAAAATAACTAAAATTATAATGTTGGTGAATTAAAGCAGGACAAAACTAAATGTAGTTAACCTGACAAAACTTTATCTAGTAGGAATGACTAAATTAATTTAAATTCATACAACAAGATTAAAACAAATTATTTCAAACTAATTTAAATTTGTTGGAAAAATGTAATTCAATTTTGTGGAAAACCTTTCCTTAATTTAATTAAGTTCGTTCAACAGATTATTTTTTTGAGTGATAGATGAACCACTTTCAAAGCTTTTAAGTTTAAGACATGTCAATATTATATTATATTATATTATATTATAAATATGAAGGAGCCTTCGTAATATGTGGTGTGCAATGTCTATAATGGTACATTTAATACATTTTAGAGAGCAGATCAAGCGCGTGAAGGATTCAGATGACGTTCCCATGGTCCTAGTTGGGAACAAATGTGATTTGGCCAGAACGGTGGACACCAAGCAAGCTCAGGAACTTGCCAGAAGCTACGGCATAGAGTTTGTAGAAACCTCTGCCAAGACCAGACAGGTGGGCAAAGACTGATTATCAGTACTTTTTAGGTGTTAGCGCAGTTTGCTTATGCTCGATTGCTTGTAACACTGAAGATTAGCATAAAGCTTCACACATAGCATATGTGTTAATGAAATATCCATATATGTGTTTTTCAGGGAGTTGAGGATGCTTTTTACACCCTCGTCCGTGAGATCCGGCATTATCGCATGAAAAAGCTCGACAGCAGAGAAGATAGGAAGCAGGGCTGCCTGGGTGTGTCCTGTGAAGTCATGTGACTGCACTGTCTCCCCCTTTGTTTTTTTGTGTTTTTTTTAGCAGTTTCTTGACCTGGCAGCTGGAAGCCTCATGACCATGTGTGTGCGTGTGCGCAGAGTTCGCCCTCTGCTGGCTGAAAGGGATTAATGCACAACTGGTCATCTTTCCTGTTGGCCTGCTGTAATAGAAAAAATGAGGCCATTGGACATTAGCTCACTTGTCTCATTTAGTACTTGGGTTGTCCCTCTTCCTTTGGAAGAAAAACTTATACGGGCATTGAGGTTGGGCATTGAGTTGTTATTTTTTTCACTTCTGAACCCTTATGAGCACAACATTACATTGGTGTTGATTAAAAAAATTCTAAATTTCTGCAGAAGAGTGCATCTCTTAAAAACCTGCTCAAAATTCAAATTTCACCAGATAATCTGAAGAATAAATAATTAAGGAAATATATATCATTTTTATCAGAAATATATTTATATTAATAGAATTATATATTAATTTTCTATATATAAATAATAACAAATTCATGAACATTTATCACATCCCCAACACATAATGCATGTGAATTTATTCCCTTTATGATTCATATTGGTGTAATGCAATACATTACTACTGTAATATAATATTTTCTTCAGTAGGCATAATAGTAGTCCAAGTAGTTCACACTTTAAATGAACAGTTCACAGTTTTAGTTTTTTTCTCATTACCATCAGCAAGTATGACTGTTGCAAAAAAATCTAAATAGTCCTAAAATAATATTCATTTTTATTTACCCAAAATATAATTTCATAATGATTCTGTTGATTTTTGACTCGTTTTTGGCAGGTTTTTTTGAATCACCCAATATTTTGTTCATTACAAGAAATGCGTATTACATGGAAGAGAAGGAACTGGAAAAAGTTTTTAAATTGGAATTAATCTAGATTATTAGCATATACCTTAATGTGGAAGCTTTTATTTTGAAGGTTTTAGAAAACTCAGACCTGATGTTGTGTTTCAGAAGAGAGAAAGTGAAACGTCCTTTAATCTTAATCCGCAGGTTCAATGCTCAGGAATACTGTGAACGCAGAAGTTCGTATGGGATTATTTCTTTCCCCTTTGCCATTCTTCTCATTTTTTTTCATTCGTTGTAGCCAAAGAGTTTATTTAGCATTTACTTTTGCCATCTTTTTTTCTGTCATCTAGTTCCATTTACTCCAGAATTTTGTTCTTTTATTCTCTTTGCCCTCAGATGTTAATTGTATATTTTGACGTATAATACAGAATGATTTAGCCTAGATACAGAGAAGTCAATCAGATTTTAAGCATGAGGTGTGACGGATTTTACTTAAAGGGCCTTTTGAATCATGGTGCTGCTGGTGTACACGCCAAATATATGTGCCTCCTTCTGTGTCCTATATAGCATGACATCTCTCAGCCCATGTTAAATAATGTCTTAAACCTTCCAGTGAAAGCTGTACAAATGTTTTGGTATTTCTTGTTGGGATTGTATGAGATCAGAGTAAGGTTTGTTGCTATGTTTATTTTTCATGCCTGAAGTCTCTTCTTGAGAGCCAATGAAGGCTTATCAAGAAGATCAAACGATTCTTTGTGTTGACTATCATGTTATTTATATGGCATTTGTCTGAATCTGTGCCTGATTTCATCGACGGTGAAATCTGCGGTATTCGTACTGCCGTCGCGTTTGGCCTTCTGCCCTCACTTTATAAAAAATGCCTTTACGTTAACAATCCTTTCTTTTCCAGCTATGTCAAGACTTGATTTATGATGTATTTTGCAGTTTTAGCGCAGTTTATTAGTATCACAGACTTTTCTTAATCAGAAAATCATGTGAAAATGAACATTTCATGGCCTTTTCGGCGGGTTGGATATTCATGTGTAACAGATGTTTACCATATTACAACACGTTTTACCAGTAAATTAATTGGAAACTGAGCATATTGTGTGTAATTCTCCTGCATGTGATTGGATGTTTGTGTGTGTATATCCTCTTTTCCATGTGTGAACTTGTCACTTGAATCTGTCTTGTCTGTTAAAACTTAAAATAGAGTTGAACACAGAAGCCCCTCGGATCCAGTGCGCGCACACGGCTCTGGTTACACTGGGCAACCACTGCTTAATATTGCACTGTTGCCGTGTCCAACTGCACACTTCCCCGCTACCGAGGATCAGTGTCGGACCGACCAGCTTTCTGCAGGAAGAGTGATAGTGTCAGAAACCAAAAGCCATCATGCCCAAAGTCGCTGTGCCCGGTGAGTGTCCATTCACCACCTGAATCCAACACGCAAAGAGAAGATTTGGTTATAACATTGAATCATTCATCTATGAAATTTGTTTAAAATGAGCTTTATATATGTCTATGCAAAGTTAATCGAAGGTTATTAAAATGTTGCAGAAGTTCTGGACACCAACGTGGTCTCTTGTGGAAACTGTAATCCAGGAATGGGTGTGTCCGAATAGTTATTTCAAGCCTTAAACGTTAGAAGTTCCTTTCTTTCCAAGAATAACTGCATTTGTTGTCCTGTCAGGAAGTGGTGGGATATGAGAGTATATTGGGGACTTTACTTTAATTCAAAGACTAGAGCAACTGCAGGCATTGCATTCTTCAACTGTGTCAACACCCCTGACATTTTAATAAATGAAAGCAGATTGAAAATAGAGGTGTTGGTGTTTGCTACTGCCTCATTAACACCTGTGATGGATTGATCCACACGTTTATTTATATATACTGAAGTGCAATCAGTGTGCTCTCTTGAAAATGATGTCAGATAGGCTGTCTGATGTATGCACGCAAGAGTTCATGTTAAAAAAAAAAATCTGACTCCATTAATGAGCTTGCAAACGCTTTTAAATGACAGTATGACTTATTAGTTACAACACAGGATTACCTTTTGCTAGTCATCAGATTCTAGATGCTCAAATGTCATGCTTAGGTTTGACTTGCTAAGTTATTTTTACATAATGTTTGTCCACTGGGTCGAGTTCAGTTGTACTCACCTGGCAGAATCTGCAAAACGTTGATAATTCAAGTCACACTTTATTTTGTTACAATTATTACCTTAAAAACAGATTCTGCATAAACTTATAACCACTTATAAGTGTATGTGCACTGATTATGTGGGATAGTATTGATTATTTTCTTCTCGGTAAGATATTGGGTTGATTTGGGAACTACGTTTCTAGACATGCTGCTTTCCGTGTGCAGGCTAAGATTAATCTGGATTTGAATTTGCAGACTGTTATTAGATATCAGTCACTGATATCACCAAGTTTAAAAATAGAAACACTATCATTTCAAGGCAAGGCAGCGGGGAAGGCCTTGAACTTGCTGTACTTCAGAGAGAGTTATTAACACTCGGTTAATGAGTTCACACCCAAGTAAAAGACCAGAGTCTAATACTCTGTTAAACATTGTTTCTGAATCTGATATTAAAATAGTCATGTCACTTCATATTAAGCTGAACAGGTGAAAGTCATTTGTTGATGGTGTTAGTTTTGGCAGGACTATCCGTTTGCCTGGCCAATGGCAGATAGGGGGTGTTTCTGAAACCTTTTGCTGTACAGATCAGTGCCGTATTCAAATAATTCAGAATACAATCCTCTTCATGTGATGAGAGCTACTGTTTCTGTTGTGGTCAATGTGTGTTATTGTCCTTGTGAGTGACCGTAACTCTGTTTGCCCCTCTCACATGGATCCTGTCCCATATCTGATGGGTACATGTTACTAACCCAGAGGAGGAGAAGCGTAAGTATTGGAAGGAATCATAGGCGGATGATTGTTTGTGTGTTTGGAAAGAGGGGTAAGCATGACCTGGTTGATATGGGAATCTCAAAACCAAGGGACTTGCCATGAAACTCCAGGTTGATACAAGGCATGTTTTTTTAAAGAAAGTTTTAGTGTAGGAATGTGCATTAAGGGATGTGGAATATTATTTAGTATAAATAAGTTGTTTATTTGTTTAGTGTTCACGATCCATGACATTGACATTGGCTGCATCCGAAATCACATATTTGATAAAAATTACTAAGTACTCATAAAAGAGCCTGCTAAAAGCACCAAGATGACCTACTACCAGCGAGATTCTGAAGTGAGCATATAATGGACACTTCCCATAAGGCCATGGGAGAGGATTTGTGAACGACAGTGAAGTGACGCAACTGACATTAGGCTATGTGATAAGGCTAGTCCCGGTGATGTGCTAATCCTACCCATCTGATCCCTAACCCCGCCCCTAATCCTACCCATCTCCACCCCCTGATCCCTAACCCCACCCCTAATCCTATCCATCTCCACCCCTTAGATCTGGATCCAACTCCACCCCCTGGATCTTATGTACTGCAATGAGCTGCTGCAATGGCTTGGGGCCTCTAACTGAGCTTTAGTTATTCAATATGTGATAAAACAGGTTTTGAAATTTTAAATTTTGAAATTAAAAAAAAAAGTATGATCATGGAAAGTGAACAATAACAAATAAAAGTTTGTCTCTGTGAGGAGAACAGATAGTGTGACACTGTTTGTGAAATGTCAAGCCTTGTTTGAGTTCTTTTGAAGGTGTGCAATCTTGGGATTGTGAAAAAAGTCATAGTGACATGACAATGATTTTCTCTACCGAATTGATTTGATGGTTTTTTTATTTTTTATGTACATTTCATACCCCATCAGTCACTACGATTTATAGCCTATATACAAAGGTTCATGTTGACATTGTTAGTTTATTGTAAAATGTGATTGCCTGCAATACAGAGAGATTGAATTTAATACAACTGAATTGTTTGTCATTACAGGTGGCATGTGTGATCCCTCAAATGGGAATAAAATGACTGTTCCAATGTGTTGCTAACTAACTCAGTCTAACCTATAACCTCCTTTTTCTTTCCATTTTTTAATCTTTCTCACTCACTCTGGGGGAATAAATAATCATCAGCGAGTAAGTATAAAAGGACCGGTCCAAGATCGACATGTTGAACCTGCTTCAGTGCAACAAAACAATGGCAAAACAGCCATCTGTATATTTTATTCACTTGTTTGTTAAGGTGAAAATATACATTGGGGTCCAAAAGTGAGACTATATTGAAAATCTGAAAATTTAAATCTATTTTGGGTTACACTTTATTTTATAGAGTCCTTGTTACAAGTTACATGTAGTTATAGTAATTAACCTACTATATAGGCTATTGTACATGCAACTAACCCAAACTCTATATTAACTACATGTAGTTATTGTTACTCATTACTTAAAAGTATTAATGCACATTTGCTAACATGGACACCTGAAAATAAAGTGTAACCCTGTTTTGTTTTAGTAATATTTAAAACGTAATGCTATAATGCAAAACAAATAAGAAATATTTAAATTTGAGTCACTGATGTTAACTTTTGCAGACTGAAAGATTTTCTTGCTCGAATGTCAGAGCAAAAAGGCATTTATAATATTTTTCTAATTAAAATATAATTTGTAATTGAAGTCTGTATTCAGCTGAAAAAAATTGCACCTCATTGTACTTCATAAGCAAACAAATGACTAAATTGTGTATTTCTGGCTTAGACAGATGATTTCTGTGCATGTTTAGTGTGATTCTTAAAAACTTTTAGGATGTTGGCCTCAGTTTCTTGTCTGTTTTCAATTAGGCATTTCTAAGTTATGATGTTATGGGTTCTGCTGAATTGTGTATTGGCTCAATGAATTTGTCATGCTAGTTTTGTTTATCTCTGCATGGGAGATTTTGCTCATTCACTGCTAGCGATCACAATGACTCAGTAGTTGAATCCTTCTGGAAAAAAAATGTCCTTGACCTTGTGCCAAAAGCATGCTCTGGTTTAAAAGTTCAACAAAAGTTGATATTCTTATAGTTAAAAATATCTAAAGGACAACCAGTCAGATGCTTTATATAAGTACAAGTTTGTTGTTCACTTTTTGTGTCTTTATGGCTTTTACCATATGTGACCCTGGATCACAAATCCAGTAACATGGGTATATTTGTGGCAATAGCTAACAATACTTTGTCTTGGTCAAAATTATTGATTTTTTTCTTTTATGCCAAAAATCATTAGGATATTAAGTAAAAATCATGTTCCATGAAGATATTTTGTAAGTTTCCAACCGTAAATATATTAAAAATATATTTTAGTGAGTGAATGCAGCACAATTGCGAACATAAATGGACAAATTTAAAGGCTTCGATGTCTTGATTTTTTTGCACCCTCAGATTCCAGATCTTCAAATAGTTGAATCTCAGCAATTTACCCATGTGACTGGTTTTGTGGTCCAGGGTCACATATAGGCTAATCATTATTTTTATACATAAAGGGGTCATATAATGCCATTTTTGTACAATTTTATAAAAATGTTTAGGGTCTAAATGAAAACTAGTTGCTTCCGATTCTTTTTTCAGGAGCAGATTCTTAGCAAAACCAGCTTTAAACTAACCCTAATTTATAAAGCATTCTGGTGAAAAATGAGTCGCGCAAACATGAACGCATTGACGTTGATCGTGTGGAAAATTCCCTTCAAGAAAGGAAATTGACGCTAAATCTGCATTATTATTGCAACAGTGTTTCAGTATTTGCATACTTTACGTCAATTGGCCAGCCCGGTCAGCGTTAGCCTATAAGATTTCAGCAGAAGTGAAGAAGGGGAGGAGTTCCCATATACGACATCCGTAATATCGAAGTTCCGTAGCCTTGATGGGGAACGAATGTCTCAATTTGAGGCAGGGGAAACATATAAGGAGATTAAAACATAAACACTGGATGTATTTTTATCATTATATCATGGTTGTGTACAGGCTGCCAACACACATTTAAGTACAATCAACATGTAAAAGTTGTACCATTATATGACCCCTTTAAGTTATGTCAAGGCCATGAGATCATCTCACTTGATGCATCTTTACCGCTTTAGGGCTTTTTAGTCTGTCCCCTTTCTTTATTTTATTTTTTTGGTAAAATAAATGGTAGACCGCCGTCTCCTTAAATAATTATGTGAGATTAAAACCAATGTGGTGCTGCTTCTTCTTTTTGCCAGAAACGGATGATAAAATGCGTGCGATCGCAGAGCGTGTTTTTGCATCGGAAACCAAAGATGAAGACACCCGTGAGGAGATCTCCCTGTTTGATGTGGCTGAGGATTGCCCTATTCTCAACCAGGAGCTGGCCTATCACATAGCCGAGGATGATGACATAGAGAAGCGGTCAGTGCAGTTACACAATAACTTATCATAATCAAGGGCGTAGGTTTAATTTTGAAATTGGTAGGGACGGGGACAACAATTTTATTCAATTTTGATTCGATTTCGATTCGAAAGCTCTCAGTTCAATTTCGATTCTCGATTCAATTTTCGATTTCGATTCTCGATTCCTGATTTGATTCTTGATTCGACTACAATGAATATAGATGTAATACAAATCCTATTATTGTATTATTATTATTATATTACTATATATATTTATAAAAAAAGAACAGTGGACATAAGTTTACTAGTGGTTAATTAATACAAATAAATTAAGAGCCACAAACCTGTAAATAAAACTCTTCATTTTAGGTACACTATACACTAAATGCATACAATGAATAGACAGGATTTTGATGCAAGATGAAAAATTGATGCTAAAATTGGACAAGTCAGAACAGTTGCACGCCACGATAAAACATGTTTGGGTTATGAATATTTAGACATTTTTTGTTACATTGATGATCTTACCTAAATTTTTATGTATTTTTTTGTTAAGAGTTTATGCAACACATGGAAGCTTGATTTTAATCTTTAAATTAAATTGAAAAAAGTAGCACTACTAGCACATATAAATACAATAGAATAAAGACACAAATAAAGAGACATTTTGTGGTAGTTTTTAGGTAGGCTATGTCAGAAATACTACACATACTGAATATGTAACCCAATGTAAAATAACACTGGATAGTCTTTATAGTCCAGACTGAATTAAATACATTTCCTATTAATTCTGATTGCTTACAATTAATGCTATATTATGTTGTTATGACAACTGAATTAATGACAGACACAAATGGCTGCGTTCACTTTAAGAACCATCTATGGCACGGTCCATTACTGTCTCATTACAGTACTTTCTGTCTGTCTCATTTAATGCTAATTTAAGACATAACCGACTGTCTTTACGAGGTTACTCGCAAAGACCAGAGTTTTTGACATAATTTTGCGTGTTTTTAACAGTTAAAGCGATATAATCCAGGGATAAAACTTTTGTTTATGGCGAGCTGTTTGTGAGGCGGATTTAGGCTTTCCTGCGTGTGCACGCAGTGAAAGACATCTGAGAGTGCGCGAGCACGGGATGGTTTAACATTGCTTGAATGTTTAAACTGGTAAAACTTAAAATGACGTGAAAATGATAAACGTTAGTAACGATCTTACGATGCAACGCCGGCCTGATCGAAATTATTGCTAGGGATATATTAGTGTCACTGGATATTGGTAGGGACACGTCCCTAGCGTCCCTACTAAATTCTACGCCCCTGATCATAATTATAATCTTGGTAGATGCTATGGAAACATTCATTATATAGCCTAAAATTCTTTTAGCAGCCTATATTATATTATATATTTAACCCGTCAGTTTTTCTTGTAGTAGGCTATAGACCTTATTCAGAGCAGCGCCATGACAGGTATGAAAGTGATAGACTTACCGTGTTTCCAATGGAATCCGCTGTAAAAAGCTGAATAAAGCGGCTAGATTACTTACAATTTTCCACAGCTTATTGTTGGGAGTTTTTTGTCAACTGACATTTCTTGGAAATATATTTTTCCAGTGTTTCATGGGCAGAACAATCCAAAAACACAATAAATAACATTACAGCCCATTGAAGAGATACATGTCTATCCCTCACAGCCTCGCTTTCATTCAAAATCAAAGATGGCGCTGCCGTGAATAAGGCATATACCCTGCAAAAATCTTTGTTTTGGCTTTCTTTGGTGGGTCAGTCCTTAACTCTTTGCACATGAAAGTTGTGATTTAATACCAAGTTTACTCAAAACTAACCGACCTCATCTTTAACCAATCTCCACACAGTAAGAAACTTCTCAGCCGCTCTCACGAGCTAGATCAACCAACCTACTTGGAAGTGCCTCATTTTCAGAGAGTGTCCATTACTGGTGACTATGCTGCTGGGGTATGTTTCAATTTATACTTCCTGATACTTCAAGGAACTGACTGGGATACTCCCATGTTATGTAAGTTTTGATTTACAGACAGTATTGCCCTTTACCAGACTAAGACCAGACCGGCAGAAATAGATCAGCCAAGGGGTCTCTCTATCTAAGCAGGTGGAGCCCAGCCCTGGATTTGGTTTCTGAAATGTATATCTGACATTTAGAAGAGAGTCAAGGAATTATTTTTCACCTGTAGTCATCAGTTCTTCCCTACTCTTTTCTAAAAACAAACTTAACTGCCCTGGCGTGACATCAAGGACATGATGATTTTTAAAAATACTTTACTCCCAGTCACTGTAATGCTTTCTATGACTGTTCATAATACATTTGACTGTATGTTACCTTATTGCTTTTTCATATTAAAAATATTTGCATTACAAATATAACGATCAGGCCAAGCACTTGGGATTTCACACAATCCAAACTGTACTACAGGTCACCATGGATGACTTTGAGGTGTCCTGTAAGGGTCTGTACCGTGCCCTGACCATCAGAGAGAAGTACATGAAGCTAGCTTTCCAGAGATTCCCCCCAACTCCATCTCAGTTCTTACGCAAAATTGAAGGAGAGCAGTGGAAACCAGAAGATCAGGTGTTTCCAGGTAATAACTGTATGCTAGAATACTATGATAAAATAATGAACAGAAAGAATAGTTAGAAAGAATGAAAGATTAGTTAGAAAGGAACAAAGAACGATAGAAATATTAGTTCGAAAGAAAAAAAGAAAGATTAGTTAGAAAAAAGAAAGAAAATAGAAAAGAGAGAATTGTTAAAAAGAAAGAAAGATTAGTTTGAAAGAAGAGTTAGAAATATTAGTTAGAAAGTTATAAAGAAAGAAAGATTAGTTAGTTTAAAAGAAAGAAAGATTAGTTAGAAAGAAAGATTGGATTGATAATATAGATAGATCTGAACAGTGTTGCCAGATTGTGTCGACGATTTCCAGCCGAAGCGCTCAGCGAAACCACCCACTCCACGAAAAACCCAACCAAAACATTAACTGCCAAAATAATGTGATAGAAATTTTATTGTCTCTGTTGTGTTGCAGTCTTTACCTCTCCTCCCAAGTCTGGCGAGGATCCTTTCTGCACCAAGGACTTTCCACCTAACCTCGGCTACGTTGCTCGCATGAAGGATGGTGTCGTCTTTATCTACAAAGACGCAGCATCTGCTGATAAACACCAGCCTCTGAACTACGCCGGTCCAGAACTTGCCACTTTCATCGATGACATGAACTTCCTCATCGCCTTGATCTCTCAGGGCCCAACGTGCGTGCACGAAAGCCCTGCATGATGCTTAAGAAATTACCTCGAGTTGTCTGTATTTTATTCTCTCATTTTCCATTTCATAATTGGGAAAAAAACACAAAGAATTTAATGTGATGAAATGTCAGTTGAAGTCAGTGTTACATATTTCACTACTTGTTTATGATATACACTACTGTTCAAAACTTTGGCTTCAGTAAGACTTTGAAAAAAGTCTCATGCTCACCAAGGCTGAATTTATTTGATCAAAATTAAAGTAAAAACAGTAATAAGTTATTATTTAAAAGAACTATATTAATTCATTGTAAAATGCAATGTATTGAAAGTTGAATTTTCAGAGTCATGATCCTTCAGAAATCATTCTAATTTTTTATAGAAATTTCATTTAAAGAAATGATAACTGTTTTACAACTGAAAACAGTTGTAAATTTCCTTAACACAAATTGATGATGTGTGAAACAAATTGAAGAATGATGTGTTTATTTTCTAAATGGATGCTTGTGTTTTGTCCCTCAGAAAGACGTACACTCATCGTCGTCTGAAGTTCCTCATGTCAAAATTCAATGTACATGAGATGTTAAATGAGATGGAGGAAATGAAAGAGCTGAAGAACAATCCCCACAGAGACTTTTACAATTGTAGAAAGGTATGACTCAAAACAGTCAAATGTCATTTATTCTTAAAGGAGTAGTTCACTTTTGAAAAAACTTTTGCTGATAATTTACTCACCCCCATGTCATCCAAGATGTCCATGTCATTCTTTCTTCAGTCGAAAAGAAACTAAGATTTTTGATGAAAACATTCCAGGATTTTTCTCCATATAATGCACTTTAATGGGAACCAAATGGTTCAAGGTCCAAAAGACAGTTTCAGTGCAAACTGCAAACTGTTCAAAGGGCTTTAAACGATTCCAGACGATGAATAAGGGTCTTATCAAGCGAAACGATCAGTCATTAAAAAAAAAACGAATCTTTTTCCGAGTCAATTCGTTAATTTCATTCATTGAATGAACCAAATGACTCAAAAAAAGATTTGTTCATTTTGATGAACGAGTTTGAATAGGAGAGTCACAAACGTGCGTCACAGAACAGAGCAAGACGAGCATTTGAGCTTATAAAACGTAAACTTTGTTATTTTTTATTAAATGAGCGATCGTTTCACTTGATAAGACCCTTATTCACCGTCTTAAATCGTTTAAAGCCCTTTGAACAGTTTGCACTGAAACTGTCTTTTGGACCTTGAACTGTTTGGTTCCCATTGAAGTCCATTATATGGAGAAAAATCCTGGAATGTTTTCATCAAAAACCTTAATTTCTTTTCGACTGAAGAATTACATGGATATCTTGGATGACATGTGGGTGAGTAAATTATCTGCAAAAGGTTTTTTAAAAAGTGAACTACACCTTTAAAAAACAACAGCTGTTATTACAGTTATGTTGTTGTCCTGTTCTCGCTGATGTAGGTTGATACTCATATCCACGCTGCCGCCTGCATGAACCAGAAGCACCTCCTCCGCTTCATCAAGAAATCCTACCGTGTGGATGCAGATCGGGTGGTGCATGTTTTGAAGGGCAAGGAAGTGACCATGAAGGAGCTTTTTGCCTCTCTTAAGCTGCATCCCTATGACCTGACTGTAGATTCCCTGGATGTTCATGCTGTAGGTATCACAACACATCATACAATCCTTCCGTACCCAAACTTATATGAAAAAATATGTATGGAGAATTGAATCACCACAGACCATAACATGGGTATAAAATCTACCCGGTGTATACTCAGCTGTTATGATAGTATTCCTAGCACTCCTAACTGCCAACGAAAACTGTTGTTTGCGATGACTGCAAAGTTATTTACAGTTATTCCTTGCTCGACTTCATGCAGGGCAGACAAACCTTCCAGCGTTTTGATAAATTCAATGCCAAGTACAACCCTGTGGGTGCCAGTGAGCTGCGTGATCTTTATATGAAGACTGAGAACCACATCTCTGGAGAGTATTTTGCCACCATTATCAAGGTATTGGGTGAACCATGGCATTACTCGTGACATTTGCACTTACGGGACGCCAATCAAATCAGCCTTAATCTCTGAAATCTCACAGGAAGTTGCCAGTGACCTGGAGGATGCCAGATACCAGTACGCAGAGCCTCGTCTGTCCATCTATGGCTGTAATCCCAATGAGTGGGCTAAGCTTGCCAGCTGGTTCAACAAGCACAGGGTCTATTCCCCTCACCTAAAGTGGATGATTCAAGTGCCCAGAATCTAGTACGTGAATGTTTCACTTCTCGCACTTAGTCTCTTTGTGAAAACTCTACTGAGAGTATATCTTTTATTTCTCCCTAGTGACATTTTCAGAGCCAAGAACTTTGTGCCACACTTTGGAAAGATGCTGGAAAACATCTTCCTACCTGTTTTCCAGGCCACCATTGACCCTAACTCCAACCCAGAGCTTAGTGTCTTCCTGAAGCATGTGAGTGAATCTGGCAAATATAATATTAGTGAATACATATACAAAGAGACAATTTCTTATGAATAGAGTATAGTAATGTTCAAAAGTTTGAGATCAGTCATACTTATGAATTGATCGAAAGGGAAAAATATATAAAGAATAGGGCTGTCAAACGATTAATCGCGATTAATCGCATCCAATATAAAAGTTTGTGTTTACATAATATATGTGGGTGCACTGTGTATAATTATTATATATATAAATAAACACACGTGCTTGTATATATTTAAGAAATATTTTCATGTATATACTGTATATAGATTTATATATAATTTATATTATATGTAAATATAAATATTTTATATATAAAAAATATTTTTTTCCTAATTCCTAGATGCATGTGTGTGTATTTATATATATATATATATATATATATATATATATATATATATATATATATTTACATAATAATTATACGCAGTGCACCCACATATATTATGTAAACACAAACTTTTATTTTGGATGCGATTAATCGCGATTAATCGTTTGACATCCCTAATAAAGAATAAAATAATATTCAGTTTTCTTTTTTAATTGTATCATGGTTTCCTCCACATTAAGCAACACAACTGTTTTCAACATTGATAATAATAATAATAAATGTTTCTTGAGCAGCAAATTTTGATACGTTTTAATGAATCTTGCGTATTCTGAATCAGATCCGAAGTAACTATAACTCACTACTTGAGTAGTATTTTAATTGAATACTTGTTTACACGTACTCTGGTAATTAATAACATTATTCATTTTACTTCTACTTGAGTGATTATTTCTATAAGATTTTGGTTACTCTACCCACGTCTGCAAATCATCATATTTAGAAAGACTGGAGAATTTAACTTTGCCATCACTGGAATAAATTACATGTTAAAATACTTTAAAACAGAACAATCATTTTAAATTGTAATAATATTTCACAATATTACTGTACACTGTAAAAAAATCATTTTCATGATTTGTAATCACAACATTTTTTTCTTTTGTCAAATCAACTTAGATATTTTATGTAGTTCAGATAACATAATATTTTGAGTTTCTGGTGATTAAATCAATCTCCTTCATTGTATTAACTAATTTTTTTCCATTTCAATTAACTTAAAATTTTAAGGCAACCAGGTTACTTCATTTTTTTAAGTTAAACCAACAACATGTCAACCCCTCAACCTGTGTTTTGTCCCTCTGCAGGTGACAGGCTTTGACAGTGTGGATGATGAATCCAAACACAGCGGTCACATGTTCTCCACAAAGAGCCCCAAACCTGAGGAGTGGGACATTGTGAAGAGCCCCTCATACACTTACTGGATTTACTACATGTATGCAAACATCGCCCGACTCAACCAGCTGCGCAAGTGAGTATCTCACTACTAGTGAGTTGTGAGTTGTACTTGATTCTATTATGATTGCTTATAATTGAAGTTAGGGCTTTGTTTCAATCCCTGACCCTGGTGCATAGACCTTATTCACCACTGCGACATCTCTGGGAATGAAAGCGAGGCTGTAAAGCCCAATTTATACTTCAGTGTTGAACTCATGCTAGCTACCTTGAAGGCTGTGTGTAGAAATTTCAGCAGACAAAAAACTTCCCAACAATATGAGCTGTGGAAAATTATAAGTGACCTAGGAGCTTTATAGAGCTTTTTACAGCAGATGCTATTAGAAACACAGCAAGTCGATCCCTCACAGCCTCACTTTTATACCTGTACCATGCCGCTGATTTGAATTTAGGTCAATAATACATCCCACACTGTTTGTCCCATGGACATGAATAATACTTTTAGTTATAGTTGTACAACTTGCAAGAAGAAGAGTGCTATTAATTTTTTACTTAGGGACACTTAAAGGACTAGTTTACTTTTAAAAAAAAACTTTGGCTGATATTTTACTCATTCTCATGTCATCCAAGATGTCCATGTCATTCTTTCTTCAGTTGAAAAGAAATTAAGGTTTTCGATGAAAACATTCCAGGATTTTTCTCCATATAATGCACTTTACTGGTAACCAAACGGTTCAAGGTCCAAAAGACACTCTCAGTGCAAACTGAAAAACTGTTCAAAGGGCTTTAAACGATTCCAGACGATGAGTAAGGGTCTTATCTTACCCCGAAACGATCGCTCATTTAAAAAAATAATAATAACAAAGTTTGGTCGCCTTGCTCTGTTCTGTGATGCGCGTTCGTGACTCTCCTGTTCGAACTCGTTAATCAAAATGAACGAATCTTTTTATCATATCTCTTATGTCTTTTGGTTCATTCAACGAACGAAATGAACAAATTGACTCGGGAAAAGATTCGTTCTTTTCCCGATGATTTGTTCTTTTAAAGAAGCCGTTAAGCTGTTTGTTCATACAATCTGTATTGTATGAAGCTCTTTATAAATAATGCCCAAAAAAGAGTAAAAGAATTGGGTTAAAAATTATTATTAAAAAAAAAAATCATAGATTTTGAGTAGAAGTATCTTATGCCCACCAAGGCTGCATTTATTGAATAAAAATACAATAAATATAAAAGTAATATTGTGAAATATTAAAACAATTATTTATAATTTTTTTTAATAATTAAAGATTATTTTAAAAACTATCATTTTTTATAGTATATATGGATGCAAAATTGAATTTTCAGCATTCTTACACCAGTTTTCACGATCCTTCAGAAATCATTGTAATATTCTGATTTGTTGCTCAAGAATAATTTCTTATTATCAATGTTGAAAACAGTTAAGCTGCTTGAAATTTTTGTGGAAACAAAAAGGACTCTTTGACGAATAGAAATATAAGAACGGCATTTACCTGAAATACAGTTTCTGTCCTTACAGTCACATTTGATTATTTTAACGCATACTTGCTGAATAAAAACTTAAATTTCATTTAAATTAAAGGTGTTTATAAAGCCCAGAGTAACTGTATCTTGTGTTTTTGTGGCATCCAGGGAAAGAGGAATGAACACATTCCAGTTCAGACCTCACTGTGGAGAGGCTGGAGCTGTCACTCACCTGCTGGCCTGCTTCATGACTGCAGACAACATCTCTCACGGCCTCAACCTCAAGAAGGTTATTACAACATTTACCCTGACCATTAGGGGGCATCCTTCATCTTACCATTTCATCGTACCCTCATGCTCTCTGTCAGTCTTCGAAAGAATCACATTCACAACAGTCACTGTCTCCTCATGTTCCTCAGAGCCCTGTCCTGCAGTACCTGTATTACCTGGCCCAGGTTCCCATTGCTATGTCTCCTCTCAGCAACAACAGTCTGTTCCTGGAGTACAACAAGAACCCTCTGCTGGAGTTCCACAAGAAGGGACTAATGGTGTCCCTGTCCACTGACGACCCCATGCAGTTCCACTACACCAAGGTGTGAGGCTTCACCCCTTTCCATATGTGCAAACTCTGTTTCCCTCTGTTTAGTTTGACTTGATCATTGAATTTATCTGAATTCCTGTCACAATAGGAGCCCCTGATGGAGGAGTATGCCATTGCAGCACAGGTGTTCAAGCTCAGCACCTGTGACATGTGCGAGATTTCCAGGAACAGTGTCCTCCAGAGCGGCCTGTCTAATGAGGTGAGGTCACCTGACTAACACATCTCGTTTGGACTACAAAATGATTTTTCCAGATCTTCTGAAATCGCAGTGTTCCTCATTTAAGTAATCCCCGCCCACGGAATATGCATAAAAAGGGGAGGAGATCTGTGACCTGCATTAGGGAAGCCTGTGTTATTGCTATATCAAAGAGACACTTTTTCCCCCACTGCATTTCCAGAACTCATTAGTTTGACCTTCCTGAGGCTGACGAACTTAGGCTCAATCCAAATTCACCCCTTGGCCCTACCCCTCAGTTTTGTGGGTTCACGTCTAGGGGTAGGGTGTCCCAATTCTTGTTGAGATCGAGGGGTAGGAGAAGGGGTAGGGCTACATAGCCCTCGAAACGGAGATTTTATAGTTGCACACTCCAAACGGAGGGCTACTAGAAAGTTCGCAGAATACATCATATAAGTTTAGCGCCAGATGACACCACCATTCACTTTATTTACTCTTATAATAATACTATATAGTCATTTAAATTAAGAAATTGTTTTCTTTCCGAGTCAGAAAAAACATACATTTCGAGGAAGGAATGTTATAATCATCATGTTTCCTCAAAGTTAAGAGCATCTGCACTGATTGTCAATCATTGTCATGGAGAAATCCTGTAAAACCTCCGTAACGGCAGAGCCATCGCCGACGACTGATGACGCATCGGATTCATGAAGGGTTGTTTCATTTCGTTGGGGAATTTTTCAATCCCTTGGCCCTTGTAACTCTGTTTTAAGGGCCAAGGGGGCCATTGCACACTGAGTATTTGTGATTCGGTGACTCTGAATTGTCAAAACACCATTCAAACTGCTTGCTACGGATACGAAGAACACGATTCTATTTTTTTATGACGGACGAAAGTTTCGGAGGCAGTGTGCAAGCATCATTGACATAACGTGAGGTCGTATTTATTTTGTAACGTGCGAAAATATCGAACACGAATTTCGGACTCAGTGTGCAAGGGCCTTTACACTTGAAGCCAAGGGGTGAATTGGGATTGAGCCTTACAGTGGTTAAAACTTATTGTAATCAGTGTTCCTGAACATTATAACCCTAACTTTTATCTTTGCGCTGCAATTTATGGAGAGTAGCTTGTTTGTTGCTTTTGCAAGCTCTTGCTTCTGTAAGGCAGTTCATCGCTCCTTAGGAAAGTTGACCATGTTTAGTGATCGACTACTGTTTGTACTTCCTTATACAGCCGTTTAATTGGTGGATAACGTATCTCTAGCCTAATGTATAAGAAAATTACAAAAACATACCACTCAAAAACGTCCTGTGATATTCGTGCTTGCAAAGTCCATGTATGCAATCCGTTTTACACGATCCTCTTGTTTGTCAACATTGTCAGGGTCTGAATGGGGCTCAAATTGGTTTGAAATTGACGCTATTCTCAATATCTACACTAGAGAAGAAATCAGTTATGAAGGAGCGGAACATTTCCCAATATTACTTGGGCTAAGCCTGCCAAATATCAACACACTGGGCAAGCTAACAAATCACAGCACATTTTGTATTTCGGAAGGAAGGACTTCATCGAAATTGGTTTGTTTGTGCCAGATTCAAAAATAGTGTTTTTTTTTAACAGTCAAGCATGAACACAAACATAAAAGGGCATAATAGGACCCATTTAACAGCAATAACACTGATTTTTTAAAAAACTTTCTATTCTATATCTAATAATATGGAATTAATCATTCAAATTATTCAATCATATATTATATGTTATACATATTATGCATCTGTAGTGGCAACCACCAGGGTTAAGCAATGTTTTTTGTTGAAATTTGATGCCTAATAATTTATACCTTTCAGTTTTGATAATCACAATGCAACATAAACTTTTTCTCACACAAACAGGAAAAGACTCACTTCCTTGGTGCCAACTACTTGAAGGATGGTCCAGAGGGCAACGACATCCGCAAAACCAACGTGGCTCAGATTCGCATGGCCTACCGCTACGAGACCCAGTGCTATGAACTGAACCTAATTAAAGAGGGCGTGATGACTGACTAAAAAAACATGCGCATATGCAAAGTGTTCGTTCTCTCTTTAAATGATGTCACTGACAACAACATTTCGGCTAATATTATTGTGAAGCTCATGAGATAATGCCCATGAGACAGAGCTTATATCTTAATGAGAAATAACACTCCACAACCGAGTCTTCTTGTACACAGGTGTTTGTTGGCTATGTCTGATCTTTAGGTCTTACTGCTGTTTACAGTTTGCAGTTTACTAAGTTTACATCCCCTTTGTGTCTTATTCTATCTTTATCCTTATTGTTTATTGTATCCTTATTATGTTTTTAAGTGGCCATGCTTTGGAAAAAAAGCCTGTTACATACAGTTGACTCAATAAAGAAAATATTTAAAATATATACTGTTTCGATTTTTGTTCTTATACTTAACACAAAATTGAAAAATCTGTCATTATTTACTTAACTTTATGTTGACACCTGGTTAACTTTTTTCACTGGAACACACAAAAAAATGTTATACAGATGGTCATGCATGGCCCATTTCCATACATTGAGACCAAAGACTGCCAAGCCTAAAAAAGACATCAAAACCACCGACTTGTTAAAGCAATACCGACTCACTGTATTCCAAGTCTTCTCATGCATACAAAAGCAACAATTCACCTTCTCCTCCCACTCTGTTGCTCTCAAATGTCATTTGGACATAGGAACCTGACATAATAGCAAATGCCATTTGTTGTCATTAGTGCACAATAGGAACAGGAACAGCATCTTGATGTATGAAGTTCGGGGAACAGTTTAAGACCTTCTCTGTATGGAAAGATTGTTGAATATAATTTAAAAGTTGTTTCTCAAACCTATTGTATGACTTCATAATGTGTAGGCCTATTATGAAATTGAATGAGCTATATAATAATAAGTCCGTAATATTATTAATTAAATTATTATTATATAAAATCACACGATGGATTAAAATACAATGTCATATATTCTCATCTTATGCATAAATCATAATAATCAATTGTTCAATCCTTCAGTGCTTTGTGTGGGCATAACTGTTCCCGAAAAAAAAAAGTTGCCAATGCATTTTAACATACACATTACACAGCACTTGTGTTTGTAAAATATGTCCCTCAAGTTACTAAGAAGTTAAAACAATAGAATGAAAGTAGCATTTCCGTTCATGTCGCTTGTAGTAAACAGGAAGACACATTGGTCATTTAATGAAGACACTTTTATTGCAGCACTAGTTCGTGAGCTGATTCATCCATTCAGAGGAACCGAAGCTCAGATGGGGAACTGACAGCACAGGAGGAGCAGGATTACACGAACACATCCATCCACTCTTTAAGGAACTCCGATAACAGTTTCTATCGGGAATATAAACAACACCAGGCGTTACAACTTTGCCAGGGATTACAACAACTTTGTGACCCGTTGTTTACTCGCTGTGAAAGTGAATGGATACAAAGTTTTTCTCGAGGAAGTTTTTAGCCGACTGGCTAACCAGCCGTGAAATATGAAGACTTCGGCTACACAACAGAGTTACAGACTCAGTATTTGCTCGAAATGAGCTCTCATGATAACTTTATTTCGCTTTATTTCAGTCGAACATATGTCGTGCGGACAAGTTTGCGTAAGTAAGTTAATGTTTCTTTCTTCATAACAAAAGATCAGAACTGGCTGACAAGAAAGAGCTCTCTGGGTCGCTGAATTTTATTTTAGGCTATTTGTTTAATTATATTAAATTTAATAAAAAAAAAAATTAAAAAGTTTATTGTTTTTATTTTAATTTATTTAATTTTAAACTTAGTGTATTTTATTTGAATTTTATTATTTTCTTGTATTATATATTATATTTTTCGTACCTGATTTTTTTAAATAATAAACTCTCTCTCTTTTTTCCCCTTTGTTTAATTTATTACTTAAATGTAGGCCTACTTCTAGACACCTACTTCTAGACACCTTATATGTACATTTATGCCTTTCACGTAAATATGCTAATCAAAAATTTATTTATTCATGTTGGACAAAGTCGAAAACTTCTGCTTTTCTCTTTTAGCTTAGGTGAAAATGTCTATAGTATTGACACCATAGTTTAATTATTTGTTAACTTCTATAACTCAATGAGTGGGGCAGTATTTGACAGAATGTTTTGTCTCATAGACATGATGATGTTTAGTTTTGACAATGAACTCGCTCTCTTAATCAACCCCACCCAGAAGCATGTCCCCTCATGCACATGCACCTGGGGTGGTTGGATCACCTGTCAAAAGTAATATTATGGTTTATTTATGTCTTGATTGCCTACCATTTGAGGGCTGGGGTAATACTAGTGTCTGGTTGATGTTGGCATTGTAGGGGTGTTTTGTGTATGTCTGCGGTTGTTGATGACTCTTTTGATCACCAAACCCCAAATGCGGAGCTTCGTTGGCGTGCGGTGCCATATCTGGAAGCAGGTGGCTTGGAAAACAAGAGACAGGGGATTTATTCTGCTTCTCAGGTTGTGGGTTCGGTGCTGGGATTGTCGTGAGAAGATGCAGTCGGGAAGTTTCAAGTCAGGATGATTGGAGAGTCCGCAAGTTGTAATTAACCGTTAATCTAGCCCGTCCAAACCTACACAGACCATCTGCACCATTTCAGACTATGTGTCTGTGAACATTGGTGGGTTATGTTTCATTCCAGACCTCTTGAGTCACAAAAAAAACAGCATGGAAATACTACACCATATTAAATTTGTAAAACCATCGTTATGGACATTCTGCTGATCCGATCTTCCTGTGAATCAGGAAACACGGGCCTTCCTGCACACGCTCGCAGACACAAGTGGGTCAGTAGATGTGATGATCCTCTAAGGGGGATGGGATCTGGCTCGAATCATGGAGAGATTCCAGTTCGTACGTTAGATGTAGGTCATCCAGAACAAAGGCATAATTTTTGGGCCCTGCTGATCAAATGTGGTCAATATACCAAATTATTATGTCGTTCAATCCCAGAGCCAAGGAATTTCAGCATGTCCTCACTCTCAGCGTAATGTGCAACGTGTCCAAAACACTTTGGCCGCAGATGAGGGCTTGTGTTAAAGCTGCCAGATCCATCCCGGCTACAGTAGATGCAGGAAAGAGGAATTTCAAGTGGCCTCTTTTTATTGTCAACTTGGTGCATAGACACCACCAGCTTGCATGAAATTGTGCATATTTTCCTCATTGATGTGTTGACCACTCGTTCTTATACCACAAAGAAGGCCCTTCTATTATGTGCACATGGATGTGGAAATACTTGGAATGCCTGTCCTTTTCGTGCCATGGCTGAAAGAAGCTTTTGGAGAGGAGTGAAATTGAATTGCATTATGCTCAAGTGTGTTAATGCATGGCAGTGCTTTGGACGAGCCCAGCTGGAGAGGGTGGGGGTGGTGGGTGTTCCTGGGGATAGAGGCCTCTACAATGCTTTGTCTTCTCCCATGTTCCTGTCGTTGTCAGTCTCCTCTTTGTTAGGGTTTTTATTTTTGGTTTCAGTGCTGACGTTGACAGTGACTATCTTTGGTTTCCTGCATTTATGCAGCATGCAGAAACCTTCACCTTTTGTGTTTGCAAAATGTGCTTGTCAGTTGAACCCACTTGTGTTTTTTTTCCCCTTTGCAGTCTCTTAAGTGAAGGAAGAATGGCAGAGGAACTGAAGACATAGCTGTCCTACAGGAAAGAGGTTCTTCTGTGAACTTTATTAACTTATTTGCACCGCAAAGGAAGTGGTTCTTCCTTGATTGGCTTGCTGTTGCGATGCCAGACGGCCCTGCATTGTGACGGCATCCTCGTCGTCATGCTGGCTCCTAGAGTGGACCATAGAAAAAGAGGGGAGAATGTCACCACAGGAGGAGCAGGAGGGAAAACTGGGACAACAGGAGCATGGCCACTCTCGCGAGAGCCTGGCGTCAACATCAAGCAGAAAATCTCCCAATGGGAGGGACTCAGCCACCAGGAGGACGTCCGGAGTGGAAAAGTTCAGACCCAGCGGACTTTTGCGTCTCGTAGGCTTTCAGGGGACCTTCTTGGAAATGGACTTGACTGCAATGAAGGAGGTCGCAACAAAGTGACTGTATCAAAAAGCCTGGGTTTGGATTTCAGAGAAAACCACACGACTTTAAGACCGGTTACAGGTGAAATCAAGTCACATTTCCCAAGAAATCACACGCATTTGGATAAATTTGTAACATCAACTCCTGCAACTAAGTCTTTAAGCACTGTAACCCAAGTCCAAGTGACTAAACTGAATGTTAAAAGCAGTAATTTTAAGTCAAACCATTTCCCAGATGCCGAAATTACATCTCTACCTCAGTGCGTAGATGATCCAGAGGCGTTGCTGCCTCCAGGGAACTTTTACACCTCCAGGGGTTTCTGGAAACAACTGGAGGGAGATGAATCTTTCTGGGAGAGAGAGAAAGATTCTTCAATGGTGACTAAGTGTCTTGGTGAAATGGGACCTTCTTCCCCCCCACCTAAACCACAGCGCACATTCCAATACAAGGGTGCGAGCAGTCCGCCCGGCCAACGGATTCAATTGGAGAACCAGATTCCATCAGTCGGCAAATCGGATCAAGTCCGGAAGCATGACATCGTGTTAAAGCCACCCAGCTGTCCACCTCCTCCTTGTCCAGTCAACACTTTCAATGGGTTTTCCAGAAACAGAAAGAACAGGTGAATATTTTTTCCCGCAGTGCGGATCACCTTACACAGTTAATCCCAAACATAAAAAAGGAAATGAAGTTTTTTTTTTTATGTGCACCAGTACTTTAAACTCAATTTCTTATTCATGAACATATCTTAATTTATTTTGGTAATCACTTAGAAGAGCATTACAAAAATTTTGATAAAAGTTTTTGTCATTGATGCTTTTGTTTTGTTTTTTTGGAAGGTTACTTGCAGGCATAAGTAATCATAGAGATTACAAGTTCCTAGTCACAGTATTTTGCATAGTTCGTAAAGTATAAAGAAGAGGGAGGGAGGGTGACAAAAATGAAATACTGAAAAAGTATAAGATCAAAATCATTATGTACAGCCAAAAGTCTCGTAATACTATTTATTCTAACTGAGCATAGATTCATATGATGCAGTTTCCACTATTGCAATTCTAATTCCATACAAAGTCTAATTGAATAATCATGGACAGAATTTTCAGTATTTTAATTTTCGCTGTCATACCATCCAATGATTTGTTAAATAATTGGGTTAATTTAAAGAAAATGCCAGAAACTAGATGATTGAACAACCCCCATATGTAATTATATCGTTCAAAACAGGTCGATAACTCTTTATAAATAGCGTTTGGTTGGTTATCAAAACCTGTTAAACCTGGTTGCCAATGATATATCCTAACGAACAATAGGTGTTGGCCCAAACGTTGTAATACAGACTTGCCTCAGCTTGATTGATAGTTCAAATCACGTGGAATGTTGAGAGAGGTGTGCTGTTTTCAGTAATCAAGTAATCAGATAAAAACAATCAAATAGATTTACATTGAAGGTCCCTTGCCAAAATGCCATAGAGACTTAAAGCGGCAGTTCAGGTGTGTAAATTAGGACAGAATTGTAATTTTTGGGTGAAGTAAGAGGGCTTGGGACGCGAAGCAACCACATAGCAACATCCTAAAAACCACCAAGAAAATATTTGCAAGGCCTCTACGCAGCATTTTCGTTCATCTGTTTGAATGGGCAAATCCTAAAATCTCCTAAAAACTTGAATACCACTTAGAACAGATAGAATGTGAATTGGGACACAGCATTTGAAACCATTTAGAACGCATGAGCAATTGGATAGCAATGCCATTGTAACCACTTACAACACTCTAGAATTTGTCATATGTGAGTTGGACAGCTTTAAGGCAGAGTACAGTGAGGAGAGTTTAACTGCGAGTGGGTGATAATTTAGCTGTCTGGCCTCGTCCCCAGCTGTGATGTCAGCTGTGCTTTGGCAGAATCGCAGCCCATTGTCCACATTTGGCCTACTTCTGTTTCAGTAAAGACTGCAGTGGTCACGCAAGGACTTTCTGAACACTCCTATGGTCACACTGTTGTGTTTACTCCTTCCTCTAATTGTTTTTATGCTTGATCATTTGCAATCTGGAGTCTGTTCAAGCCATAATCTATATCATGTCTACTTGAACTGTTCCTTTTTGGATTAATGATTACCCTTTATGACATACCCCAAACCTGTTGTTAGATCACAATACAGGGACTGTCCCTATCTTGATCCTCTTCTCCACAGGAAGTCGTTTGAGTTTGAGGATGTGGTACGGCTGTCAGCCCAACAGACCTCTAGAGTGAAGGAGGCCCGCCGTTCGGGTCTTTTCCACGCCCTGTCTGAAGACAGCATCTATGAGGACATCATCTGTGAGTGATTCTGAGAGTCCCAGGACACATGTCATTGATCAGATATTACTGTGAAGTACGAGAAAAAGTATGTCTGCATGAAATGAAAATCTTGATTTTTTTCTCATACACTTTTGGAAAGTTTGGGGTCTTTGGGGATTTTTTTTTTTTTTGAAAGACCATTCAGTTGCCTTTGACAGCAAGAATGCATATATTGTAAACACCACCAAAGAAACAAGCCTAATTATAGAGGGCTTCCTTAAGACAGACAACCCACTGACTAGTTGACTTTAAAAACATGTTTGGCACATTCCTAATTGTATTGGAGCCAGCGTAGAGAACACCATTTTTTCCGCATTTTTCCAATTATAATAGTAGTGTCTTTGGTGGGTCCACTTTAGACACTGTCCTCCTAACTATAAGTATCTTTGCAACTACATGTCAACTAACTCTCATTAGTGTATTAGTTGACTGTAGTAGCCTATTAGTAGACTGTTAAGGTGATGAGGTGAGCTACCTTTTGAGCAATGATGCTGGGCAATCTTGCTGAATGATTGTTGCTTGGGCACTTTCCCATTGAAAATGGGCAATACATTTCAATCTGCATAATTTAGATCGGTCGTGGGCCCTGTGTCTCATCTGGTTGCCTGTTGATGACCACAATGCCCAGCAGCATTGCTCAAAAAGTAAGGGTCTGGGTAACTAGAGTAAGTTGACATGTCGTTGTAAAGTTACTTAAAGTCAATAGAATGTCTGGGGGAACAACAAAATAAAGTTTCAGCAGATATTTAGCTGACAGTCTACTAATACTCTAATGACTGCTAGTTGACATGTGGTTACCAAGTGACTTATAGTTAGTAGACTGACTGTCTAAAGTAGACCATTAAAATAAAGTGTTACTGTGTTGTTTCAACCAATCTTTTACAGCGGATATGCCAAAAGAGAACCCATATGAAGACATCAAGCTTTCTTCCACATGTTTACCTATAAGACGGCCACGAAACTACACAGTTGGACATAGAGAGAGCCCACACCTCAAGGTGACTATCATTTCAAATGCAGATTTTTTTTTTATCAGTTTCCATAAAGAAATGTTTAGCTGCAAATCTGCATATTAGAATGAAGAATCATGTGACACTGAAGACTGTGATGTTGAAAAATGAGTTTTGCATCACAGTAATAAATTGCACTCTATAAAAATGCTGGGTTGTTTCTACCCAAATTTGGGTCAAATATGGACAAACCCAAATGTTGGGTTAAAAATGTAATTAAGAAATTACAGTTGAAAGTGAAAGTTGAAGATTTTAAATTTTTAACCCAACAATTGGTTTGGTCCATATTTGACCCAAATTAGGGTTAAAACAACCCAGTGTTGTAGATTTTAAAATATATTCAAACAGACGTATTTTTCATCAAATAAATACAGTCTTGGTGGGCATAAAATACACTCTAAAAAATTGCTGGGTTATTTTAAACCAATTTTGGGTCAAATATGGACAAACTCAGCTTTTGGTTTAAATTTATAAATTTTTTTTTTTTTTTTAATCCAACAATTGGGTTTTTCCATATTTGACCCAAAATTGGGCTAAAACAACCCAGCATATTTTAGAGTGTAGCTAATAGACAGACTGGAAGCTATCTATAATTTAAATGGAAAACCCCTATTGCCTATTTTCAACCTTGCTGGCATTTATTCCCACTATTTATTTCAATAAGAAGAAGAAAGTTCACATAAAGGCCACTGCACAGTTAAAAATGTTGTTTTTTTTAACCCAACCATTGGGTTACACATATTGGGTCACTATGTTGGGTTATTTTCCAAAAATGTTGGGTCATTTCTAGAAATAACCCAACTGTTGGTTTAAATACATATTACATGTATTAACATTAAATTTTAGACTCCCCAAATTTTAATTTGTAATTTAAATATATAATTGTGGAGACATGTGTATTGTTTTATACAAATAAATTATCTGAATTGAAAACAAAGTGTATTTATTAATGTAATAAATACAAATAAATAGTTAACTTAACTGTTGGGTTACTTTTAACCCAATGCATTGGGTTAAAATAACCCACAATTGGGAAGGTGCTATACCATCCCATAGTTGGGCTACCCATTGGGTTATTTTTAACCCAACATTATTAAGTGAGTGGCTAATTGTGTAACTAAACTTTCTGCTTTCTAATCCACTGTCTGTTACCTTTATGCAGCTCTCACCGAAGCCCTTCACACTATTACCTAACGGCGACATGCTGCATAAAATGGGACGGGAACGCAAAGAATCCGTAACGTCACCTTCACGTACCTTCACTACAAACACTCCTAAAGCAGCCAAACCTGCTACTGCATACAAGACCAACCAACAACCCCCGGTAAACCCACATGCACAAACACGTGCCTCGTACGTCATTAAACGTTGCGCAATATGTGCCTGCCATCACCTGCTTATCTGATTGTATGCATGTGAACTTTAACCACACTTTTACATGACATAATCAATTCTTCAGCAGGAGTTGCACCTAAACTCGAATTATTTGATACATAAACCACATTTCTCTAGCCTGTTGTGTCCCAAATCTCAAAATAAAAAATAGCTGTGAATATAAGAAGAAAGAACCAGACATGAAACATGTATGAAAAACAGTCTAGATAGAAATGTCAGCTTTGGTGCTTGAAGGAAAAAGAGGGAAAGAGAGGGAGGAAGTGGTAAGGAGATGGATGGATGGTGGCAGGAAACACTTCCTTTTTGGAGCTCGAGAGGTTGAAGATTATCATGAAGTGCCTGTGCATCATACTGAGTAATCAGCTATATTCAGCTTTGTGCTAGTATGATCCATATTGTTATTTTGGAAAGGCCAAATAGGCTCTATGCACGATCGCTTCCATATTTGTCTCAGCACGCCCACCTACTTCCGGTTCTGCGTCAGTCTATGGTCATAAGCCGGTTTTGCTATAGGTGGAGATAGTGTCAAATTACACTTGCTGTTTATAAAAACGTCCTCCGGTTAACGTGAATGATGTTAACAACACTGTGAGGCAGTTAGCTGTCACACAAGAGTAAAAAAGAGAAGTTATTTAAATTATATATTTCGAGCCAAATCAACAACTTTGAGTGTTAGTATTCTCTCATATCGTACGAAATTCGACTAGCGAATCAGCGTTTCTAAAATCGTTGTCTCCGTCTCTGAGAAAACGGATTTTATTACAGTTTTGCCGCTATACAGTTGGCCTGCAGAACGCGCTTCCGGAAGTAAAGACGCTGACTGAGATTCGTTCGAACACACGTCAGCAGGGTTCGTGCATAGAGGCTATTCAGATAGTTTTGCTGAGGAGATGTGGGGTAAATGTTTTTAAATGGTATTTTTGTTTCACAAAGAGCATATTTTTCATTCACTTAAATATTCTTTACTGATTTATTTACTTTTAATTGGGGCTGTCAAACGATTAATCACATCCAAAATAAAAGTTTGTGTTTACATAATATATGTGGGTGCACTGTGTATAATTATTTTGTATATATATATAAATACACACACATGCATGTGTATTTAAGAAAAAAGTAATTTATATATAAATATATTTATATATAAAATATTTAAATTTATATATAATATAAATGATATATAAATCTATACAGTATATACATGAAAATATTTCTTAAATATATACAAGCATGTGTGTGTATATATATATACATATATAAAATGTCACATGCGTCACTCAAAAAAAAAAGTCCTACTTTGACTGGTTGTTGTTAACAACCTTGAAATTAGACTGTATCCTGTGATCATGGTGATTCATTTCTTTGAACTGAAACAGTAAAGCTTCATAAACCCTCTCTTTTTTCTTTCTGTAATGAATCAAAGTCATAACGTTTTCAGTTCTGTGCTCAAATACATGCTCATGTTGTTCACTGTTTATTCTTGCATTCTGCTACCTAGCAACCTAAAATCATCCTTCCGTGACTCTATTTGAAACTCATGTGGACGTCAAAGCAACACATGACGCTGGCTTTGAGTGGCGCTTAAAGGGATAGTTCACCCAAAAATGAAAACTCTGTCATTAATTACTCTCCCTCATGTTGTTCCAAACCTGTATGACTTTCTTTCATCTTCAGATCTTTTTTTTTTTTGATGAAATCTGAGAGATTTATATCCCTCCATTGACTGCTATGCAACTTTTGACGCTTCAAAATCTTCAGTTCATTGACATTTATTTATATAGCACATTTAAACAGCCGCTTAGACGGACCAAAGTGCTTTACAGAACACACAAATAAGAAAAAATAATAAAATACTCACAAATAAGAAAATAAGAAAAGTAAGAAAATCTAAAAAAAAAAAAAGAATAAAAAAATAAATAAATAAAAATAAGAAAATCTAAAATTAATCCTTATGAATTGAGCGGTTTAGACCAAAGTTTCTGAAGAGACTCAACCTCTTTATACAATGAAGAGAATTAATTTAGACATTATTCACATTAAAAATTGATCAGCGAACATATCAGATCTGGGGTCTCATTTATTAAACTGTGCGTAGGATCCTTACTACACTCTAAACAATGCTGGGTTATTTCAACCCAAATTTGGGTCAAATATGGATAAACCCAAATGTTGGGTTAAAAATGTAATTAAAAAATGTACAGTTGAAAGTGAAAGTTGAAGTTTTTTAATTACATTTTTAACCCAACATTTGGGTTTGTCCATATTTGACCCAATTTTGGGTTAAAACAACCCAGCATTGTTTAGAGTGTAAAAGTGTACGTGCGCCCGAAAGCCAAAAATGGCGTAGTTTAAATATGCATATTCTCACCTGCATATCATTTGCATCTGATTATTCATCCACGTGTTACCATGTTAAGGTACAAGACGTTCGGAAAATGTGAAATAGAGATGTGCCGTGTCACAATATTTTATTATTTTTATTTTTTTTAGTAGCCTATATTCTTGCCTGGTTTTTGGATGAATAAATCAAATGTGGGAAAAAAGTGTAAAATACATATTTTCCACTGGCCAAAAAGTATTTTTAATTAATTTATATTTTTAATGGAAAATTAATATTTAATTTATATTAATATATATTATAAATATAATTAATATAATAATTTATAATTAATATAATTTATATAATTTATATAATTTATAATTAATATAATAAATAATTTATGATTAATATAATCAATATAATAATTTATATTTATATATATTTAATAAAATGTAATATTTGTAAGTTTTACTATCTCTTTATGAACTTTTTGAAGGTAGTTGCGTAGGCTGTAAATGGAGGGACAGAAAATATTTGGGTTTGGAACGACATGAGGGTGAGTGATTGATGACAGAATTTTCTATTCTATCTAATTTTCCAGAACTATCCCTTTAAAAAGGCATTTACCATCTCCACACATGGAGAACATTATGTTTTTATCTGGGGGGAAGTACCACCGCACTGTTTCCGCTCATCATGTGCTGATGCCACCACCATGTGCTGTCTCACTGCTCTCACTGTGTGATGTGGGCAGACCGCTGTGGTCTCCATGACTATGAATCATAATTAGCATGTCATGTTCTGCTGACCAAGAGACTAGCAGGTCTGACATACACATGTAGACGCAGGTCATTGTGAAGCATCTAGTCACATGATAATGTTTAAGCATCTTAGTTATACATTTGTATATTGTTTGTTTTGTATTTTAATCATTCTTTTGCAGGGATTGCATTGTAATATGTAAATATTTTTAATGCACACCACTGTTCAAAAGTTTGGGACAATTTTAGGAAACTTATAATGTTGCAAAAGATTTCGATTTTTAAATAAACGCTGTTCTATTTTAAGAAACTGATCTTTTTATTTTACAAAGATGTATTGAATTGGACTAAAGTGGCAGTAAATAAGTGTCACTAAATGTTACAAAATAAAAAAAGTTAAAATATCTTGGTTATAATAATTAATATAATTATATAATATAATAATAATTAAATATAATAATTATTGGGATTATTTCTGAAGGATCATGTGACCCTGAAAACTGGAGCCATCACAGGAATAAATGATGAATATATTAAAATGCAGTTATTTTAAATTGTAACAATATTTTTTTACTGTATTTTTGATCAAATAAATGCAGTCTTGGTTGTTCATAAGAGGCTTCTTTCCAAATTTGACCCCAAACCTTTGTACTGTAGTGTATAAACTTTGCAAAGTTGTATTTAACCTGAAATAGTGTGAACAAAATCCTGAGGGATTATTATTTGTGTGTTTCTCATGTAGCTTGTAAACAGGATCCAGGAGATTTTTGAAGCCAAAAGAGGAAGGAAACGAGTATGGGTGACAGCAACCAGAGGTGAGAAAGGATGCACATTTCATATTTACCTGGCTTACCAAGAGAAAATTGTAATAAATTTGTAAATATATATTTTATTGCAGATGAATTGAGTGGAACAGAGAGTGATCCTGAGGATAGCTCTAAAGGTCAGTGTCTCCCAGTGGCACAGGGAACTCTTGTTTATTCAACTTTAACTTGGAAGTCAAACCAGTTAAGCAGTTTTCATAAAACCATCAATGCTGTTTACATTTTTTCTTGTAGATCGCTCCCATCGCACAGTGTATGTTCAATCAACCTTAAAAAGGCGTCCCGGTTACCGCACTTTAGAGAGGGACTTGATCCAGCTTCAACAGCAGCAACTTTTCCAGCAATTTGTTGTGGTGTCACTTAGAAAAGGTTCCCCTGGAAACACGTACATCCCTGAGATTACACAACAGTTCCCTACGAAGGTAAAGAGACCTTTTTAAATAATATATTTTAAAAATATTATAAGTGCCTTTTTATATTTATATATTACAATTAAATGTATTTTATATAAAATAACAAAATATTTTTTTACATTATAATTTTAAATAAATGTTGATTATAATATATATATATATATATATATATATATATATATATATATAAAATTATATATATATATTTTTTTTTTGTATAATGTATAAAAATGCAATTATTAAATATTTGATTTATATAAAATAAAAGTTTTCTGCCTTTATTTTGCATTTAGTTCGAGAAGTCTTCTCGTCTGTCTCGTGAGGCCGAAGATAGATTGAGGGCAATTCCTAAGTTTTGTTTTCCTGACTGTCATGACTGGTGTCCATCTTCGGACCACACCAGGTAACATGCTGATATTAAACAGTTTTAAGTTTCAGTTAGTTGGCTAACTAATTCACTCTTCTAAGATGATTTTTTCATTATCACCCACAGTGAAACGTTTTCTTTTGTCCTGACGGGGGAGGACGGGAGTCGTTTATTCGGATACTGCCGCAAAATCCTGGTTAGTTTTTAAATGTGGTCATATTAATTCAATCTCACCTGGTCACCTTAATTGTTTTTCCAAACATGCGGATTCATCATGTCATTCCAAACCTCACATAACCTTTTCATAGTTCCTAAAACGAATGGCACTTTTTGGTGTGTTCGTACTGCAGGGACTGGGAACGAATTTAGTACTAGGAATGCGTTAATTAGCTCCAACTTCTATGGCGCAAACTGAACATACTTCACGTTCTTTTGAAAATCTAGCATTCAGTTGATCCTGAAAAGTGCTCATTGTCACAGTTGTAAACACAATGGCGTTGATCTTCCATGTGGGGGTTTGGCGTCACGGCGTCTTTGTTTCCAGGCAGACCGTTAAAGTATGCAACCCACACATCTCCTGGAAATCCTGTAAAATGCAGATGACGACTTCGAAACTCCTGAAGTGTTTCCAGTTTTGTGTGCCATATGCATCAGACGTTTAGCCAACGGTCTGTGGACAATACGAAAAACCAGTGACTTAAGTGTATGTTAATTGAAAAAAAAAATGGCCTTTAATGTTAATTAAAATGGCCTTAGGGGAACATTTAGTTCTTGGGGAACCATCCTATAACTAAGTTCCTGTAACTACCTGGTGAGAAAGCCCCTATAAATCATCATGGAGGTTTGGAACAACATGAATGTGAATAAATGGTATTCAGTGAGAGTGTATTGTGTATTCTCAGTGGTAAATATGCACAAACCTTGACAATTGTCCCGTATGTTCTGCAGCCCGGTGGGAAGGGGAAGAGACTGCCTGAAGTTCACTGCATCATCAGCAGACTGGGCTGCTTCAATCTGTTCTCTAAGGTCAGGGGCGTTTCTGAGACCAGATATGAATTTCCTGTTGGATCATTGAAATGTTGATGCTGAAATGTAACTGCCTGAAATGTTTGGGAGTAGATCTTGGAGGAGGTGGAGAGGAGGAGAGAGATTTCTCCTGCTTTGGTTCATCCTTTCATGCACAGTGTCATGGAAGCTCCCTTCCCCGCTCCTGGACGCACCATCACTGTCAAGAGCTTCCTGCCAGGCTCTGGCAATGAGGTAACGTATTGTTTAACTTAAATCTCATTTAATTTTATACTTCTGGTTGTTTTTTTTTTCTCTGAAAAATTCTCAGAAAATATAGATTTTTGTTTTAAAACTTGCAAAATGTTGAACTTTTGAATTTAGTTTGGTTATTTTTATTCCATAAAAGATGATTGTGATGTTCTTGACGTTAGTACTAGTTATAAAAAACAACTTGACCTTTATTTTTGTAATTCATTTATTTTACAAATTAAGAAATTGAAACACCAGTTAAGAATTATCATTAAAAAATAGTTTTTATGATGGAATAAAAGCAACAAATTATAATATTATTTTGTAAAAAAAGAATATATTATATTATTTAAAAAAAATGAAAATCTTTTACACAAACATTAACCAATGACGTTCAAATTAACTATTGCCATATTAACCATATGCACATTTAAATAAACCAAATGAACTTTTGACCTCGCAACAACTTTTTGTATTTTCAAAATGCACATTTTTTTTACATTCATTTTAACATAAATTTTAACATTAAAGGAACATGCATTCAAATATATACATTTGAGGTTGCACATTTGTTACATGATGCCTTAAATATTAAATAATTATTTTAATAAAATGTAATAAACTCTGGTAAATAATTATATAAATGAATTAAGTTTTATTTATAGTTAAAAGTATAAAAAAAATATTTCTACAAATTCCAACAAGGGTTTTTAAATGTTTGTTTTGCCTCAAAACAATATAGAGTCAACACTATTTTATATTATTATTGTTGTTGTCATACAATGTTGCCTTTTACATATAATTTCTTGCCGATTTGAACCCTTTTTAATCACTTAAATGTCAAGGATCCGGTTTGTTACAATATTTGTAGAGTCACGTGTGTGCCTGTCGTATACGTAGGTTCTGACTCTGTGCAGGCCGGTGGACTCTCGTCTGGAGCACGTGGACTTTGAGAGTTTGCTGCAGTGTCTCAGTGTGACCAGACTCCTGCAGGTCTTCGCTTCTCTGCTGCTGGAGAGGAGGGTGATCTTCATCGCAGACAAACTCAGGTACAGACCGTGACCCATGCTGAGACCCATATATACCATTCTGGATGCCAGCTGGAATTAAATTCGAACCTAACTCTGTTTGTCTCTGTCCAGTGTCTTATCCCGATGTGCTCACTCTGCCTTGGCACTACTGTATCCCTTCACATGGCAGCACACGTTTGTACCGGTGCTCCCTGTCAGCATGCTGGATATATGCTGCTCTCCCACTCCTTTTGTAATGGGGGCACTGTCTCCATCCCTGCCTCAGGTGCTGGATATGCCCATCGAGGAGGTCAGTTGCCTTATTTAAAGGGATAGTTCACCCAAAAATGAAAATTCTGTCATCATTTACTCAGCCTCAAGTCATTCCCAACCTGTATGAGTTTCTATCTTCTGCTGAACACAGAAGAAGATTATTTTGAAGAATATTTTGAAGAATAATTGGTCAGTAACCAAATATTTGAAGGGCCTCATGAAAGGAGTAGTTCCCTTTTAAAATAACTTTTGCAGATAATTTACTCACCCCCATGTCATCCAAGATGTCCATGTCTTTCTTTCTTCAGTTGAAAAGCAATAAAGGTTTTTGATGAAAACATTCCAGGATTTTCTCCTTATAATGGATTTCAATGGGAACCAAACGGTTCAAGGTCCAAATGAGAGTTTCAGTGCAGCTTCAAAGGGCTTTAAACGACACCAGACGATAATTAAGGGTCTTATCAAGCAAAACGATTGGTCATTAAAAAAAAAAAAATAAATATAAAAGTTTTAGTTTTATATGCACAAATGCTCACCTTGCTCTGTTTTGTGATGAGCGTTTGTGACTCTCCTGTTCGAACTTGTTCATCAAAATGAACAAATCTTTTTTCGAGTCATGACTCGAAGGGTCCTTGATAAGACCCTTATTCATCGTCTGGTGTTGTTTAAAGCCCTTTGAAGCTGCACTGAAACTCTCATTTGGACCTTGAACCCTTTGGTTCCCATTGAAGTCCATTATATGGAGAAAATGCTGGAATGTTTTCATCAAAAATCTTCATTTCTATTCTACTGAAGAAAGAAAGACATGGATATCTTCATACAGGTTTGGAATGACTTGAGACTTGAGTTTTTGGCACCAAAATTGTACATTATTAGTGATAATTTCTCTTTCTATGCTATATAGTTAAGATCTTTATTTAAATTATCTGTTATGATTGGCTACACTTTTGAACACTGAATAAGTGTTGTTGATGTGCAAATATTGTTGATCTTGTGTTCAGGGTTGACATCAAAATCATTGATTTCTAGCCATTTTCTCATATTAGTTTCAGTAATTTGACTGGGTTTAATTTTAATTTTACTTTAGAAGATTAAAAACATTCAAGTTTTACATGAACTTTCGTACTTGGACTCATCTGGCCTTTGGAACGCAGATTGCCAGAAGGGGATTTTTTAGGACGGTGTCATGGATCCCGTGTAAGATGCTTCTAAACAACAGCGTAGAGCTCTGAGATTTGATTATGACGATGGCCGGAGTTTAATTTATGCCTTGAACTGTCAACTGTCATGCCTTGAATTGTTGCCATTGTTTAACAACTCGAAATTCCCCATGCCGGCAATAAAGTACTATTTGGCAGAGGTATAAAGTATTAAATCATATCTATAAGATGCTCCAAGTTTAATATACTCTTCGACTTGGTGACAAAGTAGTACTTGTTTTGCATTTTAGGTGCTAAAATATGTGTTCTAAATAAAAATCTTCATAACTCCAAAACATTTTAGTGAACACAAGATTGCATTTGTCTTGTTTTAAGAACCTGATGAACTATTGAAAATTATACAAGCTTGCCATCTGAAGTTCCTGTCTGGTTCATATAGTTAGTGACTTTTATGTGATTGAATGCATTGGAGTTTTTTCTCTGTTTTGGAAGACACATACGTTTAACTTTGTACTAAAGGGTTCTTGCATTCGGTTATCATTTTGACCTTCCATCCTTTTTTTCATTTTGTCTCATTCTTTCAGGTGCTTATTGTGGATTTGGGTGCTGACAAGTTTGTCGTTCAGGTGTGTATGCAGGTTTTAGTTTTCTAATACTACAAGGGTGTGTCCTTTTGAAAGTGTTTGTGAGGGTTTGGTCTGACTCTGAGACTCAAGTCAGGGCCTGAGTTGCTGAACTTCATTGTCAATAAAAGACATAAATTTGGTGGTTTTAAGCAATCTTTTCGTCTGTATTTACTCAATTTTTTTTATCTCATACACTACTATTCAGAAGTTGAAATAAGTTGGGGTTGATAAGATTTTTCTTAAGATAAGATACGTCTCTTGTGATCACCAAGGTTGCATTTATTTGATTAAAAATATGGTAATACTGTATTATTGTGAAATATCATTACATTTTAAAAAAATCTATTTTCTATTTCAAATTATTTTAAAATAGCAAAGCTGAAATACCATTACTTCAGTGTTCAGTGATCATGTTTACATGCACATTCTTAACCCAATTAAGCTTAATAAGCCGACAATACATGTGGTCATGTAAATGCATTAACCCGTTTTCCTTTATTGATGTAAGGTCATAAACAGCTTCTAAAAAGTTTCTCAAAAGTTACTTGTAAATTTCACAAATAGTTTTTAAATAAATTGCAAGTAACATATTGAAATTAAATTTTGAAGGAGAAAGACTAAAATACTATTTTCTTGTAAAATGTACTTCAGTAATGTTATCAATGAAATGAAACCTCTTTATTTTCAGTGTTGAAGTGCCCATGTGTGATATGTGACAGGAAAGCATCCTGTGGATTTAAGCCCATCCAGACAGACGAGGGCATTACACATCAGGACAGAAAATATATAGCAAACTCTGACTCAATAAATTAACAAAACAGTTCTTATTATTATCGGCAATGTTGAACACTGCTATGCTACGGAAACTAATAATTATTTTTCAGTACTCTTTAATGAAAAGAAAGTTTAGAAGTACAGTTTTAAAAAAAATGGAAATCTTTTTTTCCACATTATAAATGTATTTACTGACACTTTTAATCAATTTAATGCTTCTTTGCTGAATAAATGTATTAATTTGTTTTAAAAAAAAAAACTTACTGACCTCAAAATTGGCATGATGTACATCATTCATGTACATCAGACACAGGTTATTATCCAGTTATACTTGATAAATTATTATTCAGCTTCTAATTACTGACTAATTGTTTTGTGTAATGCAATCATGGGCGACTCATCCATTTGGTCTCTATATCAATATTTGTTTCTTTCCTAAATTTGCTCTTACATTCATCTTTCCCTCCCTTCTGTTGTCTTAGCTTGGAGATGAGGACTGTATCTTACCTAGAAAGCTGCAGGCAGCGCTTCAGGAGATACTGGAGAACAGGGAGGAGATACTAGAACAAAACACAAGGGACAGAGAAGGAGGTTAGACTCATCACACATGCCATTATTCCCTTCACAGCCAAACCCAAAGTTCAGTTTTAAACTGGTTTCACTGTGTGATTGCTGGTTTGGTGTGTTGTCTTGTAGTTAACATTTTGAAATCTATTGTCTGTCTGTTCATTCATGATGTGATGAGTAACCAACCGTTAAACAAGGCCAGTGAGGTCAGGAACATGCCGACAAGTATCAGTTCAGATGTTTTGTTAAGCTGGCCCGATGCTAAATGTCACTTGCTGGTTATACTAAATATTAAAGGACCAATGCAATGGCTTGATGAGCTCAGTTTTCTTTCCTGTGTTGACATATTTCCTCTTAAACCAGGAAGACCTAGTTCTCATTTTTGACATTCTCATTCTAGAGAGCATTTGATTGAAGTTTTTTTCAAAATTTTATTATATAAATGGCCTTAAAGCTAATAGAGATGGGCTAAATGCCTCAAAAATCAAATTTTATGGGCTATTTATGTGTCCATTTAAAGGTATTACATTTGTAACTTTCTCTAGTGTGTAATGTTGCTGTTTTAGCATGAAAATCATCTGCAAAGTTACAAAACACAGAGTCACTCCAAAGGGAGTTATTATCTATATCAGTAAAAGGACTGTTTCTGAACTCCCTTAAACACCTCAATTGTAGTCTTGAGTTTTCTTCTAGAAACGTACATCACAATATTCTTCATTTAAATAATTCCCATCCAAGGCATAAGCAAAAAAGGCAGAGGACTGGTTGAGTTGCGTTAGTAGCATGCTGAAAAAACTCAGGCTGTGTCCGAAATCTCCACTCAAAATTGTAGTTTTACAATTTTGTCTGACAAAATTGTAAAACTACTACATATCATAAGTTAAAATTGTAGTTTTAAAATTGTAGTTTTACTATTTTGTTTGACAAAATTGTAAAAGTACTACATATCATACGTTAAAATTGTAGTTTTAAAATTGTAGTTTTACAATTTTGTTTGACAAAATTGTAAAACTACTACATATCATAAGTTAAAATTGTAGTTTTCAAATTGTAGTTTTACAATTTTGTTTGACAAAATTGTAAAACTACTACATATCATAAGTTAAACATAACAACTTACATTTGTATGACAAATTAGTACTGTCGCGCTGCTCCCCTTGTCGTCCATCCGTCCATTTTTACGATCAGCGCAATGCATAATGGTATGTAGGGCTTGGGTTGGTGACCATCGGTTGTACACTACTTTTCAAAATGCATTCTGGGATACATTGAGTCGACTATATAAGGTATAATAATCATCACTATACATTCGGACAGCACTACAAAATGGCAAGCTCACTATATAGTCCACTATAAAGTGAGTAGAGAGATTTCGGACACAGCCTCACAGTTATGGTAAGGTGTCCTGGAAAAGGTTGACCAATCACAAAACACTGGTCCAGTTGACCATGACCAATCAGAGCACATTGCACTTTAAGGAGTCACATAGAGTCAATCTAAACAGGGCTGTGTTTCCCATTGTAGAATCATTGTAACTAATGGAGTCTATCATAAACTTATCTCATGATTACATTACTGACAGACTGGGAAGAGAGGTGCTGCAACATTGTAAAATATGTGAAAATTAATGTTTTTTTTTAAATATTTGAGCATGAAAACTTGAAAAACATTGAAAAAGACATAATAGATTGTGCATTATCATTATCAGTGTCACATTGCAGTTTTATTTTCCTAGCAGAGAAGTCAGACCTGAGCACTTTGGTGTCAGAGGCGTTCGTGTGGTTCTTTGTTGAGATGGTCGGACATTATTCTCTCAATATGAGCGACGTAGGACCCGGTGGGACCCGAGAGCTGCAGAGAGACGCTTTCAGGAAATCTCATCCTTCCCGAGGAGTGCGGCAGTTTCTTCAGCTCTTCATGGACACGCAGATGTTCGCAGGCTTCATTCATGACCGAGAGCTCAGAAAGGGAGGCGTTAAAGGTGAGAGAAGGAATATTCCTGGTTAAAGTTGTCATTTTTAGGATGACCTGTTCCTTTGCGTATTGAGAGGAATATGTCGTTGTCGTTTAACAGGGTTGTTTGAAGTGAGAGCTGCAGATTATTTGGATTCATATCCTGAACCTGAACCCAGTGGAGTCAATAAATTTCTCAAGGGGCTTGGTAAATCTTTTTCTGCTTTTCCATTTTTTCTTGAATAAAAAGTTATAGTTTTGTTTTACTCACAAAAATGTTTGTTTGCAGGGAATAAAATGAAATTTCTGCAGAAGAAGTAGAGAACGGTGTCAGGCGCCAAGTATGAGCGACCACATATTTTTTCTTCTTCTTCAAAAGCATGTGATGACTCAACCAGCATGTCAGTTCCTCTCCCGTAGCGAACACTCGAGGGTGGAGATGAGGTCAAGACTGCAATCAGCTTGTTCTGCTCTGAAAAATCTGAGATTTGCCGCCCTATCACATAAGAGGAAAAGACTGGAAATGAGTTTATAAGCACAAGGAACAAAGGCAACTGAATTAGAACAAAGAGGAAAGGGAGGAGCCTCTCGTGTTATTGTCATTTTGATAGATAAGGAAAAAACTGACTATGAATGCATAGCAAGGTTTGGGTTAATGTCCATTTCATATGTCTTACTTGATTTTGTCTTTAATGTATTTTTTATTAAGCCAGACAACAAGGTAAGATTAAGTTTTAAGCTTAAACCTCTTCCAATTGGAAACGTTGCTTAAAAGAAAATATGATGAAGGATATTCCCCTTTGGTAATTAATTTATGATCCCTCATATGTACAGAAATGTCGAACATTTATGTTTTGGCCACATTTGCTTTTTGCGAAATATCAATACAGATGTGTCATTTTATCTGAGGCTTTTACATTTTGTACAGTTTTTTTTTTCTTTTGTAGACAAACTACACTTTTTGTAACATTTGAAAATAAAAGATGCTGAGGTGGGCAGGCAGTGTGAATCAAACAATATGATCTTGTTGGGGAAATATGAAATTTGAATGTCCAGCGAATGAGAAAATCAAGAATGCGTAGGTTTAAAATATATAGTATAATGAACGTGAAGTGTATTATTAAAACTAACAGTTATGGGAATTGGGGGCTACAAGCTAATAGTTTCAGCCATTGGTCTTTAACATTACATGACTGCTTTTGTTAGTTTTGATTACTTTTATATTATTTTTATCCCTTTCATGCATAGAGTTTACTACAGTGGACTGCTATTCAAAAAGCAATTTCTTGCTTATGTATAGTTTTTGATTGCATAGTTGCACATCAACCCAAGAGTCAACCAAGACAGTAGATAGATAGTAATGCATCATCTTATACACTGCCATCAAGTGGCAAGCAGTTGTATGTGGATTTATTGTTTTTCTCCAAACCAAGATCGTGCCGGAATATCCATCCATTCCTTCTATACCAGGAGACTCTTGCAGGTAAAAAAAGTATAAAAGTATTGCAAAGTAACATCTTTAAAAACTCATATCACTGTTAAATTTTCCAAGTATTCATTTTATTATGGGATGAAATTCGGATTAATCACCTCTCCACTAAATTGAACATCATGCAAATCTTCATCTTCGAAATTCTTCATCTGCAGTAACATTTCTGGTTGTAAATAAATGTATTTGTGTAATTAGAAGGTATTAAGTAGTTACATTAAACATTGTGTTTACTCATTACATCAAAAGCAATCTGATTGTGCAATGCATGCTAGTTGAAATGCGTTACTTTACTCGTTACATCAAAAAAGTAATCTGATTACATAATGTAACCCCCCTACAAATCTACAAAAAACAAACAAACAAATAGTTCAATCTAGATTTCTGTATGAGGTTTTCTCAGGTAGGAGAGCTGTAGAAGTTTGGCCATTTTTATCAATAAGAGAATTATCAGCTAATAGCTAAGTGTAGGAGAGCGAGCGTTTTTTTGGGGGGGGTTTCCACAGAGTTGTACCTCCACCGGATCTTTATAATGGAATCACGTCCTCATGTTCTGATATCAGAGACAATGTCCAACTTGTATGAAGTTCTTCTCCGTCTGCTGGTCGAACAGGAACATTGAAGCTGTATTATATTTTTTGTATGTATTTTACAGTTTGCACATGATTTTATATCATTTTATACGTTGGTTTGTTAAATGCACACAGTTTTACTGTGTTGTTACTACTGTATTATGTAAATACAGTAGGCCTATTTCTTCAGTTAATACCAAAAACACATACTGTCAAGTGGACATCTGAAAATCTCTGTAAATATATGTGTAATCAAGTTCAGATCTTGTTTTTCATGCCCTATAAGAGCAATAAAAAGACTTGAGAGGAAAAAAATCCTGACTAAGGTTGAAATTATTATTTTATTATTATTTTCTAATATGTATTAGAGACCATGCACAATTTGATACATATACATATGTATACATATAGGCAGGGTACAATAAAAATAAAACATACACACCCCCCCCCCCCCCCCCCCCCCCCACACACACACACACATACACAAAACACATTTTGTCAGCACATCAGTGTCAGCGCACGGGTACAGATTTGAGTCTTCAGAAAAGATTTCAGTTGTAATTTAAAACTCTTAACTCTCTGTGTTTTCTATTGACTTTCACAATAAACTTCTTTCTAACAGATTCAATTTTTGTTGTAGATAAGACACAACCATGTTCCAAATCTTCTGTTGACAAAATATCATCTGAGAAGAAACCATTGGTTTCACTGTTAAATGCAGGTTGTTTACTATGAATGCATAAATGGGTTAAACATAAAATAACAGTAAAACATAGCAGTTGCGTCAAACTTTAGAAGTACATCCTCCGGTACACACGGGGCGCTGATGTTCATAACTCCTTCCATCCAAACATAATAGAAGCACAGCGCGAAGCGTGTGTTTATAACGTAAAGGATGGCTGGACCGGCTTCAGTCGCTGGTGATGTTTTTGTTGATGCTCTGCCGTATTTTGACCAGGGGTATGATGCTCCAGGGGTCAGAGAAGCCGTAAGTATACTGAATATTTACTTTTGCTGGTTCTGTCTTTTCAAAACGACGATAAATAAGTATTTGACCTGCTGGCACAAGTCAGATAACGTTAGCTAACGGCTGCGTCTAACTAACGATACTTCTGGTTTTATATGAGATAGTTTAGCTTTTTTTAACTTCTATTTTTTCGGGGTTACGTATGCTATAGAATTACATTTAGCTTTATTGTGGGGGATATTAATCGGTTTTGATCAATTTAAGGCAGCTGCTTTGGTGGAAGAAGAGACAAGACGATACAGACCAACCAAGAACTATTTGAGTTACCTGCCCACACCAGATTTCTCTGCCTTCGAGGTACAAGAAAAAGACCCTTTCTGCTTATATTTTGCCATAATCTACATGTTAACACCATAATTTGAGTGTTGTGTTGTTCTCATTAGACGGAGATCATAAGGAATGAGTTTGAAAGACTGGCTGCACGTCAACCCATGGAGCTGCTCAGTATGAAGAGGTAAGTTTACTGAGCAGAACTTCTGCTTCAGGTCGTGAACTGTTGTCTTGTTGCGTCCTTCTTAAAGAGATAGTTCACCCCAAAAAAATTATTACTCGCCCTCATGTCGTTCCAAACCTATAAGACTTTCGTTCATCTTCGAAACACAAATGAAGATCTTTTTGGTGAAAACTGTGAGATTTATGTCCTGTCATAGACCGCTACGCAACTACCAATTTGATACTTCAAAAAGTCCATAAAGTGATCTTAAAACTAGTCCATATGAATTGAGCAGTTTAGTCCAAATTTTATGAAGATACATGATCGCTTTATATGCTTTTATTCTCATATAAACAATAATCAACAGACACATCATATCTGGTAAACTCGTTTGAGCCTCTGCAAGAACCAATGAGGTTCATTCTCGTGTTACCAGCACGTTTGAGCTTCAGCAAGGACCAATGAGGTTAAAAAATGCCAATTAAATCTGTTCGTCATTTAAATCAATCAAGTCTTTTCAGAAAATTTGGACAAAACTGCTAAATTCATATGAATTAGTTTTTACCATATTTTATTAACTTTTTGGGAGGAGAAACTGCAGGAATATTGAAAGATTGTACAGATCTGGAAATAATTATTTTCTTACCCCAACAGTTAATAAAAGTTTATCGTTAAGAGTCAATTTACCAGTGAAATATTACACTATTCATTATCTTGCTAACTAGCTTCATTGTTGACCGTATACAAGTGCAGTGCAGATAGTTTTGAGTTCCCAATCCATTCAGTAAAGTGCTGCTCATCCAAATATTCTTAAAGTGTGGTGATTGCTGTTAGATCTTACATGCGTGTGCTTGTCTTCCTAGATATGAGCTCCCTGCTCCATCGTCTGGGCAGAAGAATGACATCACAGCGTGGCAGGAGAGTGTCAACAACTCCATGGCCCAGCTGGAGCACCAGGCAGTACGCATTGAGAACCTTGAGCTCATGGCCCAGTATGGAACTAATGCATGGAAGGTGTCTAATGAGTAAGTAGAGAACATTGAGTCAGTCTATTCAAGATGTGAGGCTTTATCAGAACTCTGAAGGAATGTGATCAATTCTTTGTTTGACGACCTGTCAAAAAAATGGCCTGCACTCTGCACAGTTTGACATGTTTCATTGAGTAATCACAAATAACACAATCGACTCCAAGTATAACTTTGTAATATGCTTACAAAATCTTTAATAATATTTGAATAAAGGGTGACTGTTTTGATCACTTTTAGCCACTACTATACATCTGTGTTATATTATTTAAGGAGTTATAGTCAGTTTTGAATACTATTTGCAGGCTCTAGACTTTATTTAAAAAAGCCATTTAATTATTTATTATTAGAAACTGAAAGCAATTGTGTGGTTTATTTGTGCATTTGCTGGATTTAATGTCGATCATAATTGTTTGTTCTCTCTGTGAAACAGTAACTTGGCCTTAATGATTGAAAATGCACAAAAGGAACTGCAGAAGGTTAGGTAAGTTGTAGATCAATAGAATTTACTTTACATGTGGAAGTTGTGTGTTGTGGTTCTGCACAAACTATTTAATAAGCATTTCAAATGAATCTTAGGCCCTATTAACACCTGGTATTCAGATGTGTTTTGGTCGATCAGATCACAGGACGACGCTAAATACAAGTGTAAACATTTTGTGCTTGTCCACTTTTGACCACTTCCAGAGGTAGTCGAAAACTCATCTGACCAGATTGATTTCACTGTGAAAACGCTCATGTGGACCAAATGCATAAACAATATTGGAAGTGAGCTAGCCTGATGGGATTTGAACTGTCGGCTGAAAGCCCAAGTTTGGTTTGAAGATTAAAAAAGTACCAAGCACAATGTTCTCTCACCATTCCTGATTTCTAACATGCAGTCGCCGCATTCGGATTAGTCTTATGGCTATCAGAGCATGTTTTCCAGTCATGCTCATATGTGAATTGCATAAGCTTATTTTGTCAATTAGATCGAAAGATCTGGAAAAGTCAATACATTTACCTGCCCATAGACCCTCCCCTTGAAGAAATCAGGACTGAAGTGGTTGTAAGTGGACAATAGAGACTAAGATAAGAGAGATTAAAATAAGTGTAAATGGGAATGTGTGTCCATCTACTAGTGATCCGATCAACCAAAGCACATCTAACATAATATGAAGCTGTTGCCCATTAACTGGTTTATAGTAATTCCCCCCAATGTGCTTCTGTTCTCATTCCAGAAAGCAGATTCAGGATCTGAACTGGCAGCGTAAAAACGACCAGCTGGCTGGAGGAGCAAAACTGCGGGAACTTGAGTCGAAGTCAGTACTTCATTTATGTTCTTTCTTATATGAAAACTTGAGCAAATCTAAATGCATTTAGTTGACGTTTCTGCTTGTATGTCTGCAGCTGGGTGTCCCTGGTTAGTAAGAACTATGAGATTGAGCGAGCCATCGTTCAGCTGGAGAATGAAGTGGCACAGGTGAAACAGCAACAGGGCGATGAGAACAAAGAGAATATTCGACAAGACTTTTAAAAGATGAAAACCGTTTAACAGCATCTTGAAACTGTGCAGACTTTGCAAAAGCAAATGATCACCCAAATGTGACATTGTTTTTTAATGATCACTATCACTATGTTCCGTTTTCCTGATGAACAGGGGAAATGGTCTTTATAAAACACAAATGAGCAATAGTGTTGTGGTGCAAACAGGCTCTGCTGGTGTTTAGTTCATGATTTTGCACCCAAAGCAAAAGTCAATTTCAACTCGCATTTGTGTTTACTATATACATAAATTGTTTTGCAATGTTCATGTGGCTGTATTGTCATTTCTAATTTCGTTTTTGTCTTATGTTTGACTACCTGACGAGCATTTAGTTCATCTTTATTGTCATGTTCTACTCTATTTGTAATATCTTTTTTAAAATATTCAATAAAATTCTGAAATAATGACTTGGATTGTTCATTTTCTCAGTTAACAAAAGTTATCGGGGTAAATGGTATACATTTGGTCTTGGTTTTGTCACTTTTCATCCTGTCTCATGTCATTCAAACAAAACTGTGGAAGTAGTTGTAGGGACCTGTATTGGACAGAATGTAGTGTAGTTCAAAAATGAACCCATTTGGTGAAGTTTTGCTTATCTTTTGCTTTACCTTGAACATTTGGCTTTTCTATTTATTTATAGTTATTTAAATTTGTTCAAAGTAACTTTGTTGTTAACTTTTTACATTCAACCATGGTTGTTTACTTGCAATTAGTGGTCTGTATGTGGGTCTTGAGGTATTTGTAATGTCTTGCTTAATTGGATGTTTTTTCTTTGATCTTTTGCCAAAATAACTGCTTAGCTTGACATGAAAAAAGAATTTACTCTAAAGTAATTAAATTGCAACTTGGTTGGTTACTTACTGCCCCATCATGCTTGAGACAATATTTTAACACTTCATGTTTTTTTCAGAATCTACAAAACTGCTTGACTAGCTTATGAGCAAAGCCCCCAGCTACTAAATAAAATTACATCAACATCAAATTAAACTTTCAATTCTAATATAGCCTATTATGGTGATATTTCACCCAAAAATGAAATATCATTTACTCACTGTTGTTTCAAACCTGTATGAATGTGAGTAATGTGAGTATGTGAGTAAATGAGTCATTTTTTTTTTTGGGTGACTGTCCCTTTAAGAAGACAAAGTATTGCTATTTTGTTTGTGTTTGTCTGTGACTTGTGATTTATTATTTAGTATGAAAATGAATGCATATCAGCTTTAAATAAAGAATTTGTTCGCACATAGTTTTTAATTTTTCGTACTCTTTTTTTTTTATCTGCAAATACGTGCTCTCAAGATATCGGCGACACCATATAAAAGTGAAGAGCGTTGCGGGTAACTAACGCCGAATCTGAATGATCGAGTAAATAAATATACATTTCTCAAAGTACTATTTAATTATTTATGTGTAACACTTTTAAACGTACAAGAATAGTGAAAGACGAAAGAGAGCAGAGATATTGATGATATTGTTTTTATTGGTTTTCAGAATAAAGCAATTGCACAGCATAAGTTTTAAAAAACTTATAAAAACTTATTAAAACAAAATAAAAATACAGGTACAGAATATGGATCCACTCAGAATATGGATTTATAACGACATTTATGAAAAACATTTGTTTTCTAATTTGAAAATAGAAATGTTTTTATTGTAATTACAATGTAAATGTATGTATATAAAACGAATTGACGGCAAATACAACTTCAGAATGCGTTTTTTTATTAGTGGATTCTAGTTGGTTATTCTCTGTGACGAACATGAGAGCGACGGCATGACGTCAAACAAATCGGATTTTCTGAGCGCGTCGAACGTCAGGCGGTTCAAAGAGGAGCAAAGATGGCGGACAACAAAGGCCAAGATTGTACGGAGAGCTCCGAAAATATGGAGGTAGAGGCTTCGGGAACAGAAGATAACGGAGATGGCGGAGTAAAGGAGCCCGAAGGTGTAATTTTAATCGACACAGAACCGAAAGAAGGAACAGAGGAGCCAAAGTCTCAAGAGACCGTTCCCGAAGCGCTGACGACATCCAGCGGCGGCGGAGCTACCGTTACAGACGAGACACCAAATGCCGAGAGCACTGAACCGCCACCACCACCACCGCCGCCGCCGCCTCCTCCTCCGCCGTCCTCGTCGTCCTCCTCAGCGGACAGCACCGCTGCTGGTCCATCACCCGCTCTCATTAACGAGATGTCGCCTCCTCCAGCAACAGCAGCAGCATCATCCTCCTCCTCCTCCTCTTCAACCCCTGCCGCCCCGATAAACCTACTGGATACGTGTGCTGTGTGTAAACAGAGTCTCCAGAACCGTGACTGTGAACCCAAACTCCTTCCCTGCCTGCACTCCTTCTGTCTCAAGTGCATCCCGCAGCCGGAACGGAAGATCACCGTCCCGGTGCAAGGCCCCCATGGACAGGACACTCGTATTGGTAAGTTTGGAAAAGGGAAGTGAGCTTTTTCAGTTCTGTCCCCAACAATCCAGAAACTATCCTTTGCTTATGATCTGTGTTTACACATGATGGCATGTGAAGTCACGTAGTGCTACATGTACGATCATCAGCTGGTGATTGGTGTTTAACTCTTGCCGTTATGATTGTAGTATTTTAATAACGAGTAACTGTCAGAACGTATTTACTCTAAATACGACTCAGAAAGTCATGTGAAGTTGGTTAAATATCAGAGCGTTTGGTTATTTTTTATTTTATTAAAAATATTTATTTTCTATTAATTAAATTGACTTTTTTCTGCTCTCTACATTTTTATACTGTTAGATGTTTATTTATTATCAATCTATTTATTAATTGTTTATTTAATATTCATCTTATTTTGTTTAAGTTATTTTTTTTTTACAATATATACTACATGCAAATCGCAATTGCATCATTGTTTATTTTGTACATCTCTCTCTGTCTATATACACACACACAAGTACATACATACAAGTATATCCAACTCTTGTGACATAGTATGCTCATGTGAAGAAGCACTACATCGAAATTCTTATCTCTGTGATTGTTTTTTTTATATCATCGAAAAATATTATTGTCCAGCGCAAATTTGCTAAATGCAACTGTAAGGCATGAAGACATTACTAACATTAACGTCATCATTTTCTGTAAAGCTGCTTTAAAACATTTTATTGTGAAAAGCACTCTACTATAAAATTGACTTGACTTTACCTTGTGACCCATTTAAAAAAAAACCCTGCACTAACCAGTCTTTACAAGCTAATGATGGATTTTCTAAACTAACCTTTTAAAACAGTCTATTTTGATCCGAGTTATGTTGAATGTATAGATGCTGCAGCCGTCTCATGCATACTGTCAGATTGTTATGCTCAGTGGACAACCTCAAATAGTTGCTGGTCAGTTTTTCAGACAATAGTCCTGATATTTTGATACATCGTTGTCTATGTATTGATGATTGGAGTCAGTGCTGTCACTATATTTGTGCCGTAGGAGCCACCAGTGAACTAATGTGTTGGTCATACACAAGGTAGGTAGGTAGGCTTAACTATTTAGAGTTATTGATAATGCAGAGGCCATGGCTTGTGACCCCAGATCATGTACTCGTTCATGCACAATGCTTTTCTTTGACGATGCACAAGCCATTCCTAAAATGCTGCATTTTCTGCTGATAAACCAGACAAGAAGCACTGCTGTGGGGATTGGTTTGTTTTACGTATGCTTAGTTTTAGCATTGTTTTTTGGAGCGTTATTCCTATCTCTTGAATGTCATTATTGGTGCAGTGGAGAATGGAGATATGAGAATATTTTGGACAATGAATGCACTTGCTTTATATAATTTCATTTCATTGTGCTTATGTTCCTTGTAATAAGTTAGCGCCATGCATTGTGGTTAATAATTTATGAACTAAATTCAGCATAAGCTGCAGCCTGTAAAGACATTTTAGTTTTTAGTGTGGTTCTGTTTATCACCCATATCAGCGATCACTGATGCAAATTTACAAGCCCGAAGGCTGTAATTTTGTCTTTAAATCTCTTCACTTGTCTAAGACTCTTCACTGTTATTGCAGAATGCCATCAGATCAATATTCTCATATTAGATCAGTGTGCATTATACTGCAGAATATTTTGCCAGGCTATCAGATTAAAAAGTTCAGTCCCCTGACCACAACAAGTATAAAAATTGAAGCCAAGGTTTCAGTGTAGTGATATAAATATATCTGCAAAATTAATTTTTGCATTTTTAGGTTTGTTGAATAGCGTAGTTGAATATTTATTTTCTTTTTGATGCATTGCATGACTACTGTGTTTTTTATAGTGAGAAGTTGTTGAACTGAGAACTTAGACATGATAAACTAAACTATTATCTACAATTTAAGATTCCCAATTCAGAAGTCTTTACTTTCTCGAATGTATCCAAAAATCTAAATCCTACAATGTCAGAATTTGGAATTGATATGCAATTAAACAAACCAAGCAAAATTTGTATTTATTAAGCAAATTTAAACAAGAAAATAAGTAATTAATCTCAGGGTTTTTGCTCAGTAATTTAGCCATGTTCAAGTTATTGAATGGAAAATTATCAAAATAAATTCTGTAATTTTGTGCATTTCTTTCTGTAATCTACCAAGTCTTAATAATTTATAACTATTCTGCAACAATCATGTTATTTGCAACCCTTTTCCATAGCTTTTGTTATTCATTTAATTTTGTTTTTTATTTAAAGAAATCACACAAGTCATATTTTCAAGCTATACGCTTCCCAAATGTTTATAGTGAGTGCTAAATTTGCAATCCTCCTCATATATGAAAAGTAATATAGATCAACTAATCATCTAACCATTTTCTGAAGGTTAAACACCTAATTTCACTGTCCTTTGCTGTTTTGTAAGAATTTTAAACTGTTATTTGGTGGTTTACTCCTTCTCTTTTTGTGATTCGTAATTGAAGGGTTTGTTCACTTTCCAGTTTGTTTTGGGCTTGTCGTAGACGTTTAATTAAAGTCCAGGGGGAGGTAACTCAGCGTTTACCAGCGTGACTCATCACCTTAACCTGATTGAGAAAACCATCTGTGACACTAGTTGAATCTCAACCAGCACTTTGTTGTACTCAAGCCTGTCATCTTACTAGAGTTGTTATTCTCAGCTTAACTGTAGCCATCTGGTCTGTTTTGCTTTGTTTTCTCACACACTTTTTTTTTCATACACAATTTTTATTAACTTTAACTGCTTTTAGCTAGCTAATGTTTCAATAATGTGACCTAGTTTATGAGAATATTGTGAATTGTGTCAGACTGAATCTTAAAATGTTGGTTTTATAAGACTTCAAACATAATTGAATTGCATCATAATAATTAAAGAAAGTGATTTACAACCCTCTCTTTGAATAATAAAGGAATTTTAATTGCATCACAAGGCTCTGCATGTGACGTGTTGTGGAATTGTGCCTCAGGCAATGCATCACTGGCTCCAGTTAATATCAGTACTGAGTAACTCAGTCAGCAGTGAGTCGCACTGTGTCTCAGTGCAGTGTTTCTCCAGCTGCTCTCAGCAGCCAATCATTAGCTGGGGTTTGCAGCTGGGTGCTTAAGGGAAACCGGCTGAAAGCAGTATGAGCCAGTGCTAACTGGCTCAAACCGGTTTGGACTAGTTCTAGCTTTAGCTTTGTGGGGGATTGATGGGCTGTCAGGGAAAAGAAGTGTGTGTGGGTGGATGGGTGTGTGTGTTTGGGGGGTGTTACATGTGATGGGTGGGAGGGGGTGTTGCATGTGATGGGTGGGGGAGGGTCATGTCCAATCTCTCAATATGTTTTCAAATTAAATTAAGATGATAAAATTAGTCTTATGAATAGATCATTATTTGTGGTGAAATGCTGATGCATGATGCAGAATCTTTGTTAATGCAGGAGATGGCAATAATAGTTAATAAAACCTTATGAATTATTAATGAATCAAAATCCTTTTTTGGATTTTTAATGTGTAAGAAGCCATCATTACTTTGTTTCTTATGCATGCGCCCTCAGTCAGAAAAATGTAACATTCCCTATAGGAAGGTTTTTTTTTTTTCCCATTCTTTCCCATAATGCAATTTAAATGAAGACATTCTCCAGTTTTATGATATCCAGTTCTAAGACTGCACATAGTTGGTCTGGCTGCATATTTCATGTGTGTGTGTGTCTATAATGTGTATCTTTGATCTTAGGCTGCATGATTTATTATATAAAAGCGGCCATGAGGCAGAGAGAAATGACCCATTCACATTTTTAAATTTGGTCAATGCTGCAAATCTTTAAAAATAAAAATGTTTATTAAAATTATTTTATCATGATTTTTTCCTGTGAGATCTGTAAATACCAGTGCTTCTCAGTTGTAATTGGGGATGTGTTGTTGTTGTAGTCAACTAATATACTAGTCCAAGTAGTTCCCTTCTATATATAGGCTAGTTTACAAAAAAATAAAATAGACATACATGAGGAATAGAGTCTTGGTCTCCTCGCACACAGCTGTAATGCTGGACCAACACAGTTTTCATTTATATTATGAACCAAGTTGTTATTCAGTGTCTTTGTCTTTATTTGAATTTAAATTTATTTTTTATTGTCATATCAGTTGTTGTCCAGGGCTTCAAGTGAGTACTAGATTCATGAATCGTTTCCAGGCTTTGCTAACTCTTTTTATTTTTATGTTTTTGTGCAGTGAATGTCATGCGTTGCACTGTGTGCCATCAGGAGTACAAACAGATTGACATGGTGGACAATTACTTTGTCAAGGACACTTCAGAGGCCACAAGCACATCAGTGGAAAACTCCACACAGGTCAGGATCAGCTCTGTGATCTCGACATAGAGGATAACAATCTTTCCATTGGTCGTAGTAATTTTGCATTAGTGAATAAAATGCCTAATGAACGCTGTTATCCCATAAATGTATTTTTAGAAAGTTACTGCATCGCATTGCTCTTCGTTTTGTCAAAAGAAATTGAGCACAATTATTTAGAATCAAATTCATTGGTATTCACACCCCTAGATTAAACCTTGCTTTATTAGCTTTTATAACTTTTGTTTGTGAGCCAATACTTCATTCCTCTAGACATTATTTTAAAAGATGTCGTTCTTTATTTGCTCTGTCACAGGTTTGTACCAGCTGTGATGATGATGCCAGCGCCATTGGGTTCTGTATGGAATGTGGGGAGTGGCTCTGTAAAACCTGCATTGAAGCGCATCAAAGGGTCAAATTCACTAAGGACCATAAAATACGCAAAAAAGAGGAAGTGTCTTCTGGTACGTGCTGTAGACTCATTCATTTCCATTTTCAATTGCTTATATTTGCAAGGCAGTTGCGATATGATTGTTTTCATTATGCTGAAAGATGTTTGGTCTTGTGGTCTTGTTGTAGTTTGGATGTTTCAACAACGGTGTGGAGCATCTGTTTTGCACGTTTAGCAGGCTAAGTCGTAGTACAGTTGCTATGGCAACAGGCAGAGTTTTGAGTGAGTCGCTTGCTCTGCCTGTACTGTTTTCATTAGAGCTAACCCATTTAGTTTCCCTCTTTTCGACTGAGTTTGGCAAGGCGCATATGAGAACATATGGCAGTCATAGACTGAGAGAATAGAGGGTCAGGGGAGGATGAATTTGACTATGGTGGTTCTGTTTTGTAGAATCGGTTGGAACGTCAGGCCAGAGACCCGTCTTCTGTCCGGTGCACAAACAAGAGGCACTCAAGCTCTTCTGCGAGACATGTGACACTTTAACCTGCAGAGACTGCCAGCTGCTTGAACACAAAGAACACAGGTCAGCCAGACCACACGGTTTACAGTAACCACCATGCACCATGCACTGAGTTTTTAAACAAGACAATCAAATGAAGAGAGAATAAGTACCTACACCATGGCATTAAAGGCATTGATCAGAATATATATATATATATTTTTTTTGCAGGTACCAGTTTCTAGAAGAAGCCTTTCAAAACCAGAAAGGCATCATTGAGACATTCATGACTAAGTTGCTGGAGAAGAGGAACTTTGTGGAGTTCTCTGCATCTCAGGTGCAAAACAGGTAGGACTTCTATTGCATCGGTTTTAAAGTTGATGATATAGAAAAGTAGCTGGACATGATTGAATATTTGGCAGAATTGTATTGCATTATTGTTTAATGAACTACTGGGTTGTTTAATGTCTTTTATTCCCTTTTAGAATCAAAGAAGTTGCTGAGACGCATAAGAAGGTGGAACATGAGATAAAGATAGCAGTATTTACTCTCATCAATGAAATCAACAAGAAGGGCAAATCTCTACTGCAGCAGTTGGAGGTAAGCGTACGGGCATCAATAAAGCATACACTATCTGATTTCCTGGGGCCAGTTGTTCAACAACATTTAATCTGGATCAAAATGATCCGGATTTGGAAATCCCATTTTTTCCTATCCAGGATCAGGTATTCTGTCTTACTTTTATGCCGGTTTTTCAAATCAACATTGGACTGGATCACCCTGATCCAGATACACAGTTTTCATGATTACCAAATCCGGATTACCACTGCTTTAAATGGGACAACATATCACAATGTGGGCTACCAGCTATGTAAAGAATAGGTAGAAGAGTCAAAATGGAGTCTCTGTAAGTGTTCCTTATTTTGAGACAAAACACAAATGTGGATAAGATCATTTGATTTTTATTTTTACTTTACTATACTGAATAGCTTAATTGCTAGCCTATTTCTACTTTATCACTGTTACAACGGTTACACAAGTCAAGTGCAAAATACAAATAAAAGTATATACACTAAATGATACAAAATGTATTATTTGACCAATTTCAAAGGTTTACCACATTTTCTTCCTGAAATCCACCTTGAAATCCTACCCCCTGTTGGGATCAGGCTAATCCTGTTTTTTTGGCTCAAAGTTATCCAAATCCCACTGACAAGTTTTGAACAACACAAATTGAAGGTTTGATCCAGATTAAAACTAGGATTGGATTCCCTGATCTAATCTGATTTCAGATCCCTTCTTTCCCTTTTGAACAACCCATTTTCAAGATTTGATCCAATCCGATAACCAAAATCAGCTTACTTGTTTTGAACAACTGGCCCCTGAGGATACAAGTCTGAAATTTCAATTAAAAGATGTTGGTACGGACAGCAGAGATGATCTTAACAAATAACTGAGTGGTGAATTCTAGGACTGATTATTTCTGCAGACATAATCCATCAAGCATCATTGACAGAAGGAATAATGTGCATTTATGTTATAAGTAGTGTAAACAGATGCTATCTCATCATAATGTGCGTGTGAACTGGATCAAATGACAAAGACCTCTGGATCAAATGACAAAGACTAAATAAAGTAATCAAATAAATAACACTGGATAGTCTTTTAGTATTGTATAAATTAAACACAGACTGTTAATCCTGATTTTTTACAATTAAAGCAATTTTTAGTTTGTTTTATTAACATCAATGACTGACACATATTAGGCTGCTGTCATTTTAAGAGCTAATGCACAGATATATTATTCTGTTACACATGCGTTTTCTTTCTCAACTGTTTTTTTTTTAAGACAGAACCAACTGTATGTATGAGGATATTATTCAAGACTGGAATTTTGACATCATTTTGTGTTTTTGACCATTTGTGATCGGTTCACCTGAGATGCATGTTAATATCAGGTGCAATCAAGGTCATTGTTATTTTATAGCCACCACATTGTGTGAAACTCATCACATGCCATAAACCTAGCGAATCGTTGTGGGGGAAGCTTTACTGATTGTATGAACAATTGGAGCAAAACTGCTAGTGTAAGAAAGAAAGGACACCGGTTTACAAGTAAAGTGATTGCTGCAAGCCAGAAATACAGACCCCTCCAGGCAAAATTCAACAATGTATCGACATCTGAAGGACGAGGATCACATGTTTAAGGACATTTTTGAAAACTGAGGACCAACGGTTTGAGAGAGGCGGAATGTCTGAAAGGGACGGTGCTGACACCTACTGCTCTGTGCTTCAGGGCTCAACTCAAATTAGCCCCAATTGACACCTTTGACTGTGATTCACACCAGTCAGTGATGAGTCGAGCCTTGCAGATGTCACAGTGTTAAAGATGTTACATCTTCTGATTTATACGGTCCTATGCTGTAGGTTACGCGTCGGTTTTCATTTATATTTGCAATTACACATGCAAAGGGAGCGTATAAAACCCGAGGGAAGGGATTCTAGCAGACCGATCACCAGTCCACGTACATTTGAGATGTTGTTACATATTTGGAGAGGTGTACATTGGGGTACGCCGTAGGCTGCATGTAGCACACGCAGCCTAGGGCGTGCCCTGATGTGCATCTCTCCAAAAATGTAACAACATCTCAAATCTACGGCGTGAGTTCAACGCAGAAGTATAAATTGGGCTTAACGGTCAAGCCACTAAACTGTATTGAAACTTTATACAGAGGCCATGTTTACGCCTGATGTTAATATCCAACTCTGGTGATCCAGTCACAAGTGGTGAGTAGGGACGGATTGTAATTTTTATTACACACATCAGATAATGCAAATGGCCCACATTTCCCCTGATTTGAGAGCCAAACAATGACATAAATGGCTACTTGACTACTTTAGGGGCTTTCGCACTGGGTATTTCTGGGAACATGCCACCAGGGTGGTTTCCTCAGAACTAATGGTTCCTCTAGGAACATTTTCCTGGTTGCATTCGCACCTCCAGTCGAAGCTCTGAAGTGACGTAAGCTGCACTTGTTGTAACTTTTATTTTGACGGCACGGCGAATCTTTATTTTGATCGGCGCTAAGAACGCCATAGTCTGAGCAAACAGGGCTCGCATTCTCCGTGCTCATTGCTCAAAGTTGCATTGGATTTTCTCTTTAGCGCAAAGGTCAAGAGGCCCATCTATCACTGTTTTACATGTTCATAGAGTTAGTTTATGGGGTAAAATATATAGGCTATAATCTGTGTGTTTACACAGTTTAAAAAAAAAAAAAAAAATAGGCGGCTGCTGGTTTTTCACGTGCGTTTGGCCAATCCGCATACACTTGCGTCACAGATAGGTCCTATAGTGCTGGTTTAGTCCCTACTCTATAGTAGGTGCTAAATTACTTCCTCCAAAAGAACTTAATCATTCAAAGTTCCTGTGGTGCGAACGAGTAAAAATCTGGGTACTTCCACCAATAGTTCAAGGAACTATGAAAAAGTTCCTCCAGTACAAAAGCTCCTTTTGATGCAGTGATAGTCACTTTTTAGGTTTTGTTTTAGATGGATGGGGAAAATGCAGCTGAAGGTACTGTGCAACGTGACACAGAAACAGGATGTTTCTATGCGTTTAATGCAAGTCATAGTACCACAATTGTTGTCCAGTGGGGTTTTTGGAGACTAAAACTAAAATTACAAATATTCACGATAATTAAAATAGTATTTATAGTAGATAAATACTTAAAAGAAAAAAAAAACACACATTCAAGAGATTGCATTGGCAGCTAACTGAAATGTGGTTAAATTACTAAAGCAAATTGAAATAAAAACAAATTAAAGCTGAATAGAAATTGTTTAAGATAAAAAACATCTAACAAAAATGACAAAAGTACAAATCAAAATGATTAAAACTTGAGCTAAAAATCAAAAATGAAAATATAAAAATAAACTCTAATTGAAAATAAAATAAATACTAATTTTAATACTAAAAATAATTCTAAAATAATATTGTGTGAACTGATATTATTTTAAAATGGACTAGATCTGCTTGCGTGTAATCTAGATTTGCATCAAGGCCAGATCACATCACACTGACAAATGACAAAAAAAAAAGTTTGGGGGATTTTTGTCGGATCGGTGTGTACCCCTGTTGGCATTTTTCGCCGTTGATTGCGGTTTGTTTTCACTCAACTGAACATGTTCAATCAGTGTTTGTCAGTGTCTTTTGGGACAGTGTGAGCATGAGTTATTTGTCATCAGATTCTAAATCCAACAGCCAACTTGTTTGTTTATTTGTGGTGGTTGCCATTTGTCTGTGTGGTGAGAATTGGCTTTTTTCACTCTCACGTTTATGGTTTGACACTAGCAAGTCCAGAATTTGTTTAATTTCAGTCTTAACATTCTTCTCTTCATTCCCTCTATTACCGTATACAGAGTGTGACCAAAGAGAGGAGTATAAAGCTGCTCAGCCAACAGAGAGACATCAGCATCCTGGCCCAGCAGATCATCCATGTGCTCAACTTCACCAACTGGGCCATCAGCAATGGAAGCAGTACAGCCCTGCTATACAGCAAGAGACTGGTCAGCCACAACGCTTAATTTTCTCTCGAAACACCTGTTTCCTTTCTGTTTCTGGTCCATTTTTGCAAATGTGTAATCTTTACTGGCATTACACTTTCCAACATTAACAGTTCTGTCATAGAAGTCAAAGGCACTTCTTTCAATTTAAAGGATGCTATTGTACACTCTTCTCTCCTTTGTGTCTTTCCTAATTTGCTTTTTTTCCTAACTCTGTAGATCACATACCAGCTGCGTTTTATTATGAAGGCCCGTGTGGACCCAGTACCTCAAAATAATGGAGCAGTCCGCTTCTTCTGCGACCCCACCTTCTGGGCCAAGAATGTGGTTAACCTCGGTATTGACTCAACTTTAACTTAACTTGCGGCTGAAACCTGTTTTTGTTTCACACGGAGAAACCATGTCCAAATTTTAGTGACAAACATACACAACCAGTTATTAAAATTAAACTGTTTGAAACATCATACTATGGTTATTTTATTTTAAAATTTTTAGTGTCTAAAATATATCACTGTGGGCATTTTATTTAACATGTTGTCTAAAATATCATACTACATTTATTTTTGTTTTGTTTTTGTCGGTTAACTTTTCAGAGAGTGACTCAAATTCAGACTTGGTGTGAACAGGCATTTACATGCTTCAAGATTCATTGACACCTGCTCTCCTTTTTCATTCAGGCAATCTTGTTATTGAAAAAGTGTCACATAATGCTCCACCACCCGGCATGATGGTGAATCAGCAGATCTCTCCCAGTCACAACCACCCAGGTAAGCACTCAGGACAGATCAACCTGGCCCAGCTGAGGTTGCAGCACATGCAGCAGGCTGCGATCGCTCAGAAGCACCAGCACCAACAACAACAACAACAGCAACAGCAGCAACAACAACAACAACAACAACATCAGCAACAAATTCAGCAGCAGATGCGCATCGCTTCACAGATGTCCCAGCATCCCAGACAAGGAGGTCCACCACAGATGATACAGCAACCGGTATGTTAGAGATTAGATCTTTCCTACTTTCCATGCATGTCTAGTTTATTCCGGTCTATCTGGTGTTTACGGGCAAAAGTTGATGACTGATGAAGTACATATCCTCTTTAATTTTTCCTTTCGCAAGAAAGGAAAATTTGTTTTTGAATTAACCTTATGATTTATTCAGAGTGTATGTCAGCAGAATTATATTTGTTGATTTTGAAATTATAGGCATTTAAAGTGGTAGTTCCTGATTGTATGTTTTGTTCATGTAAGGTACAGGACTTAATTTCTTCCACTTTCTCATATTTCAGCCTCCGAGGCTCATTAGTATGCAGGCCCTCCAGAGGGGTGGGGTTAATGGCTCCTCCCACATGTATCCACCTCATCACATGCGCATGGTATCAGCGCAGAATCGCATGCCCTCGGCGCAACCCCGACTCAATGGCCAGCCATATCCCATGATGCAGCCTCAACTTCAGAGACAGGTCAGTGCAGAGACTCCAGCATGTCACATGACAAAAACCCAAAAGCTAAGACGTCAATCTCTTCTTCTTCTTCACTGTTGTTAATTAATACTTGAACAGAAGAATTGAAAGCAAAATTTTAGCTGCTTAATCTAGCCTGCTTTTTTAGATCCGTTCTGTACAAGTGTCAGCAATAATTGTAGTTAAGGAGAGTGAGCATTTCTGTTATTGACACCAACAAAGCATGTGACAGGCTTCAGTAATTCACATGACATAACACAGGCAATCACTGGAGACGGCCAGGAAATAAAATTGCAGGTTTTTAATATCTTATATAATAACATCTCTGTCCTGAGATGGGAAACTTTGCCTGTGATCAATGTTTAGTAATAAAAAAATATATTGCTCATATTAAATAGTGGTTTGTCTGTGGGTTGAAACAATAACAATTATATAACTATTATATGGGACAGTGGGACTGATATTAAACTGATAAATTAAGTATGTTTTTATATTTTTTGTATTAAATTAATCTTATATTTGTATATATTATATGTTAATAAAATATTAATATACATTTTCTTATAATACACATTTTAAATATTTTTTTTTTCCAAGTAATAAAAGTATATATATTTTTAAAATGTTTATTGTGTCATTATTTGAGTAAGTAGTGAGTAATATAAAATATGGCTCTCATTAGTATGTAATTATTTCTTGGAGCTGCAAACACATTTTTTTATTCATATGTAATCATGCAGTGTGTTTAAAATGGAGACTGCGGTGTAAAATTATATTCAGAGCTCAGACTAGGTATCATAATTTTTCAAAATTTTTTTGCATGAGAAAACTAAATCAGTAAATTAAATATAGTAAATATACCAGCTGTATTTAAGTGTTTTTGCCATTTTCCAAAACATTTCCCTTTTTCCCCCCTCATAGCACTCTAATCCCGGGCATGCTGGCCCCTTCCCTGTGGCATCGCTACACAACATTAGTGCTGCCAACCCCACCAGTCCCACCAGTGCCAGTATGGCCAATGCCCATATTCACCGTGGCCCCACCAGTCCAATTGTCGGCCCCATAGAGCTCATACCAACAGTCACCAACCCTGAAAACCTGCCCTGCCTGCCTGAAATCCCTCCTATTCAGGTAACTTTACTATTGCATTTTCTTAGACTGATTGCCAGATGATTAGATGTTGTGGTGAGATTTAGTGGTTATAGATCTAGCCTGGTCACCAAAAGGTTGTAAGTTCAAACCCCAAAATGCGTGATCACAAGGGCACAAATCTAATAATTGTGTGGAAATGCAATAAAGGACCTAAATGTAATAACTTTTGAGCCTGAATGTAATAAAGCATTTAAATGTAATAACTTTTGTGCCCAAATGCAATAAAGGTTCTGAACATAATTACGTTTAAGGCACCTAAGGCAATGAGACAAAGACAATCCCTATACTTGGATCTGCTATTATTGTGCTTCATAACCAAAGTGAAGACAAAGCTGAATTGTTTTAGAGCTCTTGTGTTGCAAAAAAAACTGATTGTCTTTATAATCACCAGCTTGAAGATGCCGGTTCGAGCACTCTGGATAACCTTCTCAGTCGTTATATTTCTGCTAATTCATATCCTATTGTTGGCCCCACCAATCCCTCACCGGGACCTTCTACACATTCCCCAGGATCATCAGGTACTGCAGCATATGGACATTTTTGCAATAGACCTGTGATATAAATTTTTGACATGCATTCTTTTGGGATTCAAATGTCAGTGTAGATTAGCATACATTTAAATAATGTCATGAAATATTAATGCGGATTAGTATTTTATATGTATAATATTTATATATACACCATACTCTTCGTGCCTTCAGTACCGTATGGCTGAAACTCCCATCCGGCCATATGCATCAACCCGAGGGACTAAGACTTTGCTGGCTCTGCAGGCACCATTAATGCATGCTCAGTGCCTCTGGGTCCGTATGGCATAATCTCCAGTGCAACCTTATGCACCAACCCTGAGGCTAACGCTGCATTAGCCCCCCTGCCATCTTTACTGCGCACCAAATGGTGGTCTCACCAACAACTCTAGCTAGCATATATATGCTTTTCACCATTATTACATCATGGTTAATTGATTACCACAATTGTTATTGTTATTTAAAAAAAGGAAAATATTAAGCGCATATAGAAAGGCAATAAAATGTGCAGTGCAGCAGTTTTCTTACTGCTCCAAATGAGCTCATGTTTAAAACATAGTAAAATATTATTCATATCATTTTACCTCATGCATTTTTAAAAGGCCTGAAATGAAATCATACATTTGTAAATTATTTGTATGATTCAAAGTGTATAAATAGCTGAAGGTTATTAAATGCAATTTCTTATGACACTTAATTAGCATCCAAAGTGTGTCATTGTCATGTCAGCTAGGGATGTCACGGCACCAAAATTCCAGTAGTCTGTACCAATACCATTAAAATGTTACGGTTCTCGGTACCAATTTCGGTACCACAGCAACTATTTTTCCAATTTATTTAACTATTTGAAAAAAAAAAATAAGTTAATGACTTTGTTATTTATGACAGAAAATTTATGAAAGCATTAAAGGCTACATGCTGTTTAAACGAAAATATTGATGACAGGGTTAATAGTCTTTTGCTTTCATGAAGAGGACGCAACTTCACGCCCTTTTTGCATGCATGAACCGGGTTTGACCGGGTACTCGGTGCCAACGGTACTTGGTACCGTGACGTTTCAATTTGTTTTAGTACCGAAGTACTGAATATTTTGACAACACTAATGTCAGCAATAATCATCATATATTAATATTTTTTTTTTTTTTTTTTTTTATATATTTTTGCAATTATACAAAAAATCGGATTAATTTGACATTTTGTGGCTATTTGAGATTAAGCCAGATTATGCATTATTATAACGCAAGTAAAATTCAGATTTTTTTTTTTTCAACTACAGAGGACAATGCCTGCTACCCTTTTAATTTTCTAAAGATTTTTTAACATGCTCTTTCTGTGTCTCTCATTCACAAGGTTTATCTAATTCTCATACTCCAGCTCGTCCGTCCAGCACTTCAAGCACGGGCAGTCGGGGCAGGTCAGCATTCAACGTCTTTTTTTTTATTTCAGTCCATCTTTCATGTTTAAAATTATTTAGTGTTTTTTTTTCCAGCTGTTAATTATAGCTTAGAACTGAACAAAGAGAATTATGTATTCAATGTCTGACTATTGTTGAGACATTGCTTGCAAAATTGTTATGGTGTGTCTTTTGTTTAGTTGTGGGTCAGCCAGTAGACCTGGAACGGGGAATACGACAGTGGACCAGGTGAAAGTCAAACAGGAACCGGGGGTTGAGGAAGAGTGTACTTTTTCTGGAGCAAACATCAAAACAGAACGCTGTAAAGATGGCAGACGGAGTGCTTGCATGGTATTTACCTTGAGCTTGCAGTTTACATTCGTTACTTAGTCCCAAATGTTTCCGTTTGTTTCTTTTATATAACCACCATGGACTCAAAAAAGTTTGTTTTTGTGAAGAGACCCTACGTAGCACAGTTTATTTTAAGGTGTTATTTTTTGCAATGTATTTACACAAATAATTACTGACGAATATTCATTAACAGAATGTACTTATAGAATTAGTGTAAGGGGTTATTTTAGGGTCAGTTGCTTTTAACCCGTTGATGCACAACATGGGTCTAAATAGACCCGACTGAGGTTTCATTTTCTATATCTTTGCAAGAAATTAATTTCATCATTCAGTATTCCAGGTATTCCCCAATTAACTTGTTTTAGATCATTACAAATCCTTATTTAAATTTTTTCCCTTGCTTTTCGAATAAAACTCATTTTTGTGTCACTACCCTTCTAATGCGCAGCTTGGGTCTAAAAAGACACCTATTCATGTTTCTTTGTTGAATATTTGAAAGAAATGTTTTTTTTATCATTTACTAATCCAGGTATTCATAATTACATTTCTTGTTTTTGATTTCCACAAATCATTATATTTATTTTCCCTTTCTTTCTTTATAAACACGTTTTTTTGTATTTCTACATAAATTTTACACACATGGGTCAAAAATTACCCAGAAAACTATTCACCTGCTAAAACTATTCATAACGCGCAAAAGTTTTTTCCTCCCTTTTGGTTCCCAAGAGTCTAAACCTGTTCTTTCTGGCTTTGATACAGTTTGTTTCATTTTGCGCAATGTCTTTCTTGTTCTTATTTCTCCTCAACCAGATGAGCAGCCCAGAAGGAAGCGTTACTCCTCCTCTTCCCATCGTCGGCTCTGTGTCCACTGGTTCAGTCCAGGACATTTTAAGAACATTAGGTGAAAATGTTAAATCTGAACCACAGAGTGATCATCTCTCATCCTGTACGAACCCAAACTTCAGTGCTCCTCTTACCAATGGGACCACAGGGTCAAATGGAAGTCAGCGGGGAAGCACTGCTAACGCAAACAGCCAGACCACTGTAGGAAAGGAAGACGACCCGAATGAGGACTGGTGTGCGGTGTGTCAGAACGGTGGAGAACTGCTGTGCTGTGATCGCTGTCCTAAAGTCTTCCACATGACCTGCCATATCCCAACACTCAAATCTTCTCCCAGGTAAAAGAATGTGGTTTTATGAACACATTTGGCCTTAATGGTGTTACATATTATGTCATAATTTAAGATTGCAAAATAAAATAATAATAAAATAAAACAAACAAATAAAATAAACTACTCATTCTACTACTCAATAAAGAAGATTATGATTATAATTTAAAATTTTATAATTGCATCATATTGCAATCTTAAATTATAATCATAATCTTCTTTATTGAGTAGTAGAATGAGTAGTTTATTTTATTTGTTTGTTTTTTGTTTTATTATTATTTTATTTTTTACATGCCATATTATATTCATAAATTACTTTTATTTTTGCTTTTTTATTTTATTTAAAATTAAGATGCCATCAATATAATATTATGTATGACATGACATTGTTGTCATAAATTATTTTATTTTACGAAGTAATTCCACCATTTCCACCAGTGATAAGTTCTATAATTTTCTAAGGGCCTGTTTACACCTGGTCACTTTATGCATTTTTACTGATCGAATAGCTTTTGTAACACTTGCGTCATAATGTGACAAAATACAATAAGAAATTCAATAGTTTCAATAAAAGCTTGATTTATTATTCAATTGCAGTTTAACTATGCCAGTGAGGCTAGCCTTAACCTTCGGGTTGGCATGTACAGGGCTGCAATGGAGTCTGGACAAACTTTTTTTTCATTTTATCAATTATTTTGTTAGGCCTTACACTAACACTTAACCTGGGGAAAAAAAAGATGAGTACAGAAATAAATGACTGTAATTGTCATAAAAGTAGTATAACTGATATAAGACTTTGTGAATATGTTCCCTTTAGGTTTATGGCTTTAATTCCTGATTTTTGTGTTAATCGTGTGTTTGTACCCTCTTGTGCTGCAGTGGAGATTGGATGTGCACGTTCTGCAGAAGTCTCACAAATCCAGAGATGGAATACAACTCTGATGACGATTCACCCAGTAAGAAGGACACCAGTGAGACTGCAATGAGTCCAGAGGACCAACGAGTGAGTCACAGAGAAACAAACACGACAATAGTCACAAAACACTTTACCCCGGATTGGTAGATTGGCCTAGTAAGATTCCTTTTACGAGGAATCTCGCCATTAATTTATCCCAATACTTCACATGACATACTATATTATATAATATAAAATACATACAGTATATTGTGAGATTGTTTGGCTCTAAAATATTAACTTTGCTAAAACATGAACCTGAGTGACCCAGTGTGGTTTTTAGATATAATCTATAAACGTTTTCCAATAAGTTTGTTCTTGTGTTTTGTAGCGATGTGAGCGCGTACTGCTGCATGTGTTCTGTCATGAGCTCGGTACGGAGTTTCAAGAGCCTGTTCCTGCATCGGTGAGTTTCCACTAAGACCATAATATCCTCATTTCTCATAAAAGCTGATATTTCTCATGAAGTGTTCAAGCTCAGATGTGTAATTGGACCATTGTTCAATATGCTCTGTAGTATTTAATTGCTGCCTCTCTGCTAGGTCATTAACACTATTGCATTAAACGGCAGCATCGCTCGCATGTATTTCTGTAGCGAGACTCCATTCATCTGTTTTCAAACATGTATTGAGCCTCTGGGCCATTTCCTGCTGTTATTTGTCATAGTGTCATATGACTCTTGCGTAATTACGTTATTGAGTGAATGCAATAATGCATCCGGTTGACGAGTAATAACGTTGTCTTATATACCACTTCTCTTTGTTCTTACATGACTACTGTACTTTCTGTAGTCCATAGTTCTGTTTTGAAACACAGTGAGCTGTCCTGTTGTCTACATAGGGATCTATCTTCTAAAGCAACACAATTTATTTCATTGTTGTCAGATTTAAAGGTTGCAATGACTACATTTACATGTTCACCAATAATGTGATTATTTCCAATTGTCTGACAGAGTAAGGGCTTGTTTACATGACAACCTCTTTGCTCCTGTTTACTTGCAATTTTTATTGTGCTGATTATTTTCTAACAGGGTTTCCGCAGGGCATTAAAAAGTATAAAAAGTCCTTAAATGGATTTTGCAAAAATTAAGGCCTTAAAAGGCATTAAAAAACATTAAATTTGATTCTTACGAGCATTACTTTTTTTTTTTATTGAGACTCAAAACCGACTGACTCTGTATTCTCTAACCATTAGAACAGCACTTTTAAACTTAATATGAAGTAAAGTTAAATCGTAATATTGCCTAAATCGCATTATGAAGGTGCATGTAAACATAGTCATTGACAAAGAGAACTCGATCTTTCCCCATTTATAATAAATATGAGCTGTGCTGGCATTACTGGAGGGTGCTACTAAGATGCCATCTGAGTAAATTGACTTTCCTTAAAATGGGTGCTGTAGTAATTCTAGATATTAGGTGAAGATTTAAAAATCAAAAACTGACAATTTTAATTAGATGGAACCTTTTTCTGTCTATATTCTTGAAATGTCTGTTTTTAATTTCCCTTCTTTCCTTTTATTTATGTAGACTTAAAGTATCTATTGATTGCTATTTTGAAAGATCTTTTATTTTTATATTTTAATTTTAGCTTTAATAATACACTGTAAAAATGAATGTGCTTTATCTAATCAATAAAATTGTGGCAACAGATTACAAGCAATATTATTTATTAAATTGAACAAATTTGAATTGAGTAATAGTTAATCAAATTAATGTTCTAATTAATTCTAATTTGTACAATTTAATCAATAATATTGCTTGTAATATGTTTTGCCACAGTTTTATTGATTAGATAAAGCATATTATTTTTTTTTCAGTGTAGTGCTTTTGTATTGGGATGGACATATCATACCTGAAAATGTCCATGGGTAGATTGTTTGATGTTAGAAGAGAGCCGCATGTCTCCAACATTATTGTTTTAATGCTGAAGCCTTGATTTCTCTCCAGGTACCCAATTACTATAAAATAATAAAGAATCCAATGGATTTGACCCTGGTAAAGCGGAAACTGCAGCGAAAACATCCTCTGCATTACAAGAGCCCTTCAGAGTTTGTGTCCGACGTGCGCCTGGTCTTTAGCAATTGTGCCAAATTTAATGAGGTGAGTACGGGGAATGTCCTTAACCTGTGTGGGGGGTGTGATGGGATGTTGCATGTAAGAAACGAGTATTTGGAGAGTATGAAACACACTGAAGCAACACAGCATGAACGTGATGGGTTGCATGCTTTTGCTTCCTCGTATGTTCACCAGTCCAGTACTAACAATTAAAGGAATGGTTTCAGTCGAGCTCAGCATTAATCAGCGGCGCTCTTTTTCTTTGTGGATGTTGCACTAGTGTGTGTGTCAAAGGGCTGACGCACATTTTTCACTCCGTTAAAGGGATGTTTGAGACATTTGTTTATTGTTCAGCACTTTTTGAACAATAAGAATGAAAAAGACAATCAAATGCATGATGCTAATGTCAGTTTCGCAGTCGTTCGTGCCTTCTGACATTCATTCAAGAGTGAATAGTGACTGTAAAATAAAATGGCACTGATGCTATTAAAATCAGATTATGTATACAACCGATTTGATTTAGTTTTATTTCCCTTAGAAAGTAGTTTTAGAAGTCATTTTTAGCACTTTGTTGATGTTTTGAGTTTTTAATGTTTCCGCCTACCAAAACTCAGTCACACTGTTCGGTTTTAATTTAGTGGCAATATATTAATAAAATGAAAGATGTGATTATCACACAAAAATATTTTATAGGGATTGTTTGGCTTTTGTCTCGCCAACTTTAGGTGATTTGAGTGGATGGATTTGATCTGTTTGAGTGTTTGGGTTCGTCATAGTGGCCACAGAATGCTTGAAGTGCATAAATAGGGTGTTTTGTTTGTTGACTTGATCTAGTCGAATCCTCCAAGACACCCATGTTAAAAACTGTTGCACTTTCACTCTGTCATTGTGATAATTCAGTGAGGTTACTGACATGTTTATTTCTGTCTAAATAAACTGCAAAATGAGGGAGACGTTTTACTGTCTTCACAAGACTTGATGACTGTGGCATTCATGTTAAAGAAGCACGTTATTATTAACTATTTTAGACTTTTCTGTAATTTCCCCCCTCCAATTTATGTTGCATTTAGTTTGAGTCTGTCAGCATACCTGACATTTTTTTTCCTTTCTTTTTTTAAACAGTATTTAAGTCAAATCCCCTTCTAGTTTTTTTTCATGTGTTTATTTATAGAGGCTGTTTGCGTATGCCTTATAACTGAAAGGCATTTCTTATGATCAAACCAAAAATTGTGCTCCTTGGACATTTTTAAATACAGATGAGGTTGTGACCTCACTGTGTTTATGGTATAAAATCTTTCTTCCCCCCCTTTCTTTTGTATTTTTTTTTTTTGTGTGCTGTCGTTGCCCTTTTTAGATGTCTCGAATAATCCAGGTTTATGATGAGGAGAAACAGAGTAATGTTCAGGTAAGATGTTTTGTACACCACACCGAAGGGTTCAGCAGTGCTGACACCCAAAGCAGCCGAAACTGGAGTTTTAACCCTTTCTGTGATTCTCTTCTCCTCCTCCTCACCTGTTCATTCCACCCACTTCTCCTCCTCTCACATTTCCACACTCTTTCCCTTCTCCTCCCTCTCCTAGGCCGACTCGGAAGTGGCAGAGGCGGGCAGAGCTGTGAGTCAGCGCTTCGAGGAAAAACTGCTGGAGATTTTTCCTGACCAGACGTTCCCAGTAGTTGCGGAGAAGGCGGAGACACGACCCGAGGCCGATAAAGAGGATTCGGAGGACTCCGACGATGATGTGGTACAACCAAAACGCAAACGTTTAAAAGTGGATGCTGAGAAGCTGATGCACATCAAGTGAAGAAACTGAGGAAACGTCTGCTAGAAATAAACTGTCTTCCTCTCAAGCACAGTCTTATTCTGCTCACTGAAGGGTGGGATAATGCTGGAACTGATGCGATTCAGATGCTTCATTTCATGTTTCCCCCCCACCCCGACGATCCATTGTACATACTGCGTGAGAACTTTCAAACTTGCGTTGTCTTCGGAGGACGAAGAATGAATCGTTGAGTGTCGATGAAGACACTTGTACAGATTTAAATAGTCTTGTTTTGGTCTGATTTAGTATATAACATTCTTTTTTTTTCTTAAACTATGACTTATTATTATATTTGTAAATCTATTGTGAATGATACTTTATAAATGATACACTCATCTCTCCCTCCCATTGTATGATAAAGTTTATCATATATGGTCCACCTGCTTCCTTTGCATGTGTATTTTCTTATTCCTACAGTTTAAATCCCCTCAATAGGAGAACATTTGATCTTTATTTTCAATAAAATGGTGACCTCTGTATTGTTTTAAAGTTTAATCGTAGACCCTTCAAAAGCTCTAAAACAGTAAATGGGTGTCTGTGGCACCTGGCAAAACCAAGTACAAAAGAACTTTCAACAAACATTGCTTTTTATTCCAATTATATATAAACTACAGTGATGCCAGTGTTACATTTATAAGGATTACTATGGAAGCTTATTTCCGCCACTGAATAAAAAAAAGAAAAAAATAATTGCGACTTTTTATCTCTGTGAGGTATGAAGTCAGAATTGCGAGATATAAAGTCAGAATTGCGTGATACAAAGTCGCAATTCTGAGAAAAAAAGACAGAAGAGCGACTTTTTATCTCACAATCCTGGCTTTTTCTCACAATTGCGAATTTACATCTCGCAATTCTGACTTTATAACATAATTGCGAGTTTATGTCAAAATTCTGACATCTTTTCTCATAATTGTGAGATATAAACTTGCATTTGCATTTGAGTTATCAGGCCAATTCTTTGGGGGAAAAAAAAGACTAACTTTTTTCCCCCTCAGAATAGTTTAAATCGCACAATTCTGACTTTATATCATGCATTTCTGACTTTATATCTAGCAATTCTTACTTTATATCTCGCAATTCTTACTATAACGTGCAATTGCGACTTTATATCACACAATTCCGACTTTATATCTCAGAATTTTGACTTTATAACACGCAATTGTGACTTTATATCTCGCAATTGCCTTTTTTTTTCATTCTGTGGCGGAAACAAGCTTCCATATGTTAGTCTTAAATGTTGAGGGAAGAATTCTAAAATTTTAAAGAGTTTTTTATTAGAATAAATTAATGCAGTTAATAAAACCCTTTTAAATTAGAATACATTTTGTGAGATGTATTCTTCAAACTAGAACTACCATATTTTCACCAAGTGACTGCAATAAAATCGCATTGACAATTAAGACAATTCAAGGGTAGATTTTAACTAAAAGGTTAAACTGTGTTTTCATGCCAAAAGTATATATTTTTAGGTGTCAGATTGGGGCAAGCTAAATACTAAATTTACTTGTCACATTTCAGAATGGTTTGATATTTATGCATTTTCACTTTTTTCCATTTGTAATCACTTCCTCTGAATCACAATTGATTTAATCAGTGCATTAATAGCAGTTTTCATTGATGGAGACCTAATTCATGTAGACATGTTTTCACGAATGCAAAAACCTGTGTTCAGTCAGTGTATTTTATCTTGTTTCCTAGGCAATAATAATGTAGTCAAGACTTAAGTTATTTCTACACAGATGATGGCTTAAAAAACGAACCTATCATGAGAAATACTCGGAGCAAAAATGGTGACGACTAGAAATGTTCACCTCTTCGTTATATACATTCGGCGACCTATAGACTCGTGTAAACAGACATGACGCCATTACTTTAGGGTTTATACTCTTAAGAAATCGTTTTTTTGCGTCACGTTTTGCTGAATGGGCTATTGTGAAGTCAGGCGAGATGATCAGCTGATATGAGCGGAACTCTGTGTCTGGAGGTGACGGATCTAGTGTTACTTTGACAAGGTAAAGAAAACATTTAAACTTTTTTTTTTTAGAACATCTGTGCTTTTTGTGTAAACACATGTATCTTATTTTAGTTAGAATTGTTAATTTACATGCGTCTCGAAGCTCTGGACGCACAGTTAATCAACAGTGTACTGCTACAAAAAACAATTAATTTCACACCGTTTTGTGAAAATGTGAAACATGTTGATCACCATGATGTAGTGCCTCTTTCTTGACACTCCCGACCAAAGCAAATTCAGAGGGAAAATGAACATGTACATATTACAAAAGTTAACCATCAGTAATACATTTATTGTACGGTCAGATTTTTTTAGCATCAAATCATAGTGATACTTTGGTTTCTTTCTTTAATTGGTGATTGCGAAATATGACAAGCTATGCACTGTGCTGAACATTTTGTACGGATTAGTCATATGAACCAGTTCCCAAAAAAAACAATCATCTGAATGATTCATTCACGAATCTGAATTATTCGAGCGGTTCTTCGGTTACCTTCAGCAGTAGAAATAATACCAATGTTTACATGACATTTTTATTAAAGCATATAGAAACAGCACTTATATATATATATATATATATATATATATATATATATATATATATATATATATATATATATATATATATATATATATATATATATTATAAAGCGCATACAAATAATAATCAAGCAAGATGGTGCTTATTTTTAGAACAATTATTATTGTATAATGTAATGCCCATGCCAGAGTACGGACCATCGAACGCGGAAGTGTGGTAAAAAGCTAAGAAACACGTGACTCATTTACGTCACGACAACATAGATCAGGTCACGACGCAAAATAAAGCTGAATCGTTCTTTTAACCGAAGTATTTTAAAGAAAATATTCGTATAAAGGAGTTTTTAGTCCAACCTACATGTTAGCGCTGCTTTACTTCATGACGTCGCGCTTCAACCATCCAATCACAGCGCTAAGCGATGTTTCGTTGTTTTGTTGTTTTCTTCTCTAGGTGACTCCGGCATAAGGTCCACTAACTTGTACCTCAACAGCTGAAGATCAACACTACAGGTAAGGTAATGCGCTAAATGTATTTGTAATGTCTTCTACTAGCTATAATTGTTTTAACGGCACTGCATTCACTGTTACGTTTGCAGTATCAACACATCCGTTTTCACAAGAATGTTTCAAAACAGTCCAGGCGGTATTCTAAAACAGAACAACATGTTTATTTCTGTTGTGTTTCATTACTGCTGTTTTTCAAGTGATGTCGGACGGGCTTGTACTCGGTGGTAATGGAAACTTCAGCTCTCTCTGCCCTCATGGGATCGAGTGGATTTGGTATGGACTTGGGGAATGTGCCCAGGATGCCAGGGACGTTGCCAGTGTGATTCTGGGACTGCTGTCAATAGTTTGCTTCATGGTGTCCTCACTACCGTAAGTACGCCAATTCTTTTGCCATATTAGAATGTTAATGTTAAAGGAGTAGTTCACTTTAAAAAAAAAAAAAAAAAAAAAAAAAAAAAACTTTTGCTGATAATTTACTCACCCCCATGATCATCCAAGATGTCCTTGTCGTTCTTTCTTCAGTCGAAAAGAAATTAAGGTTTTTGATGAAAACATTCTAGGATTTTCTCCATATAATGGACTTCATTGGGAACCAAATGGTTCAAGGACCAAATGAGTTTCAGTGCAGCTTCAAAGGGCTTTAAATGACACCAGACGATGAATAAGAGTCCTATATAGTGAAACAATCGAATAAATAAAAACAAGTTTTAAGTTTTATGAGCACAAATGCTCACCTTGCTCTGTTCTGTGATGAGCGTTCGTGACTCTCCAGTTCAAATTTGTTTATCAAACTGAACAAATCTTTTTTCGAGTCATGACTCGAAGGCTCTTAAATAAGTCCCTTATTCATCATCTGGTGTAGTTTAAAGCCTTTTGAAGCTGCACTGAAACTCTCATTTGGACCATTTTGGTTTCCAATGAATTCCATTATATGGAGAAAAATCCTGGAATGTTTTCATTCAACGGGAGTGTATAGTGACATTTTGCACATGATAATGTATATTGAGATCACACTGTCTGTTACTGTAGGCAATACTACAATTCCTGCAAGACGGGAAATATGGACAGCGCTCTGTCTGTTTGGTTTCTGTTATTGTGGCTGGCAGGCGACTCGTGTAATCTTATTGGATCGTTCTTAGCCGATCAACTTCCACTACAGGTAAGCAACATTTTTAATTAGTTGTTTTGGATAAAAATCTCAGCTAAATTAATGAATATGTAGATTCAAGAAAATCACCCTAATTGATTAATGATTGATTTGAATTTAGCTGTAGTCTAAGTAAAGCCTGGTTATATTATTATTATTTTATATTCCTCCTTTAGAAATACACTGCAGTGTACTACGTCCTGGCAGACTTGCTAATGCTGTTCATGTACATGTATTATAAAATAAAGAATAAAGCATCTAGGGGTGAGTTGAAAATCATGCCTTTCTTGACACTTGTATTGTTGGTTGAATGTGTTGAGTAGGCTATATGTAATTGGTTGCTTTCAAGGACATGCCTGGCTTTCATTCATTTTTCATGTAATATTTGTATTTATATTTTATTTCAGCTTCATTTCAATTCCCAGAACTAATTTTTAATAGCTTAAGTTAACAGTAACACTGCTCGAGAACGTCTCTTCTGTATATTCGTCCCTGACCCTCGGCCTTCACAGTCTGTTATAAGATTGTGCTGATGCCTGAAACACTGACTCGAGGAACTGTCTTTCTCCTCTGTAGATGGTAACAGTGCATTGCTAAATGCTGTAAGTATGCTGTGTCTTCTGGGAATTACATCTTCCCTCCTTAGCCTCCCTCACTCTGCCCTAGAGGATCAGATTCCCGCAGGGTTCAAGGGTCGGGCACTGCTGGCTGTAGAGGGGGACAGCGGTTCGGTAAAGGTACGTAGAGTTGCTTTTATCATTGATTTAAGTTGCACGTAATTCATTTATGTGGTTTCAGCATTGGTTTGAGACTTAATGTTTTCTTGTTTTTCAGCCCTTCTCAACAAAGGAGATTATAGGCTTTGTCATCGGCTCTTTATCTTCAGTACTCTATTTATGCTCCAGATTGCCACAGATGTACACTAATGTAAGTTTTACATTGATGTTGATTCTCACATAATCTATCAAGTACATGTCCAGGTCATATTTTACCTCATAATTAAAAGAAAGACAGTTTAATTGATTTATAGTTTTCTTCTGTTTTAGCTAAATATATAGTCTATTTTTTAGGACTATTAAATCAGGGTGCGCACTGTATGATTTTGGCCAAGATTTGGCTGAGGCACATTTTACGAATGCTAGGATTCCTCTGATCCTAGGCAAAAATCTGAAGACTTTGCTCGCTAGTTTGACATGTTTACTGACAGCCAATTAATGACCATTATGATTAAAAATTCAAATTAATTTGAGGCAGTCTCCTACGTCACAATCCTGTTCAAAGGAGTCACAAAAGTTATGAAGACCGTTGTGAAAGGTGTCAGTAGAAAGAAGTACAGTGACGAAGTGATGAATTACAGTCAGTTCAGGACCTTGATCTGTTCACACTGGAATCTGATATTGGCCACATTTAAAACCACAATGTGAACAGCTATACAAAAAAAAAAAGAAAAAAAAAATCTGATCAGAGCAATAAATCGGATTTGAAGGCTCGCAGTGTGAATGTAGTCTATGAAGCAACATCTGTATTTATTTAAAGATCTGAATGCATATGTAGTATGAAAACGTGTGAAATAATAATTGTAGCTGTATTAAAAGCATACATCAAATTACACTTTTGATGCCAGTGTTTTTTGAAGTTGCCAGGCAGCAAGAGCATATTTGTATCATATTCACAAAACTTTCATGGTACACAGATTTTCTGTTGTATGAATATGTAAATAATACGTTATTCTATATTTAATTTTGACCATGGCTTATCTTGCCAAGAAAAATAGAAAAAAACTAAGATGTGTGTGGAGCAACTGGTGGTTTGTTGTCATCTCACTAATTGCGTCATCAGGTTCTGTGCTCCCATTGGTTTTAGATTTGACGGTTGTGTCGTAGAAGCTAGAGTGATGTAAAAGTCTCTTAAATTCCGAAATGACATTTCAGATTGAGGTTGCGTTCCAAAACATCTGGGGTCTCATTTATAAAGCGTGCGTACGCACAAAACAGGGCTGGAAACGTACGTACGCCAGTTTCCACGCAAAGGTTGTGATCTATAAAAAACAAACTTGACGGGAGAAAGTGCGCTCCAATAAGCAAACTTTGAGCCGTGCGTACGCACATTCTGGAGACAAAGGGAATTGGCGACACCGATGGTGAGGTGTAGTTAAATGTCTTTTTGGTCACTTTTAGACCGAAAATCTAAAGAAAATTATAGCCTATCTACACAGCAAAATTCCCAGTGTTAAATTAACAAATAGCCTACAAATAAAATTTCACTCACCAAGCGAATCACTTGAAGCCAATATCCATCCCTTCTTAAGTGTCTGCGCCAGCACGCGCACTGGGCTGTTTAGTGAAACTGACGCGCATAATCTGCATAAGACGCTGCAGATGAACCGTATATCTTCATGAGTAAGATAATAAATACAGTGCACGTTCTCAATAACAGTTTAAATAAATGAAATAATGATTTAAACTATGTTTTACTTTTGATATAAACATTTAGATTAAATATGCCATTCTCATTAATGGAGTTAAACATTTAAACTACATGAAATCATTACTGAGAAGTTACAATATATATATATATATATTCAATAAATACAAATATATATTTGTTGTGGATGCAATGCTTTTGAACACTTTCCCTCTGGCATGCAGTGTTTTAATGTTTTATCTACAGATAATTGCTAATCATGATAATAGCAGATTGTCTGAGAAAATAATTCCATGCAAATAATGCACAACCATGTCTTTCCATTAAAAATATAAATTCATTAAAAATACTATTTGGCCAGTGGAAAAGATTGAGAAGATCTTTCTCTGAGATGTATTTGACAATATTTGATTTATACATTGAAAAACAAGGCAAGGATATAGGCAACGAAAAAAATAAAATAATTTATTGTGACACGGCACATCTGTATTTCATATTTTCCTAACGTCTTGTACGTTAACATGGTATCACGTGGATGAATAATCACATGCAAATGATATGTAGATGAGGATATGCATATTTAAACTAGCCGTTGTAAGCTCCATATATGGTTATTTCGGGGAGGAGACGCATGTGCGCACAATCTTCGGCTGACTGGGATTTATAAAGTGAATTCTGCGCAGGTTCTGGCGTACGCACTGTTTTATAAATCTGAATATTTTTTGGCGTACGCCATTTTTGGCTTTCGGGCGCACGTACACTTTTAGTAAGGATCCTACGCACAGTTTTATAAATGAGACCCCTGAGCTGTATTGGATTTAGAACCACATATGGAAGTGGCCCACGTCGGAATTGAAATCAGATTCCATGTGGTTTGTCCTGTTCACACTGTCATGTGAAAAACAGATCTGATTCACATCAGATTTAGGCTACATTTACTGGAGTCTGAACTGTAGCCTTAGTGTAATGTAAATGTATATTTCTGTCTTGCAGTATCTAAGGAAGTCAACAGAGGGCGTTTCTTATTTCCTGTTTGCTTTGGTAATTCTGGGAAACACAACATATGGCATCAGTGTGATACTGAAGAACCCAGATTCAGGGCAGGGAGAGACCAGCTACCTCCTGCACCACCTCCCCTGGCTCATCGGCAGCCTGGGAACGCTCTCACTGGACCTTCTCGTATCCTTTTAAGCCACTGAGCTGGGAGAGGATCATTGATCACAGTCCTCATGGACCTACATCCATAAGATGTGAAATGGAGTATGGAAGACTAAATTACAAGAAAAATTCCATACAAAAAAAATCATAATGCAGGATTTATTTTAGTATTTTTATATATTTGAATAGCTTATTTAAATATATAAATATTTTATTTTAATAATTGAACAATGGATTAATGTTTTATGCAGTGCATCTGGTTGAACTGTGTTGGGTAAAATGCATAAATTGATTAATTGGCAAAAGTTTGTTTTGAGAACACGCAGTCAGAGGTTACGTGACTGATATTCTAGACAACATTGCATAATAGTCTGAGTCATCTTGTGTTTGACATTCTGGATCACTTGAGGTCACTTATATTGACAAAACTGTTGATTGTTGCCAAAGCATCCATCCAACTATATTTCTGAAGTCATGTGACTTCCTTTCATGTGAAGCACATTTGTCAGAATCCCCTGAGCACTGAGCCTTGTTCTTTAAAGGGGTCATCGGATGCAAAATTCACTTTAATATGGTGTTTGCATATAAATGTGTCTTTGCAGTGTGTGGACACAACCTCTATTCAATGGAAAAAATCCATTCAGTCCTTTTTTTATCCTCAAAAAGTCTAAACGCTCTCAATAATCAAGCCGTTTGGATTTTTTGAGCTGGTATGCTCCGCCCACGAACACTGTTGGACCGTCCTGTATTAGCATATGTCCGCCCTCAGCCATTTGTATACTGTCCAGGAAGGCAGGTTGTCATGGCAGCTCTTTACATGTCTTATGTTGGCACGCCCCACGGAAGAGAGGGGTGGTGTTAACAGTTGCTCATTATCATTTAAAGAGACATGCACTGAAATTGTGAACAGAGCTGTTTTTGAGGAGGTAAAAAGGGTGTTTTACACAACCATTGAGGAATTTTAACCAAAGTATGTTACAAACTTTACACCTAAAGAATCACACCGCCTTGTGAAAAATGGGCATTCTATGACCCCTTTAAATGAATTCAATATAGTTTGAAAAATGTTCAGCTTTTGCCTTAACGCTTTTCTTCAGATATCCGTGCAGTTCGTGATGTACAGAAAATCTCCTCGTGCTTCTGCAGACGGAGATGAAGAGACTGCAGCACTCCTCCAAAACTGAACTTTTCACATTCCTGCTGTGATTGGATGAAATACTGGAGATGTTTTTTGAGCATCACATTTCCACAGCCACAGCTGACGGACTTTTTTTTTTCTAATCTTTTTTTTTTTTTTACCAATGCATGCAATCATGTACACTTTCTTTTTTACAGTAGATTAAACGTTGCATTTGGCAGCTCTTGCAGTTTACTGAGAAAGTCCTATGGCAATGAGCTGCCGCCGATCTGTACTGTAGCTGTTTTCATGTAATTATTATAGAAATGTTTGCTATTGTAAAGATGTTTTTAGTCTTTATACTGTTGCCTTTGATTTGATTTTGCACGGCACCTTTCAGTCACTTGGTAACTTCTTTTATTGGAGTTCTTATTTTTAAGTATTGTTTGACTTTGTCCATTTTGTTGTTGTTCTGTATCACAGTACAACATTCAATAAAGATTTATGTTTTTCTGAGGCCAAACTAGCTTGAATTGTTTCTTTATTTGGTGTGTGTGTGTGTGGTGTTCAGGTAAGCTTTGTTATGGGGACAAAATATCCACACAAAAACGGCAATATCCAAAATCCATGTGGGGAAGTTTTTTGGTCCCTAATTTGAAAATAGCTTATAAATCATACTAAATGTTTTTTGAAAATGTGAAAGAGCAGAAAGATTTTGTGGTGGATAGGTTTAGGATTAGGGGATAGAATATAGAGTTTGCACAGTATAATACAGCAATAATGAAATGCAGGCAGAGCTGAATGTGAGTTAAAGGGATACTCCACTTTTTTTGGAAATAGGCTGATTTTACCACTCCCCCAGAGTTAAACAGTTGGGTTTTACCGTTTTCGAATCCATTCAGACGATTTGTTGATATTTGGAAGAATATCAGTAACCAGACAGTTTCTGGTCTCATTGACTTCCATAGTATATTTTTTTCCTACTATGGAAGTCAATGAGACCAGAAACTGTCTGGTTACTGATGTTCTTCTAAATATCAGAAAATCGTCTGAATGGATTTGAAAATGGTAAAACTCAACTTTTTAACTCTGGGGGAGTGGTAAAATGAGCCTATTTCCCAAAAAAAGTGGAGTATCCCTTTAACAGTGGATTGCCGCATCACTGGTAACCACTGGAACTAACCTGACTCCGCCAGATGGATTTGCTCCGCATATCCATCTGGAAACCTTCCATTGAAGTAATTTTGGTAAGGGGCGAAAATACTGGTTAGCTGATTGGCCTATGTTGGTGATAGACGGGCCAAATCAACCAATCAGATCAACGAAGCATATGACGTACCGTAACTCTTGCCGAAACCAGTCGGGAGAAGAGCAAAAACATGTTTTCCTCTGAGAAAAGCCTCCAGTGCAGTGTTTTGCTCTTCTTTCAGTGAAGAAATACTCTGTAATTCCGATAAAACTTGCTCGATAGCCACGCTGATGCTAGTTTCGTCCGCTGAAGCCGTCATGTTCTTTAGACTGAACTGTCGCGCTTCTCGTTGCGTCACACATCAACCCGCCTCAAAGCCAACGCTGATTGGACGTTCGTTTGTTGAACTGCTCCCAAATTTTCTTTAACGGAAAGTGTCCTGACTGATCTGCGAGTGAAACCTTGAAAGCTCGCGAGATCAGGATGGTTTCGCGAGGCTACACTGGAACAACCTTTGCGTGGCTTTTGTGTTGATGCTTCCTTAAAATACTTCCTATTTACTCAACTCACAAGTTTCCAAAACTTGAATCCCTGACACATTTGTTTCATTTCAGGAAGAACCTTGGCTCCTCATTCTACCCCATGGTTCATATCAGCAGCCCTGTTGTTCCTGGAAAAACACATCTATGTTGTTTTTCCTCATTACAACAGTCGCTGTCATTGGTATCCTGTGAGTTAAGAGCATTAGGGATGGATCTGCAACCCGCAGAATGTCCCCTCTGCCCCCAGTTAAGGACATAAAGGGCCCACCCATGGAGCAGAAGAGAGTTTGGTGTCTCTCTCTCTCTCTGTGTGTGTGTGAGAGAGAGAGTCAGATAAGGGGATGTTGGGTTGCCTGTGTGCAGCTGAATTGTGTAGTGACACGTGGGAGTTAGTCGGGTTGGTTGTGAAACCCGGGCTTATCAAGTACGTTCTCGGAGCTGCAGGAAGAACGGAGAGATAGTGAGCGCTCATCCATCAGTTAGATGAACTAGGGCTGTTTATAAACACTGGGCTGCTGGGAATGTTCTAATGAGCCCACTGTTTCACGTAGTGCATGTACAGAAATCACTCATTATTTCACTTAAACAGCTCCTCGCTCCCACCACAGACCCTCTCAGATTTTGTTCAACAGGTTCTAACTTTTAGATATCCATTCCTAACATTTACGCTGACAGTGAGGTTGATCTTCAAAGCTCTCGTTGCTTTGAAGGCAGTGTTAAATTGTCCTTTTTTTGTGCATTACCGACTTTGTGTTCCCCCGTCTTTAAACTCGCACACATATTGGTGTGTTTGAATTAATGGTTTGCGTTGGAGGGACGCGCTGTTTGTTTTGCGCATGTGTGTGTTCCAGTGTGAGCTTGGCAAGTGTTGGACGTCAGGGGCTGAACTGCTGTCAACATCACAAATGCAAGAGGCACATCAAGCTGAGATCCAGCACACGCAACATCAGCACTGGTGAGTACACAATCTGTTTTCTCTAGAAACCGTACCAGTCGAAGGATCGTTAAATTCTTAAAATATCAATACCTGCATAGGAATGTCTGGTTAGACTTTATTTTATGGTGACGTAGTTATATTGTACTTACTCAAATAAGTGAGTAATATTAATTAACTAGACGTTCTTACTATATAGTTATGGTTTGGTGTAGTTAATAAGTTTAGTAATTATGCCTAATTTTTAGTACATGTAGTAACCATGTCACCTTATAATAAAGTGTTACAGAATTTCTTCACAAGAATTAAAAAACAAATTTTATTTGTAAAGGATTATTTGATTTAATTTTGATTTGTTAATATATTCATATTTATTATTTTTTCTGTTGTCAAATGCTTGGAGTATTAAGATCTTATAAAAATATCGTATGCTCACTAAGGTGATATTTATTTGATCAAAAATACAGTGGAAATAGATATATTGTAAACTATAATTACAGTTTAAAAGAACTCTTTTCTATTTAAAAATATATTTAAAAAAGTCATTTATTCCTGCGATGCAAAAGCTGAATTTTCAGCATCGTTACTCCAGTCTTCAGTGTCACATGATCCTTTAGAAATCATTCACAAATGCTGATTTGCTGCTCAAGAAACATTTCTGATTATTATCAATGTTGAAAACCGTTGTGTTGCTTAATATTTTTGTGGAAACCGATACCAAAATTTTCATGATTCTTTGAAGAACAGTGTTTATTTGAAATAGAAACTTTATGTAACAATGTAAAAGGCTTTACTGTAATTTGTGGCCAATTAAATGTCTTTTTATACCTTTCCAACTTCCTTTGCTAAGTAACTTTTTTTTTGTCTAGTTCACCCTCACACAACAAACATCATTATCTTTAGTTCTTGGGTTTGTTGGGTCAGCGTGAACATGACAGTTCTGTTTCCCAACATTCTGAATCCTACAGACAACTTTTCAAACAAAAGAATGTTTGAAATGTTGGCAATTGTTGAGCAGTCATTTAGACTTTCTGTCTGTGAGATGCGACACAGAAGTCAACACCACTGACAGAAGTCAAAGAGAAGTTGCCATTTGATCAATATACACTGTTTTTAAGAATTAGACAGCTTCAACTGTGTTATCTATGCAGATACCATTGAGATTAACCAGCCTTACGTCAGTCTGTCTGTCACCTACATTCAAAACATTACAAGCACCTCTGGACTTTAGTCCACCCCCCCCAAACTGTCCCTGCGCAAGGCTGTCCAAACCAAGAGTCCCGTTTCCTGCTTAAATCTATAAACACAGCCTGGCTACAAGCAGATAGCTAACATCAAATAACATAACTAATGGATAAATGAAGATATGCTAGCAAAAATAGTGGATTTGGCTTTGTGGATGTTTCTAGATGAATAACATGATGGTTCAGCATCTTCTAATGCAAACTGTCCACCCATGAGGGCTTCTCACTTAAAACCTTCATCAAACATTCTTAAAAATAAAGGTTCTTATTAGGCATCAAAGGTTCCATAAAGTGGAAAAAGGTTCTTCACATTAAGACAAAAAAGTGTTCTTTTTAGAACTGTTCACTATTATTTTATTTATTATTTTAGGAACCTAAAATGGTTCTTCTACTGCAGAGGTTTTCAAACTGGGGTCCGAGGATGCCCAGGGGGCCGCAAGAGAGTGCTAAGGGGTCGGTGAAAAATGTAGAGGAAAAACATTCTGAAAATGTATTATTTAGCTAATGCTTTTGATTTAAAATAAATTTTAAAAAATGATTTAAATAATACACATTTTGATAAGGAGCCCCTTAAGAGAAAAATATGAGATGGGAGGGAAATTACATGTTAATGCTTTTTTACTCTCTCGCAAAATGTTTGTTTACCTGAGAAAACAATGTTTTGAGAGCGAACACATACTGCAGTTTCTCAGGAGAATGCAAAAGTTTTGTGAGTTAACGCAAAGTTTCTCAGGGGAACAAAAACATTTTGCGAGCGAATGCAAAGTTTCTCAGGGGAACAGAAATGTTTTGCGGGCGAACGCAAAGTTTCTCAGGGTAACGCAAACGTTTTGCGGGTGAATTCAAAATTTTTAGGGGAACAAACGTTTTGTGAGTGAATGCAAAGTTTCTCAGGGGAACGCACACGTTTTGTGAGCGAACGCAAAGTTTCTCAGGGGAACAGAAACATTTTGCGAACGAAAACAAAGTTTCTTAGGAGAACGCAAACGTTTTGTGAGCGAACGCAAAGTTTCTCAGAGGAACGCAAAGGTTTTGTGAGCGAACGCAAAGTTTCTCAGGGGAACAGAAACGTTTTGTGAGCAAACGCAAAGTTTCTCAGGGGAACAGAAACGTTTTGTGAGCAAACGCAAAGTTTCTCAGGGGAACAGAAACGATTTGCGAGCGAACGCAAAGTTTCTTAGCGTTTTGCAAGCGAATGTGAAGTTTCTCAGGGGAACAAAAACGTTTGCCAGCAAATGCAAGTTTTTCAAGGGAACACACGTTTTGTGAGCGAACGCTAAGTTTGTCAGGGGAACGCAAAAGTTTTTAAATATGTATTTTTATTCTACCACCATGTCCCTTTCTTTAAGGACTCCGTAATTTGATAAATAAAAACATTGATTTAAGTAAATAAATGGATCACAGTACAGTCCTTTAGTAAGTATAAAAAAGTAAATGTCATTGACAGAAACTGAATATTTTCCAAATTTAGATGTTTATAGTATACATTTATATATATATATATGAAAATATATCCCTCACATGATGATGATGATCATATTCGGGGGTCTGTGGTCTAAAAGATCGGAAACCCCGTTCTATAGCAACGCTGTGAAGAAAAAAAACCTTTTTGAAACCCTTATTTTTCTGAGGGAACAATTGTTATGATACGCTAAAGGCATGTTTATTTATGTAGTTGCTATTTATGCTCTTGTGAAAACTGTGAAAAATGAATGAGCTCCCTCTAACCTCATCAGGGATGAAACCATCCATGGGGTTTAAAAAAGGTCGTTTTGTTAATCGTGCACATTTTTTTTGAAGAACCCACAGTCATTGTGATGGATGGCATGGGAGTGATAACAAAAATTTCCCTCCCTTGGGTCTCAGAGGCACTAATGATATCTATATTTCGACACTGCGAAACCGAGGTCAGCCTCTTTGAGATGCTACCACAATAACGCCATAGAGGAAGTTCTATGTCAGCGCAACAAGCAGGATACGAGAGGGTATACGTGTGAGCATCCATGTCATAATTTAAGGGGTTTTCAGGAAAGCCCGCCCCCTTCAAGGGGTCTAAAGTATATCGGGTGGGAAGGTTAGAGTCCTGCAGTCCTCAATCTTTTCAATGTCAAAGATTAACTGCATGACAAACAGAGCCGTGGCAAACACTGCATGTATAAACACTCCCCAAAGCTCTGGAGATGAGCTGGATGTCACTCTGTCATTCCTCTTGGGAAACAAAGAGCGACCCACATTGCCACAAAGAACACAAAGTTAAAGTGAATGAGAACAGAAGGAAATATAGTTCAGAGAACTTAGGTGAATATTTGAAAGATATCGAATATTGCCTGATGAGTCATGTATTTATTTATTTATTTTTTTGCCTCAGCATTAAAAAGAATCTAGTATGAGGTGTTGGAAACTAAAATATTGAGCATTATGGAGTTTCTGAGAACTCATGGGTCGTGCAGGTGATGTTTAAACTTTGAATGATTGTTCAAAGCATTAATAGATAAGTGATTCTGAAATAAGGAAATCTGTAATTTTATATTGGAGTATTATTTCACAAAATTATTGTTTTTATTCAAATAAATGCTGCCTTGGTGAGCAAAAGAGACATAAAACATTAAAAAAAAACAAATCTTACCAACAGCAAAAACTTTTGAAAAATAGATACAAAATACATGTTGTCATTCATATATTTGCAGTGTATCACAGCATGTAAGCGTATGTGCTATGAATTGTTGAACACAAAAATCTGCATTGTTGTGCTATACAAAACTCAGATTACCAATATGTTCTAGCAATGGTATAAAACAAAGCAATTTCTTTCACTTCTCCGCCATCCACATGAACATAAACAATAAGTCTTGTAACATAAATTAAACTAAAAATGTGTCACTTGATTTTTTTTAACTAGTCTGTTCACACGGCATCCCATATTGCATACTTCTCCATGAACATGCCGTTCTTGAAGATTTCAGAATAAATTTCTAAATGATTACTGTGCTTTGTCAAGTAGGATGTGTTCCTGATGTGTTCACAAATGCAATTGTTGAAAGCTTTTAGAAAGCTTATGTTTCCTGCTAATACTAAAATGAGTAACTTAACTATATAGCCTTTATTTGTTGCAAAACTATTGAATTTAACACTTCTGCTGTAGCATTTGTGCTATGGTACTTACTGATATTCAGAATGGTAGCACTTGATTTATCCTTTACATTAATTGCTAAAGTGTCTTCTGAATGAATAATTCAACGTAATCCTGCACCAGTTTCTGGGTAAGAAAATTGCTTCCATTGGATGTCAAGTAAAAAGCCAAAACAGGTCATTTAAAAACAAATGCATACTAGTTTTGGATCCAATATGGTGGCCACTGTCTTTAAAGTGTGTTCCAGGTCTTCTCTTGAGTTACTGGTCAAAGGTGGGAGTTTAGGTCAGCTACAAGCCAAACCTGTTGAGAGCGATTGGGACAGACTACGCTTTGTGAGGCCTTTTCTGTGAAACTCATGCCAGAGCAGCTGTTCGGACACATGGGCCTCATCTCTCGTCTTATTCTCACAGTCAATGCTCTTCAGATCCTCTCAAAACCCCAGAGGAGCACAAGCGGAGATCTCTGCAGCCTTCACTGTGTTCTGTCATAACCTTTTCGTGACAGTGATGCCTAAAATAGCTCATATTTCTCTGGGGTTGGAGTCCTTGCTGAAGAAATGTTTGAAGGCAGTGGATTACGATCCTCATGTAGAGTGAATGAAAGTTTTTGTGCTCTTTTATAGATCCAGATATTCTCTGTGAAGAGGAAGAATCCAACTGATCAGATGCGAGAAGGTACAGATCCTGGGATAAGCATGTCAGTCGGAGGCTACCTCTCCGCATCAGACACATTTGACATCACAGAGCCGCCACAGTACTATGGTAAGATTACACTTTATTATAGAAATCAAAATATTTATACACTGCCCGGACAAAAGAAAGTTGCTCTTTGGATTTAAATAGGCACATTCTTAAGAGTCTGTGATTGGATTATTCTGATTGCATCCTTCAAGCATGGAATCTGCGCCTTTGGGTCTGTAGCCCCTTAAATGTCACCGTCCCGGTACCGGGACGCCTAACTTTACTTCACTATATTTCTATTAAATCCTAATCTAATTATGACAAATTATATATCGTTGGAAAGATTACGTTACAAATTATGTAGGAAGAGTAACTGATGAATTTATGACAAGAGTGCACCTCAAAAAAATCTGCATCATAACAGGAGTTTTGACCTTTGTCACAAAAAGTCGATGCACCCACTTTTAATCATTGAAACTTCTGTTTTTATGCTAAAAGTTCATAATAAAACAAATAATCTAGTATTTTTCAATAAAAAAATAAAAATTATAGTTTTCTACAAATGTTTTCTGCCAACTATTTAAAAAAACTACATGAATAATTCCTTAAAACTGGATGCCATCACTGATGTTGTGTTGGTCATGTGACTGATCACATATTCAGTGGTTTGTCCCCATTCCCATTCATTAAATGTCATCCGAATGTCCAAAATGATTATTTCACAGACAGTTACTGTCCGAATGGTGCTTTGTTACATTTTCAGTTTCGTTTTGTCATTCAATTCTAGTAATTCCAGTCGATGCTAGTATTTAAGCAAAGCTTCTCACCGACATGAATGTTTATGAAGAACTCCAGTGGTTTACAAACAGATACGAGCTCTGGAAAGTTATGCTGAAACGGGACATAAAACATCTGTGAGAAAAACAGGATTGAAGGCCAGTAAAGAGACCACCACACAGCGGAAGGATATTTATGAATGACATGGAAAAACAGGGATGAATTTGCTGGAATTGGTTTGATAAAATGTGTTTCACTCGCATATTAAATTTTTCTCATGTGAAATATTTTTTCTCGCTTATTGTCACAAAAAGTGTCCGTTAAAAATGGGGGGAAAATGTCTTGTGCAGATGTGCTTCAGAAATGCTGTGACGTGATTTCTCTATGGGGGAACTCAAATCTAAAATCCATCTTCATAACCTTCCCTCCGACAGAAAAAACATCAGGAAGGCTCAATTCTGTACGGTTATAAAACCTCCATAAGCTACAAAGCAAATAACATCCATAAACAAAACTGTAACTTCAGCTGCATCCTGTTTCCAGAGACAGAAACGATTCAAAAGGTCTTGCTCTGGCTTTTTTTTTTATTAGGTCCCAATGGCCTCATAAATGTCAAAGGTAATTCAAGAATCATGTGAAAAAGAAACATATTTCTTGTGAAACATTTTCAATCATTTCACTCATCAATATGTTCTCCTATTCTTGCTGCAGATGTTCTTGTGGATCCACTGAGCTGCTCTTATCAAGAACCGGATCTACAAAGTCCTCTCTATGGACAGCAGCCGTTCAGCCCTGTTAATATGCAGTTCTCCATGTACGGAGCGCCAAACGTGCAAGCATGCAACCCGCCTTACCCCTACAGCCATCAGTGCTCTGAGTACATCTGTGAGCCCGAGATAGAGGTCCAAAGCCCAGGAAGAGGCAGTATTATTGGTCTTCCAGTGCTGAAAAGGCCCAGGATGGGACATGGAGCTCGGGTAAAAGGCCAGGATGAGCTGTGTGTGGTGTGTGGAGATAAAGCCTCGGGATATCACTACAATGCCCTCACCTGTGAGGGATGCAAAGGTAGGCTGCGTAAAAACTACAGTACTGAATTTAAAGGAATAGTTCACTTCAAAGAACTTTTGCTGATAATTTACTCACACCCATGTCATCCAGGATGTCCATGTCTTTCTTTCTTCAGTCGAAAAGAAATTTAGGTTTTTGATGAAAACATTCCAGCATTTTTCTCCATATAATGGATTTCATTGGGAACCAAACGGTTCAAGGTCCAAAAGACACTTTTCTGTACAAACTGCAAACTGTTCAAAAGGCTTTAAGGCGATTCCAGATGATGAATAAGAGTCTTATCAAGCGAAACGATCGCTCATTTAATAAATAAATAACAAGTTTAAGTTTTATAATCTCAAATACTCGCCTTGCTCTGTTCTGTGACGCACGTTTGTGACTCTCCTGTTCGAACTCTTTTATCAAAACGAACGAATCTTTAACCGAGTCATTTGGTTCATTCAATGAACAAAACAAACAAATTGAAAATTTGTTCTCGGAAAGAGATTCGTTCATTTTGATGAACGAGTTCGAACAGGAGAGTCACAAACGCGCATCACAGAACAGAGCAAGGTGAGCATTTGAGCTTAAAACTTAAACTTTGTTATATATTTTTTTAAATGAGCGATCGTTTCGCTTGATAAGACCCTTATTCATCGTCTGGAATCGTTTAAAGCCCTTTGAACAGTTTGCAGTTTGCACTGAAAGTGTCTTTTGGACCTTGAACCATTTGGTTCCTATTGAAGTGCATTATATGGAGAAAAATGATGGTATGTTTTCATCAAAAACCTTAATTTCTTTTCGACTGAAGAAAGAAAGACATGGACATCTTGGATGACATGGGGGTGAGTAAAATTATCAGCAAAAGTTTTTTGAAAAGTGAACTACTCCTTTAAAGGAATACTCCACCAGTTTTCATATTAAACTATGTTATTCCCTTAACTAAGACGAGTTGATGCATACCTCTCCCGTCTCAGTGCGTGCTCTCTATTGCTCTGTATTGCCGCAAAACTGTGTTAGCACTTAGCTTAGCCCAGTGCATTAAATATGGGCCCAAAAGAGAAGCGATCAAACACTTCCTCGTTTTCCCTATTTAAACACAGTTACTCGATTAGTGTAACTCGACCTGGGCTGGTGACACAAAATAAAGCGTTGTGTTTTTCTAAGCGTTTAAAATTGATGACTATATTGTATGGCGGAATACCATGAAAATTGCTTTAGAGCACTTCAACTTGGCGCAATAATACCTTTACTCGTGAAAAGTCCTCTTACCGGCTCGCGCTTCCTCTCCCCCTCCCTCTTATTTCCGTCAATACCATAGGTCAATACAACCAACGTGACATGCGAAAAGCGCGAGCCGGTAAAGGGACTTTTCACGAGTGAAGGTATTATTGCGCCAAGTCGAAGTGCTCTAAATCAATTTTCATGCTATTCCGCCATACAATATAGTCATTAATTTTAAACGCTTAGAAAAACACAACGCTTTATTTTGTGTCACCAGCCCAGGGCGAGTTACACTAATCAAGTAACTGTGTGTAAATAGGGAAAACGAGGAAGTGTTTGGTCGCTTCTCTTTTGGGCCCATATTTAATGCACTGGGCTAAGCTAAGTGCTAACACAGTTTTGCGGCAATACAGAGCGATAGAGAGCACGCACTGAGACGGGAGAGGTATGCATCAACTCGTCTTAGTTAAGGGAATAACATAGTTTAATATGAAAACTGGTGGAGTATTCCTTTAAGGATAACATTAAAGGGAGAGTTCACCCACATTTTGTTCGTTTTCTACATCAATTATTTAGTTAAAAAAGTTACAAGAAGTATTTAACCTGTTGTTTCGCTTTAGAAGAAATTGATTCATCCACTGGGTTTGTGTGGATTACCGTCATGATCGCTGCGTCAATCGAGCGGCACCTATTCACTTGCATCAGAGAGGTGGATTGTTTTCCTTAGTTTATCTTAAGAAAGAAACCCATAAACATTGGGGATGGTCTGAGGGTGATGATGAGAGAATTTTAATTACTGGGTGAATTATCCCTTTAATCCTTGATACACTTCTTGAATTTTTTACTAGAGTGCAAAATCCGTATTTGAAAGATTCTGTGAAATGGCTTGACAAGAAGTTTCTTTTGCTGTGTTGACATTTTTCCTGTTAAAACAGGAAGTCGAGTGGGGCATATCAAAGAGCTTGTCCCATAAATAACCAATAAACAAGATTTTCTTGCAATTGATAGTTGCTTGGATATATCCCCAATTCATCAGAAAAAAATGTCTGGGTAACACTTTATTTGAAGGGGTGTACATATGACTGACATGACACTGTCATAATGACAACACCTGTCATGAACATGAAGGAGTCTTTGTGAATGTTTATGACTGTTGTCATTAAGTGTCATTCGGTAAATTATGACACTTTTAATGCAAAGTTGACATCGTTTAAATTGTCTTTGTTTTGACAACTTGACATTAACAAAGACAAAAATGTCTTTTTTATGACAACTTGACATTAACAAAGACAAAAAAATGTCTTGATTATGACAACTTGACATTAATAAAGACAAAAAAAATGTCTTGATTATGACAACTTGACATTAACCAAGAAATCATAACCTGTCAACCTGACATCTTTATAACTAGTCCAACGTGTTCCACTTTACTTGAGGTAAGGGGAAATATTAATGACACTGTTTTTTGACAGCATTTGACAGTGTAATAACCCTTAATGACATCTTTATAACTAGTACAATGTGTTCCACTTTACTTGAGGAAAAGTAAAATATTCATGACAGAGTTATAACGGCCAAAGTCAAACCCAACCACATATGACAGGGTAATGTAATGTTAACGCAAGCCTAAATAATTTCTTTAAGTTTGATAATTAGACCTGTTATGACATATTTTTGACCTGTTACGATTTCTTGGTTAATGTCAATTTGTCATAACAAAGACATTTCTGTCTGTGTTAATGTCAAGTTGTCATAACAAAGACATTTTAAACAATGTCAACTTTGCATTAAAAGTGTCATAATTTACCGAATGACACTTAATGACAACAGTCATAAACATTCATAAAGACTCCTTCATGTTCATGACAGGTGTTATGTCATGTTTATGACAGTGTCATGTCAGTCTTCTGCACGCCCCTTCAAATAAAGTGTTACCAAGAAGTTAACACTTTTGTTTAGTAAGGGGGCATTAAATTGATCAAAATACTGAAAAACGCACAAAAATATTAAGCAGCACAACTGTTTTAAACATTATTATCAATAATAGATGTTTCTCAAGCAGCAAATCAGTATACTAGAAATCATGTGATACTGAAGACTGGAGTAATGATGCTGAAAAATCAGCTTTACTTCACTGGAATAAATTACATTTTATATATATACAATAATAATAAAAATAATATTTTAAATTGTAAGTACATTTCACAATTTTACTGTATTTTTGATCAAATAAACACAGGCGAAGAGACTTCTTTCAAAACCACTGAAAACGTTTTACTGACCCCAAACTTTTGAACAGTAGTGTATATCTCTATTGGTTTAGGTTTCTTCAGACGCAGCGTGACTAAAAAAGCCGTTTACCGCTGCAAAAGTGGTGGAAGCTGCGAGATGGACATGTACATGCGGAGAAAGTGTCAGGACTGCAGGCTACGCAAATGCAGAGCCGTCGGGATGCTGGCAGAGTGTGAGATTGACGTAAAACCTTCTAGACTGATTTAAATCTTTACGTATTGCTTTGAATCAGTCCTTCCAGTAGTTGGCATCAATTCGATTGCTGGTGTCTTTTTGTCAGGTCTGCTTACAGAAGTGCAATGCCAGTCGAAGAGACTGAGGAAGGGCTACAAGAACAGAGGACGCAACGGGTCAACAGGAAGAGCTGAAGATGACTACTCTGAAAACAGAAGCGTCTCGTCCACCAGCAGATACACCACACGGGTAAAATCCTCTCGCGTTATTTAGCTTTTCCAAGCAGAGATTTCCAAGATTTGAAGCTTGTGTTAAAAATTCAGAACAAGTTTCTTATCTTCAAAAATACTGTTAAGCAGGTTTCATCGAGTTTCTCCAGAGAGCAGAGATGCATTCTCAATAGAATTGTTGAGGCTTATCGTAGGTACATAATTCAAGACAGCACGCACTGCCAGGTATGTCAAAGAAGTTTGTTTCTTTTTTTATTAACAATGCAATAGAAATACTGCCCATGATATAAGATATCATTGTTTTTTTCTTACCCCAGGTGCCTCTGTGGTCAAGTTTAACAAATACAGATATGACTCCTCCTCAGACGGAGAAGCTTTTGCAATTTTTGAGGAGTATACCTGGTCAGTTTCCTCCAACTTCTCTCAGATTACACCCCACACACGTCTAAATAATACTAATTTGTGGTCATCTGTTGTTTAGGGTTTGAGCTTTTGGATAGTTCTGACCAGAACACACTTCTGTCCAGCTCTTCAGTTGAAGTCATGTTCCTACTCTTAGCGCAGCAGTTCTCAGAGAACCCCTCTAGTGTTAGCACTGGTAATGACATTATTATCACACAACCTGCTTGTTAAGTCTGATGTCACGAGTCTCCGTTTTTGGGTCCAAAAGCAAACAACAAATTGTTAATAAATATATTACAAAAAGAGTTTTTGCAACAATTTCATAGAAAAAACATTTTGGGTTCCCCAAAAGAACCTTTCAGTCAACAGGACCAGTTGCATAAACATAGTCCTGGTTTCACAGACAGGGCTTATAGGTTAAGACAGAATTTGGCCTTAGTTCAGTTAGAACAATTAAGCAGGTTTTATAAATATGCCGTTGAATTTCTTTTTTGTATAAATTTTATACATACGTGCATCTAGAGACAAAACAATGCCAATATTTTTTAAAATTTTGTTTTGGTTCAAATCTTAAAGATTTTTTTTGTTCCGCGGATGTAAACAGTTCTTCATAGAATAATCAATGCCAGGAAAGAAATAACCTTTATTTAAGAGTGTAATACTACTGAAAAATTCTTACCATTATACTTAGCAACTTTTCAATTGACCCGAAACTGAGTCATCTTTTACAAATCATTAAAATATTGGTGTCTGGGACAACGTGAGTGTTTAAAAGCTTAGTTTTAAAGATTGTCTGTTTGACGTCACGATGAACCGTCTGTTGAGTTCATTTTATTAATTGAAACAGTATTGGTTTGGACCTGGAAACAGTCTCAAATTATTTTGTTCTCAACAACTCAAAACATTATGGATAATTTATGACTCACTGATGTTTTATATCACCAGCTTTATACCCAGCAAATTCAAATAACTCAAATCCAGATTGGGCAAAAACTTTAGAGTCCAAGATTGGGAACAGCCACAGGATACTGACACACTCAGGTGATCTATGACTCAAAGCGATGTTCATAGTAGGAAAATATCACATTACATGCAGTGACAAATCCTTTTTTTTATCTCTGATCAGGGTTGAATGATGAGCTCTTGAGATCTGTGGTAAATTTCCTCCACAGTATGGTGACTATTGCGGTAACCGAGACTGAATATGCACTTCTAACGGCGACAGCAGTGTTGTGCTCAGGTTTGTGCATTATGATTAACACAATTGTGACTCATTTCCATGTGAACTTCCACATGATGTCACTGTATTCAGAACATTCATTTTCGGTTGAAAAGCAAATGACATCATTTTCATGCAACAACGGCTCGGCTATTTGTGACTTGTACATTTTTTGTAAATTTATTGGTAAATTATTGTAAATCTATTTGTAAATTTGTCCTGGTGTCATTATTTTACCTGTACAAAAACAGTCAGTTATGTTGTTTTATATTGCAAACTGGTATTTTTTCCCATACTATTTTAATTTATTATTGTTTGTTTGTAGAGTAGTAGTTCAGTAAAATAGTTTTACCTTTCAATGCACTTTATTTACCCATAGTGGCTAATGAATCCAAAGTCTCGCACATTTCAAGAAAATATCTTAGGTCCACTGTGTTTCAAATTACCACCTTTTGTTTCCTGTTGCCAAGCAGACAGGCCATCTCTTCGTGCAGTGGGCTGTGTTGAGAACTTACAGGAGTTTGTTTTGGAGCTCCTGTCCCGGGCTTGCTGCTGCTATAGTCAGGGGACAGCACAGGACCCGCGACGCTTTGCCAGGCTCCTGGGACGACTGACGGAGCTGAGAACACTACGACACAACCACCTCACCCTTCTCCCACAGCAACCCTGGGACTCTCAGAATCTCTCAGAAAGAGATATTTATGATATCTGATCTCTGTTGCAATACACTTTTAATTTTTGCCCAAAACAATATCCCAGGTCAATGTACTGTAGGTTACCCATGAACAAACATAATTTAGTTTCATAAAAAGTAAGCCTCATTATGTGATGTTTTCTTATATACATTAAATAATTTTTTTTTAGCATTGCATTTTGTGCGTATGAGTGTTTCATCATGGCCCTCGATCAGAATCCAGAGTTTCAAGAAGATCAGAGAAACTCAAAATTTCAACACGAAAATGACTTTTGACTTTTGAAAACGACTGTTGACTTTTTCGGTGCAAAAAAAAAAGTTTCTCTGATCTTCTTGAACGGTGTAGAGCCTCCATTTTTGCACTCAGGTCTAAGTCCCATGGCCCTCTATCAGAATCTAGAGTTTCAAGAAGATTGGAGAAACTTATTTTTTCACACCAAGAAAAAAAAACAAAACAAAAAAAAAAACGACAGGGGTAACACTGTTTTTTTTTTTTTTTTTTCGGGTCAAAATTTTGAGTTTCTCTGATCTTCTTGAAACTCTGGATTCTGAGGGCCATGGGACTTATAACCGAGTGCAAAAATGGAGGCTCTGGACCCTTCCAGAGCTGAGATATGGACATCCCACATAGCATTTATGCCATTATAAATATCTCAATATCTCAGCTCTGGAAGGGTATAGAGCCTCAATTTTTGCACTCAGATCTAAGTCGCATTGCCCTCTATCAGAATCCAGAGTTTCAAGAAGATCAAAGAAACTCAAAATTTAGACCCCCCCCCCCCCCCAAAAAAAAAACGACAGTGTTACCCCTTTCGTTTGTTTTTTTGGGTGGAAATTTTGAGTTTCAATATCTCAGCTCTGGAAGGGTCTAGAGCCTCCATTTTTGCACTCAGGTCTAAGTCTCATGGCCCTCTATCAGAATCCAGAGTTTCAAGAAGATCAGAGAAAATCAAAATTTCGACCCCCCCGCCCCCCCAAAAAAAAAAAACACGACAGTGTTACCCCTTTAGTTTTTTTTTTTTTTCGGGTCGAAATTTTGAGTTTCGATATCTCAGCTGTGGAAGGGTGTAGAGCCTCCATTTTTGCACCCAGGTCTAAGTCTCATGGCCCTCTATCATAATCCAGAGTTTTGAGAAGATTGGGGAAAGTTAATTTTTCGCCCAACGAAAAAAAACGTAAGGGGTAACACTTCATTTTTTTTTCTGGTGGAAATTTTGAGTTTCAATATCTCAGCTCTGGAAGGTTCTAGAGCCTCCATTTTTTGCACTTTGGTCGAAGTCTCGTGGCCCTCTATCAGAATCCAGAGTTTCAAGAAGATTGGAGAACGTCAAAATTTCGACCAAAAAAACAAAACAAAACGACAGTGTTACCCCTTATGTGTTTTTAGGTCAAAATTTTTAGTTTTGATATCTCAGCTCTGGAAGGGTCTAGAGCCTCCATTTTTGCGCGCTGGTCGAAGTCTCGTGGCCCTCTATCAGAATCCAGAGTTTCAAGAAGATTGGAGAACATCAAAATTTCGACCAAAAAAAAAAATCGACAGTGTTACCCCTTATGGTTTTTTTTTCAGGTCAAAATGTTGAGTTTCGATATCTAAGCTCTGGAAGGGTCTAGAGCCTCCATTTTTTGCACTTTGGTCGAAGTCTCGTGGCCCTCTATCAGAATCCAGAGTTTCAAGAAGATCGGAGGACGTCAAAATTTCGACCAAAAAAAAAAAAAAAAAAAACGACAGTGTTTCCCCTTATGTTTTTTTTTTCAGGTCAAAATTTTGAGTTTCGATATCTCAGCTCTGGAAGGGTCTAGAGCCTCCATTTTTGCACTCAGGTCTAAGTCTCATGGCCCTCTATCAGAATCCAGAGTTTTGAGAAGATTGGGGAAACTTAATTTTTCGCCCCCCGAAAAAAAAACCATAAGGGGTAACACTGTCGTTTTTTTTTTTCTGGTGGAAATTTTGAGTTTCCATATCTCAGCTCTGGAAGGTTCTAGAGCCTCCATTTTTTGCACTTTGGTCAAAGTCTCGTGGCCCTCTATCAGAATCCAGAGTTTCAAGAAGATCGGAGAACGTCAAAATTTCGACCAAAAAAAAAAAAAACAAAACGACAGTGTTACCCCTTATGTGTTTTTAGGTCAAAATTTTTGGTTTCGATATCTCAGCTCTGGAAGGGTCTAGAGCCTCCATTTTCGCACTCTGGTCGAAGTCTCGTGGCCCTCTATCAGAATCCAGAGTTTCAAGAAGATTGGAGAACATCAAAATTTCGACCAAAAAAAAAATCGACAGTGTTACCCCTTATGGTTTTTTTTTCAGGTCAAAATGTTGAGTTTCGATATCTAAGCTCTGGAAGGGTCTAGAGCCTCCATTTTTTGCACTTTGGTCGAAGTCTCGTGGCCCTCTATCAGAATCCAGAGTTTCAAGAAGATCGGAGAACGTCAAAATTTCGACCAAAAAAAAAAACAAAAAAAAACGACAGTGTTTCCCCTTATGTTTTTTTTTCAGGTCAAAATTTTGAGTTTCGATATCTCAGCTCTGGAAGGGTCTAGAGCCTCCATTTTTGCACTCAGGTCTAAGTCTCATGGCCCTCTATCAGAATCCAGAGTTTTGAGAAGATTGGGGAAACTTAATTTTTCGCCCCCCGAAAAAAAACGTAAGGGGTAACACTGTCGTTTTTTTTTTCTGGTGGAAATTTTGAGTTTCCATATCTCAGCTCTGGAAGGTTCTAGAGCCTCCATTTTTTGCACTTTGGTCAAAGTCTCGTGGCCCTCTATCAGAATCCAGAGTTTCAAGAAGATCGGAGAACGTCAAAATTTCGACCCAAAAAAACAAAAAAACAAAACGACACTGTTACCCCTTATGTTTTTTTTTAGGTCAAAATTTTGAATTTCGATATCTCAGCTCTGGAAGGGTCTAGAGCCTCCATTTTCGCACTCTGGTCGAAGTCTCGTGGCCATCTATCAGAATCCAGAGTTTCAAGAAGATTGGAGAACGTCAAAATTTCGACCAAAAAAAAAACGACAGTGTTACCCCTTATGTTTTTTTTTCTGGTCAAAATTTTGAGTTTCAATATCTCAGCTCTGGAAGGGTCTACAGCCTCAATTTTTGCACCCAGGTCCATGTCTCGTGGCCCTCTATCAGAATCCAGAGTTTTAAGAAGATTGGAGAAACTTAATTTTTCACCCCCCGAAAAAAATGTAAGGGGTAACACTGTCATTTTTTTTTCTGGTCAAAATTTTGAGTTTCAATATCTCAGCTCTGGAAGGGTCTACAGCCTCAATTTTTGCACCCAGGTCCATGTCTCGTGGCCCTCTATCAGAATCCAGAGTTTTGTGACGATTGGAGAAACTTAATTTTTCACCCCCCGAAAAAAAATGTAAGGGGTAACACTGTCATTTTTTTTTCTGGTCAAAATTTTGAGTTTCAATATCTCAGCTCTGGAAGGGTCTACAGCCTCAATTTTTGCACCCAGGTCCATGTCTCGTGGCCCTCTATCAGAATCCAGAGTTTTAAGAAGATTGGAGAAACTTAATTTTTCACCCCCCGAAAAAAATGTAAGGGGTAACACTGTAATTTTTTTTCTGGTCAAAATTTTGAGTTTCAATATCTCAGCTCTGGAAGGGTCTACAGCCTCAATTTTTGCACCCAGGTCCATGTCTCGTGGCCCTCTATCAGAATCCAGAGTTTTGAGACGATTGAAGAAACTTAATTTTTCACCCCCCGAAAAAAAATGTAAGGGGTAACACTGTCGTTTTTTTTTTCTGGTCAAAATTTTGAGTTTCAATATCTCAGCTCTGGAAGGGTCTACAGCCTCAATTTTTGCACCCAGGTCCATGTCTCGTGGCCCTCTATCAGAATCCAGAGTTTTGAGACGATTGGAGAATCTTAATTTTTCATCCCCCGAAAAAAATGTAAGGGGTAACACTGTCATTTTTTTTTCTGGTCAAAATTTTGAGTTTCAATATCTCAGCTCTGGAAGGGTCTACAGCCTCAATTTTTGCACCCAGGTCCATGTCTCGTGGCCCTCTATCAGAATCCAGAGTTTTGAGACGATTGAAGAAACTTAATTTTTCACCCCCCGAAAAAAATGTAAGGGGTAACACTGTCATTTTTTTTTCTGGTCAAAATTTTGAGTTTCAATATCTCAGCTCTGGAAGGGACTACAGCCTCAATTTTTGCACCCAGGTCCATGTCTCGCAGCCCTCTATCAGAATCCAGAGTTTTGAGACGATTGGAGAAACTTAATTTTTCACCCCCCGAAAAAAAAATGTAAGGGGTAACTGTTAAGTTCGTAGATATTCTGTGGGCATTTCTGTTTGTTTTCTGCTTGCGCTCTCTCTCTCTCTCTCTCTCTCTCTATCAGTTTCTTAGGTCAGCCTTCTCCGCTTGCTGATTGGCCCAGGAAACTGTCAATCATCATCAAGGGATGTGATGTGGACCTATCCGCTCTCTGAGACGTCCTCACTACCAGTTTAAAAGCCACTGGAAAACAGAGTGGAAATTAGTCCCATTTTGATTTCCGATTCTTTTTGCTGCCAATGTGATTCTTGTTTTCGTTTGGGACTCGTTTGATTTGTTAATTTGCTTATGCTAGCTGTGTTTCTTCAGTTTGTTTTGTTACTTTGTTTGATTACTTTGGTTGACGTTTGCTTTGACTTGTGTAGAGCTTGTGCTCTTTTGTTACCCTTTGCTCCAAGGAATGGGGATAGGGAAGATGTCGTACGACTTCCATTGTGCAAACATCTAGACTAACCTTTGTATAGAAACACTAGGTAAGAGGTGAACGCCACTCTTGTATGTTTTGTTTTTATGAGCTAGAGTAGGGAAGAACACGGCGCTTGGCGCTGAAGAAACAATTATTTTCTTTTCTTTAGCTAGGTAAGAGGTTGGAATTGAGTTAGAATTGTTTTCTTTTGTTTCTTTCTTTATTTTGGCGTCACTGTAGTCCCTTTTTCCTTAAGGGTAATTTGTTGCTTAGCTACTTTCTTTTCTTTTATTTATTACTTATTTTTGTTTTCTCTTTATATAATTGTTCGAGGCTGATAGCTTCCTTAATGTTCCTGATTTACTTTATTATTCATTTGTAGTTTCTTATATTTTTTGTATAATAAATATCATTATTGTTTATTGGCAGTTTGGTTTCGCTTGTTGTTTCTTGACACACACTACCACTTCCACAGTTTTACAAGGTTTTCTTTAATGTTACTCATCTAGCCCCTAGATTAGTTTAGAGGGGTCGTAACAGTAACACTGTCATTTTTTTTTCTGGTCAAAAATTTGAGTTGCAATATCTCAGCTCTGGAAGGGTCTACAGCCTCAATTTTTGCACCCAGGTCCATGTCTCGTGGCCCTCTATCAGAATCCAGAGTTTTGAGAAGATTGGAGAAACTTAATTTTTCACCCCCCGAAAAAAAACATAAGGGGTAACACTGTCATTTTTTTTTCTGGTCAAAATTTTGAGTTTCAATATCTCAGCTCTGGAAGGGTCTACAGCCTCAATTTTTGCACCCAGGTCCATGTCTCGTGGCCCTCTATCAGAATCCAGAGTTTTGAGAAGATTGGAGAAACTTTATTTTTCACCCCCCGAAAAAAAACATAAGGGGTAACACTGTCATTTTTTTTTCTGGTCAAAATTTTGAGTTTCAATATCTCAGCTCTGGAAGGGTCTACAGCCTCAATTTTTGCACCCAGGTCCATGTCTCGTGGCCCTCTATCAGAATCCAGAGTTTTGAGACGATTGGAGAAACTTAATTTTTCACCCCCCGAAAAAAAACATAAGGGGTAACACTGTCATTTTTTTTTTCTGGTCAAAATTTTGAGTTTCAATATTTTAGCTCTGGAAGGGTCTACAGCCTCAATTTTTGCACCCAGGTCCATGTCTCGTGGCCCTCTATCAGAATCCAGAGTTTTGAAAAGATTGGAGAAACTTTATTTTTCACACCCCGAAAAAAAACATAAGGGGTAACACTATCATTTTTTTTTTCTGGTCAAAATTTTGAGTTTCAATATTTTAGCTCTGGAAGGGTCTACAGCCTCAATTTTTGCACCCAGGTCCATGTCTCGTGGCCCTCTATAAGAATCCAGAGTTTTGAGAAGATTGGAGAAACTTTATTTTTCACCCCCCGAAAAAAAACATAAGGGGTAACACTGTCATTTTTTTTTCTGGTCAAAATTTTGACTTTCAATATTTTAGCTCTGGAAGGGTCTACAGCCTCAATTTTTGCACCCAGGTCCATGTCTCGTGGCCCTCTATCAGAATCCAGAGTTTTGAGACGATTGGAGAAACTTAATTTTTCACCCCCCGAAAAAAAATGTAAAGGGTAACACTGTCATTTTTTTTTCTGGTCAAAATTTGAGTTTCAATATCTCAGCTCTGGAAGGGTCAACAGCCTCAATTTTTGCACCCAGGTCCATGTCTCGTGGCCCTCTATCAGAATCCAGAGTTTTAAGAGGATTGGAGAAACTTAATTTTTCACCCCCCGAAAAAAAATGTAAGGGGTAACACTGTCATTTTTTTTTCTGGTCAAAATTTTGAGTTTCAATATCTCAGCTCTGGAAGGGTCTACAGCCTCAATTTTTGCACCCAGGTCCATGTCTCGTGGCCCTCTATAAGAATCCAGAGTTTTGAGAAGATTGGAGAAACTTAATTTTTCACCCCCCGAAAAAAAACATAAGGGGTAACACTGTCATTTTTTTTCTGGTCAAAATTTTGAGTTTCAATATTTTAGCTCTGGAAGGGTCTACAGCCTCAATTTTTGCACCCAGGTCCATGTCTCGTGGCCCTCTATCAGAATCCAGAGTTTTGAGAAAATTGGAGAAACTTAATTTTTCACCCCCCGAAAAAAAACATAAGGGGTAACACTGTCATTTTTTTTTTCTGGTCAAAATTTTGAGTTTCAATATTTTAGCTCTGGAAGGGTCTACAGCCTCAATTTTTGCACCCAGGTCCATGTCTCGTGGCCCTCTATCAGAATCCAGAGTTTTGAGAAGATTGGAGAAACTTAATTTTTCACCCCCCGAAAAAAAACATAAGGGGTAACACTGTCATTTTTTTTTCTGGTCAAAATTTTGAGTTTCAATATCTCAGCTCTGGAAGGGTCTACAGCCTCAATTTTTGCACCCAGGTCCATGTCTCGTGGCCCTCTATAAGAATCCAGAGTTTTGAGAAGATTGGAGAAACTTAATTTTTCACCCCCCGAAAAAAAACATAAGGGGTAACACTGTAATTTTTTTTCTGGTCAAAATTTTGAGTTTCAATATTTTAGCTCTGGAAGGGTCTACAGCCTCAATTTTTGCACCCAGGTCCATGTCTCGTGGCCCTCTATCAGAATCCAGAGTTTTGAGAAGATTGGAGAAACTTAATTTTTCACCCCCCGAAAAAAAACATAAGGGGTAACACTGTCATTTTTTTTTCTGATCAAAATTTTGAGTTTCAATATCTCAGCTCTGGAAGGGTCTACAGCCTCAATTTTTGCACCCAGGTCCATGTCTCGTGGCCCTCTATAAGAATCCAGAGTTTTGAGAAGATTGGAGAAACTTAATTTTCACCCCCCGAAAAAAAACATAAGGGGTAACACTGTCATTTTTTTTCTGGTCAAAATTTTGAGTTTCAATATTTTAGCTCTGGAAGGGTCTACAGCCTCAATTTTTGCACCCAGGTCCATGTCTCGTGGCCCTCTATCAGAATCCAGAGTTTTGAGAAAATTGGAGAAACTTAATTTTTCACCCCCCGAAAAAAACATAAGGGGTAACACTGTCATTTTTTTTTTCTGGTCAAAATTTTGAGTTTCAATATTTTAGCTCTGGAAGGGTCTACAGCCTCAATTGTTGCACCCAGGTCCATGTCTCGTGGCCCTCTATCAGAATCCAGAGTTTTGAAAAGATTGGAGAAACTTTATTTTTCACCCCCCGAAAAAAAACATAAGGGGTAACACTATCATTTTTTTTTCTGGTTCAAATTTTGAGTTTCAATATCTCAGCTCTGGAAGGGTCTACAGCCTCAATTTTTGCACCCAGGTCCATGTCTCGTGGCCCTCTATCAGAATCCAGAGTTTTGAGAAGATTAGAGAAACTTAATTTTTCACCCCCCGAAAAAAAACATAAGGGGTAACACTGTCATTTTTTTTTCTGGTCAAAATTTTGAGTTTCAATATCTCAGCTCTGGAAGGGTCCACAGCCTCAATTTTTGCACCCAGGTCCATGTCTCGTGGCCCTCTATAAGAATCCAGAGTTTTGAGAAGATTGGAGAAACTTAATTTTTCACCCCCCGAAAAAAAACATAAGGGGTAACACTGTCATTTTTTTTTCTGGTCAAAATTTTGAGTTTCAATATTTTAGCTCTGGAAGGGTCTACAGCCTCAATTTTTGCACCCAGGTCCATGTCTCGTGGCCCTCTATCAGAATCCAGAGTTTTGAGAAGATTGGAGAAACTTAATTTTTCACCCCCCGAAAAAAAACATAAGGGGTAACACTGTCATTTTTTTTTTCTGGTCAAAATTTTGAGTTTCAATATCTCAGCTCTGGAAGGGTCCACAGCCTCAATTTTTGCACCCAGGTCCATGTCTCGTGGCCCTCTATCAGAATCCAGAGTTTTGAAAAGATTGGAGAAACTTTATTTTTCACCCCCCGAAAAAAAACATAAGGGGTAACACTGTCATTTTTTTTTCTGGTCAAAATTTTGAGTTTCAATATTTTAGCTCCAGCTTCTGGTCAAAATTTTGAGTTTTTGGAAGGGAAGGGAAGGGCTCTTGAAGGGTCTAGAGCCTCCATTTTTGCGCGCTGGTCGAAGTCTCATGGCCCTCTGTCAGAATCCAGAGTTTCAAGAAGATCGGAGGGGGTCAAAATTTCGGCCAAAAACGACAGTGTTACCCCTTATGTTTTTTTTTTCAGGTCAAAACTTTGACATCCGATATCTCGGCTCTGGAAGGGTTAAGAGCCTCCATTTTTGCACGCTGGTTGAAGTCTCGTGGCCCTCTGTCAGAATCAAGGGTTTCAAGAAGATCGGAGGGGGTCAAAATTGCGGCCAAAAACGACAGTGTTACCCCTTATGTTTTTTTTCGGGTCAAAACTTTGACATCCGATATCTCGGCTCTGGAAGGGTCTAGAGCCTCCATTTTTGCGCGCTGGTCGAAGTCTCGTGGCCCTCTGTCAGAATCCAGAGTTTCAAGAAGATCGGAGGGGGTCAAAATTTCGGCCAAAAACGACAGTGTTACCCCTTATGTTTTTTTTTCAGGTCAAAACTTTGACATCCGATATCTCGGCTCTGGAAGGGTCTAGAGCCTCCATTTTTGCGCGCTGGTCGAAGTCTCGTGGCCCTCTGTCAGAATCCAGAGTTTCAAGAAGATCGGAGGGGGTCAAAATTTCGGCCAAAAACGACAGTGTTACCCCTTATGTTTTTTTTTTCATGTCAAAACTTTGACATCCGATATCTCGGCTCTGGAAGGGTCTAGAGCCTCCATTTTTGCGTGCTGGTCGAAGTCTCGTGGCCCTCTGTCAGAATCCAGAGTTTCAAGAAGATCGGAGGGGGTCAAAATTTCGGCCAAAAACGACAGTGTTACCCCTTATGTTTTTTTTTCGGGTCAAAACTTTGACATCCGATATCTCGGCTCTGGAAGGGTCTAGAGCCTCCATTTTTGCGCGCTGGTCGAAGTCTCGTGGCCCTCTGTCGGAATCCAGAGTTTCAAGAAGATCGGAGGGGGTCAAAATTTCGGCCAAAAACGACAGTGTTACCCCTTATGTTTTTTTTCGGGTCAAAACTTTGACATCCGATATCTTGGCTCTGGAAGGGTCTAGAGCCTCCATTTTTGCGCGCTGGTCGAAGTCTCGTGGCCCTCTGTCAGAATCCAGAGTTTCAAGAAGATTGGAGGGGGTCAAAATTTCGGCCAAAAACGACAGTGTTACCCCTTATGTTTTTTTTTCAGGTCAAAACTTTGACATCCGATATCTTGGCTCTGGAAGGGTCTAGAGCCTCCATTTTTGCGCGCTGGTCGAAGTCTCGTGGCCCTCTGTCAGAATCCAGAGTTTCAAGAAGATCGGAGGGGGTCAAAATTTCGGCCAAAAACGACAGTGTTACCCCTTATGTTTTTTTTTTGGGGTCAAAACTTTGACATCCGATATCTCGGATCTGGAGGGGTCTAGAGCCTCCATTTTTGCGCGCTGGTCGAAGTCTAGTGGCCCTCTGTCAGATTCCAGAGTTTCAAGAAGATCGGAGGGGGTCAAAATTTCGGCCAAAAACGACAGTGTTACCCCTTATGTTTTTTTTTTTCGGGTCAAAACTTTGACATCCGATATCTCGGCTCTGAAAGGGTCTAGAGCCTCCATTTTTGCGTGCTGGTCGAAGTCTCGTGGCCCTCTGTCAGAATCCAGAGTTTCAAGAAGATCGGAGGGGGTCAAAATTTCGGCCAAAAACGACAGTGTTACCCCTTATGTTTTTTTTTCAGGTCAAAACTTTGACATCCGATATCTCGGCTCTGGAAGGGTCTAGAGCCTCCATTTTTGCGCGCTGGTCGAAGTCTCGTGGCCCTCTGTCTGAATCCAGAGTTTCAAGAAGATCGGAGGGGGTCAAAATTTCGGCCAAAAACGACAGTGTTACCCCTTATGTTTCTTTTTTCGGGTCAAAACTTTGACATCCGATATCTCGGCTCTGGAAGGGTCTAGAGCCTCCATTTTTGCGTGCTGGTCGAAGTCTCGTGGCCCTCTGTCAGAATCCAGAGTTTCAAGAAGATCGGAGGGGGTCAAAATTTCGGCCAAAAACGACAGTGTTACCCCTTATGTTTTTTTTCAGGTCAAAACTTTGACATCCGATATCTCGGCTCTGGAAGGGTCTAGAGCCTCCATTTTTGCGCGCTGGTCGAAGTCTCGTGGCCCTCTGTCAGAATCCAGAGTTTCAAGAAGATCGGAGGGGGTCAAAATTTCGGCCAAAAACGACAGTGTTACCCCTTATGTTTTTTTTTCAGGTCAAAACTTTGACATCCGATATCTCGGCTCTGGAAGGGTCTAGAGCCTCCATTTTTGCGCGCCGGTCGAAGTCTCGTGGCCCTCTGTCAGAATCCAGAGTTTCAAGAAGATCGGAGGGGGTCAAAATTTCGGCCAAAAACGACAGTGTTACCCCTTATGTTTTTTTTTTCGGGTCAAAACTTTGACATCCGATATCTCGGCTCTGGAAGGGTCTAGAGCCTCCATTTTTGCGCGCTGGTCGAAGTCTCGTGGCCCTCTGTCAGAATCCAGAGTTTCAAGAAGATCGGAGGGGGTCAAAATTTCGGCCAAAAACGACAGTGTTACCCCTTATGTTTTTTTTTCAGGTCAAAACTTTGACATCCGATATCTCGGCTCTGGAAGGGTCTAGAGCCTCCATTTTTGCGCGCTGGTCGAAGTCTCGTGGCCCTCTGTCAGAATCCAGAGTTTCAAGAAGATCGGAGGGGGTCAAAATTTCGGCCAAAAACGACAGTGTTACCCCTTATGTTTTTTTTTTCGGGTCAAAACTTTGACATCCGAAATCTCGGCTCTGGAAGGGTCTAGAGCCTCCATTTTTGCGCGCTGGTCGAAGTCTCGTGGCCCTCTGTCAGAATCCAGAGTTTCAAGAAGATCGGAGGGGGTCAAAATTTCGGCCAAAAACGACAGTGTTACCCCTTATGTTTTTTTTTCAGGTCAAAACTTTGACATCCGATATCTCGGCTCTGGAAGGGTCTAGAGCCTCCATTTTTGCGCGCTGGTCGAAGTCTCGTTCCCCTTTGTCAGAATCCAGAGTTTCAAGAAGATCGGAGGGGGTCAAAATTTCGGCCAAAAACGACAGTGTTACCCCTTATGTTTTTTTTTCGGGTCAAAACTTTGACATCCGATATCTCGGCTCTGGAAGGGTCTAGAGCCTCCATTTTTGCGCGCTGGTCGAAGTCTCGTGGCCCTCTGTCGGAATCCAGAGTTTCAAGAAGATCGGAGGGGGTCAAAATTTCGGCAAAAAACGACAGTGTTACCCCTTATGTTTTTTTTTCGGGTCAAAACTTTGACATCCGATATCTCGGCTCTGGAAGGGTCTAGAGCCTCCATTTTTGCGCGCTGGTCGAAGTCTCGTGGCCCTCTGTCAGAATCCAGAGTTTCAAGAAGATCGGAGGGGGTCAAAATTTCGGCCAAAAACGACAGTGTTACCCCTTATGTTTTTTTTTTCGGGTCAAAACTTTGACATCCGATATCTCGGCTCTGGAAGGGTCTAGAGCCTCCATTTTTGCGCGCTGGTCGAAGTCTCGTGGCCCTCTGTCAGAATCCAGAGTTTCAAGAAGATCGGAGGGGGTCAGAATTTCGGCCAAAAACGACAGTGTTACTCCTTATGTTTTTTTTTCAGGTCAAAACTTTGACATCCGATATC